>CM033642.1:172529316-173056242 GCA_019512145.1 Engystomops pustulosus | reverse complement strand
GATGCGAGCGCTACTTGCATGGCATGGCAGCAGGCGTAGTGTGGAGGAGTAGACGTTCTGTGGTAGAGCAGGCATAGCGTGGAGGAGTAGGTGTTCTGTGGAGGAGTAGTAATAGCATGGGGGAGTAGGCGTTCTGTGGGGCAGCAGGCGTAGCACGGGGCAGCAGGCATAGCGTGGGGGAGTGGGTGTTCTGTGGAGGAGGAGTAATAGCGTGGGGGAGTAGGCATTCTATGGTGGAGCAGGCGTTCTGTGGAGGAGCAGGCATAGCGTGGCGGAGCGAGCGTTCTGTGGCGGTGCAAGCGTTCTGTGGTGGTGCAGGCGTTCTGTGGAGGAGCAGGCGTTCTGTGGGGGAGCAGGCGTTCTGTGGGGGAACAGGCGTAGCGTGGGGGAGCAGGCGTAGCGTGGGGGAGCAGGCGTAGCGTGGGGGAGCAGGCGTAGCGTGGGGGAGCAGGCGTAGCGTGGGGGAGTAGGTGTTCTGTGGAGGAGTAGTAATAGCGTGGGGGAATAGGCGTTCTGTGGAGGAGCAGGCGTTCTGTTGAGGAGTAGTAATAGCGTGGGGGAGTAGGCATTGTGTGGAGGAGCAGGTGTTCTGTGGAGGGACAGGCATTGTTCTGTGTTGTTCTGCGTAGGTTGTGTACTACCCCCACCATGTTCCAGAAGTCATACACGGACTTGGAGGTTTATAATTATATGGCCTCCGATATGGAGTCTGCTAGTGGGGATGTTTTGTTTGTGCTACTCTGAGGAACCCCCGAGAAGGTGCTTTCGTAGTAGTGCTGAAGTGCCTAGGTACAAGGACAAGAGAGAGGTTGCATCATGATTCTTAGGGTGTTTGTCTCCCGTGGCAGGAGCTGGGCACAAGATGATCCGATATCTTGAAGTGTTGAAAAGTTATTACCACAGGAAGAGAAACTGGTCAAATTTTAAGAAAAGGGTATGAGCATTAACTTAAAAACAGGATGCGTCATTAAGGAGTTAACATTGGGTTTGTATTTACATACCATTTGCAGCAACATTTAGCTTGTATTAACATCGTATTTCATTTCACATTGTGGCTACATCCTCTCTGCGTTCACATTGTATTAACATCATATTTTTCAAAGTTTGGATCAGATTTACCAATAGTGAGATTTAGTGCAGTTTGCCAAAGGCGCAGGTTGTGCTAGATTATTAAATATTGGTCTTCAAATATCTGGCACACCCTGCACTTCTTAGAAAGTGTTCACCATCTTTCTGCATGTTATATCTTTAGGCATATGCATTATACATTGCCATCTGCATGAAGTGCGCAGCCAGCTTCTGTACCACACCCTCTATTTCCGCATGGTGTTAAAAGCACCTGGTTCAACAAGTCGACCCCTCCCATTTTAGTTCTACCTATTGTAGTCCAAATTGCAGTTAGGTTTGGGGGTTTCTGTACTGGGACAAGGGTGCTGGTGTGCCCATGTATTGTTGTTAAAGTATCTATCTTGTCCTCGTATTTAACACACAATACTGGGTCGCTGCATAGTGCCATGTTCTAGTGCCTTCTAAGTTTTTGTCCAAGCAGCGAGTTATATAGACCTCTCTGATTTTGTCTTACCATGCCGCATGCCACAGTATGTGGGGTAATTGGATATCCCAGGCACTTCTCCCCTAGAGGTCCCAGGCACTTCTCCCCTAGAGGTCCCGGGCATCTCTCCCCTGGAGGTCCCGGGCACTTCTCCCCTGGAGGTCCCGGGCACTTCTCCCCTGGATAATGTGCACCAAACTACACGGCCAAACCGCACAGCCGGCTCACAGAGAAAATTAGATAAGTTCACCAGACTATGTGTATACCTAACGGGTAGAACACTGGAAAAAGTAATACCAGGCGCAAATAAAAACCCTATGTGCCCCGCACAAGGGTGCTACTAACGCACCTAGCTAGCCCTAAGATGCCCTAACTACGGATACTATGCTGCGCTATTCACATGGTGCACCAAAAAGTGCATCCAGTGATCACACTAGGGTTGTGACGAAATTTAGATACCTTTTCGGTTTTCAGAGAGGTAGAACAGTTCAATACCAGGATTTGTTGATGTTCGATACTCCACATGATCACCACTGCACCAATCAGAGGGAAAGCACGTTTTGTGTGTGAGCACTGGCTAAGGAGTAATAGCTTGAGGTAATCTATGTTCCTGCACTGCCCCGACCTGTGGGCTTAAAGGATAACCATTAAATGGAGCAAAAAAAAAAACAAATTTTTTCTCATCAGAGTATTTTGCCTCTCAGTCCTCATTTAGTACCTTTTTTGGCCCATAGCTCTAAAAAGAACTACAAACGGCAACATGGGGGGGCCTGAATATGCCTCATGTCCTCATGTGACATCATCACAAGCAGTTGCTGCTGACCAGTGAGCCTATAGCTTGTGCTTCTTAGACACACCTACACAAGAGAGTGCAGAGCTTGTAGCCAGGAGGCCGAATAATATACATAAGTGAAAATGTGAAGGCTTATACAATGACAAGAAAAGTTTCAGTATTTTAACTTTTGCAACTAGAGAAGAGTGAATACCAATACAAGTAATAGGGGGCATGGACACAATGGGGCACATTTACTAAGGGTCCATCGGACGCATTTCTGTGGGTTTCGCATTTTTTTCCGATTTGCCCGGAATTGCCCCGGGTTTTTGCGCATGCGATCGGATTGTGGCGCATCAGCGCCGGCTTGCAAGCGACACAAATCGGGGGGCCTGGCCGTCGGAAAACCTGACTGATTCAGACGTACTGCGGAATTTAAAAACCAAATTGTGTCGCAAGATCAGCACTTACATGCACCAGGAAGAAGAAGGTGAACTCCAGCAGACCTCGGCGGGGGAAGCGACACATTCAGGAAATTGGACGCACAATGTTGGTGAATTGCGGCAGCGTCAATGGGACGGGTAAGTAAATGTGCCCCAATGTACTCCCACTAGATTAAATAAATTGTTCCCAAAATCAAATAACGCCACATAAAATGGAAACAAAAACCAAATTATGGAAAGCATAAAACAACACTTTAGTACATCAATTAAAACTAATCCATTTAAAAAGACATATAAAATGTACACAGAAAAAGTCCACCAATGGTCAAATAACTAAATATACAGGATAAATAGATCACAGTAGACCTGTAGAGAGGTATAGAAGGTATACGTCAAGGTATTTGCTTACAAACAAGTATTACCAAACAAACATTATCCACAGAAATAACAGAGGACAATGGACACATACGCAGGTCTACATACACACATACCCCAGACGAATCAAGGTGAAACATATGTCGGGTGGTGTCCACCCTTGCTCTGTATATACCTGTGTATGTGTCCACTGTTATTCCTCTTGGTAATGTTTTAAACTTGTTTGTAAGCAAATACTTTTGAGTTTTTCTGAGGACTATACCTTCAGTACTTATATATTGGCTAACTGTGATCTATTTATAATGTATATTTAGTTATTTTACCATTGGTGGACTTTTTCTGTGTATTTGTTTTACTTGATTGAATAATTATGCTTTCTACATTTTAATAATAATTATAATAATGATTTATTTATATAGCGCTGCACAGAGCTTGCCAAATCAATCCCTGTCCCCAATGAGGCTCACAATCTAATCAACCTACCTGTATTTTTTGGAGTGGGGAGGAATCCGGAGGAAACACACGCAAACACAGAGAGAACGTACAAACTCTTTGCAGTAGTGATAGGAATTCTGGCTCTTCTTAGTGAGCTGGCTCGTTAGGTTCCGCTCACTAAGAAGAGCCGGCTCTCCTGGCTCCTGAATGGCTCCTTATTAAAAATATAATAGGGAGTCCCAGGCCAGTCAGTGACCTGACGCCACACCACTTTTAACCTGATTTTATCAGGTTAAGGGGGCATGGTGGGTCGATTAGGGGCAGGGTTTATTGAGCCATCGACTCACTGATGGGAGCTGGCTCAGGTCGTTCACCAACAAGAGCCGGCTGTTTGTGCCGGCTCATTCACGAATGACCCATCACCACTTTACAGATGTTGACCCTGGAACTTGAACCCAGGTCCCCAGTGCTGCAACGTGTAACTAGAGAAGAGTGTCCCAACCCTCCCCTTTATCTATCACACCTATCTATGTAAAACTAAAGCACAGCACATGGGACAGATTGAAGACTTGGAGAGAGACAGTGCAGATATCACTGCTCTCCCTCTCTCCTGTCTGCCATTACCTGCTGCAAGGGGAAGGGGGCAGCGGTACTGTGTATTGTTTATATAGAAGTGTAGGGAAAGCTGAGGGTGTATAGGAGAGATAAGAGTGTAGGTGTTTTGTTATCACATTATTAAGGGCTCCTGGTAGCACATAAGAGAGTGAGGAAATCGGCTAAAAGCAGAGAGGGGGTGTGTTTCACATGTACATTTTTCTCCGTATTCAGCCCAGTGTGGAGGGGAAGTGTCTAGCAAGGCCATCTGAGGCATTACTGTCCTGCAACATATAATTTTTTTTTTTTTATATGACATTTACCCTTTAAAGAAGAAAATCTACCATTTGATTTGATGAATTATGAAATGAACCAAACATTCCCTGAGAATGCTGTAGCTACACTGATGCAGGTACATATCTTGTTTAATCTCTGTGCTGAGTTTTTCTGCTGAAAACACAATTATAACATTCGGGACCTTGGGAAAGCTGGATTGCTTTACACGGATCTTTCTGAACAGTCCAGACATGACTTATTAACACTCATACACATGAGCTGGGGATGGGGCAGCGATTGATTACTTCTGCCTCTCAGTGATAACACAGCAATTATGTCATTATTTGGTGCAGTGCATAATTAATGTGAGAGGAAAGAGCTTCATTATCATAATTTTATGATAGTGTTTTCAGCAAAACCACTCAGCTCAGGTATTAAACAATATGTTTGGTTCATAATGCATCAAATAAAATTGTAGATTTTCTTTAAAGGGGTTTTTCTACAAAACAATATTCTCACATATCAATCCCCTAGTTATGTTAACACAATAAAGATAATTTTAACCCCTTACACTACAATTTTACTTGGCGGTAGTGCTGTTTTAGCTTCTCCACTCCCTAGGCTGCTCAGTGCAAAATGTGCAGAGTGTGGGTGGGGCCTCTCTAAGCAGACACATTATGGTCTATTTAGTTCTTTGGGGTGACAATGTAGTTAGATTATCAGGCTGAAGTTTTGTATATACACTTTCCCCTGACTTCTGACATTGACTACTAACACACTGACATCTGTGTCTATTTTTGCAGATGACACCAAACTGTGTAGTGTAATACAGTCTATGGAGGATGTTCATAGGCTGCAGGGTGACTTGGACAAACTGAATGTTTGGTCATCCACTTGGCAAATGAGGTTTAATGTGGATAAATGTAAGGTTATGCACCTGGGGGCCAATAATCCAAAGGCAAAATATGTCCTTGGGGGAGTAAATCTGGGAGAGTCCCTTGTTGAGAAGGACCTGGGGGTACTAGTAGATCATAAATTGAATAACAGCATGCAATGTCAATCAGCTGCCTCTAAAGCCAGTAGGATCTTGTCATGTATCAAAAGTGGTATGGACTCTCGTGATAGGGATGTAATATTACCACTATACAAGGCACTGGTTCGGCCACACCTCGAATATGCTGTCCAGTTCTGGGCACCGGTCCATAAAAAGGATGCCCTGGAGCTGGAGAGGGTTCAACGTAGAGCCACAAAAATGATAAGGGGTATGGAGGGTCTCAGTTATGAGGAAAGATTAAAACAACTAGATTTATTTAGTCTGGAAAAGAGACGACTACGAGGGGACATGATTAATTTATTTAAATATATGAATGGTCCATACAAAAAATATGGTGGTAAGTTGTTTCAGATTAGATCAAATCAAAAGGCACTGTCTCCGTTTGGAGAAATCAAGGTTTAATCACCAGAGGCGACAGGGCTTTTTTACTATGAGAACGGTCAATCTGTGGAATAGCCTGCCTCAGGCGCTGGTCACAGCAGGGACAGCGGATGGCTTCAAGAAGGGTCTAGATGCCTTTTTACACCTAAATAACATTGATGGTTATGTTATATAGGATTGTTTCCCCTAAATCCCTTTCTCATCCAATCCCTTCCCTTCCTTGGTTGAACTTGATGGACAAGTGTCTTTTTTCAACCGTAGAAACTATGAAACTATGAAACTATGTTTGTATTCCTCCCCATTTTCAAGAATAATATTGACATTCATCTAAGACATCAAACCTCTACATACTTCCCAACTTAGAGACTTGTGAGAAATCTTCAGTTATAGCGTAGGGACACATGTTTAGGGGTTTTTTTGCCACTGGGACTCATGGCTATATCAAGAATGAGTGCTCCCCTAAAATTGTATAGCCAACATTATTACCAGTTAAGATGGTATATGTAATAGGGCCACAAATTATGCAGCCTTATCACTGGCCTTCATAGATTGTCTTTATCAAATTATATATGAATATAATGGCCAGTCAGACAGCGATCACCGGGACAGGACCTATCCGATTGGCCAGGAGGTTCTATTGCTCCCGTTACCCAACTGTCATCGCAGTATCACCATGTAATGTGATGTGGTGACACGTAATGTACACAGTGCGTTTACATTGCATTCATAGTAATATTGCTTCACATTTGCTGTAAAATGGCATTTTTGTTCATATTGGGGCATTCCTGGGTGTACTAGCCCTGGGGTCCATGGAGAGAATGGGGCACATTTACTTAACTGTCCACGTCGCGATCCCCGATCCGGAATGTCCGACAAAGATCACAAAGATCGTGCGCACGATAACCTGCATGTGTCACTCTCCGCTCAAGTCCGCCGGAGTTAACCTTCTTCTTCCTGGTGCATGTAAGTGCATGGCTTGCGGCACAGTTTTAAAGTGAAATCCCGCGGTTTCTCCAAAGACGCCGGATCGTCCGATGGCCCGCCCCCGATTTGTGTCGCATGAAAGCTGATCACGTGCAACACAATGCCCTACTCAATCCCTGTCCCGGCAGCGCGATCTGAAAAGTTGGAAAACTGACTGAATTTTAGCCGAATGTAACACAATGTCGGGGATTTATTGCACATTTTAATGTAGTATGGCAGTATATGGTAGAATTGATCAGACAACCTAGGGTTAAATATAAATACCCTATGGGGGGGCTAAACAAAGTAAAAGGTCAAAAGAAAAAACAATTTACAAATTGGAATAAAAAAACTAAAAATTTCAACCGGGTTGGGTTGAATTAGTTTTTTTAATAAAATTTTTTTCGCCTAGAACTGTTTATAAATTTAAGTAAAGACCTAAAAAATCATAAACACATTAGGTAGCAGGCCACGTCCAAAAATAAATGCCTGATCTATCAAAATATAATAACAGTTTTTTACTGCGTGGAACCCGTAACAAAAAATGGTGCCCAAAGGAGTCGAAAAATGCACTTTTTTGTCATTTTGGAAATATATTTAAAAAAATCAATAAAAGTAGATCAAAAGGTCGTACGGTCCTTAAAATGGTAGCACCTTGAAAACTTCATAAAAATTCATCAAATGCCATCATACTCGAAGTATAAAAAAAATTTAGCGCCAGAAATGGCAAATAAAAAAATGTTTTTGTACAGGAGGGTTTGAATTTTTGTAAATGAATGAAACATTATAAAACCTATAGCAAATTTGGTATTTCCATGATCGTACGTACCGAACCAAAGATAAGTAGACATGTCATTTGGGACGCACATGAAAGCCATAAATCAAGCCCCAATAAAACGGTGCAATCATTTTTTCACCATTTTTACTGCATTTGGAAGTCTTTCCCGCTCCCAGTACACAAGCATTGAATATTCAATACCATCACTATGAAGTGTCAGTTTTGTTACACAATCTGTTAACAAGCCATCACATGCGCCTTTACTGTAAAAATAAAAGTTATAGATTTTTGAGGTGAGGAGTGAAAAAAGGAAAGGAAAAGAACAACAAAAGGACCAGGTTGTTAAATGAGCATCTACCACCAGAATAGGGATGTAAACAAGCACAACTGACATACTGGTTTGTGCCCCCTCTGGCATGATCCGCTCTTCTCTCGCTTTCAAGCTTCCTATTCCCTTGTTTTTAAGCGTATTTTTGCATGGCATGATGACCTTTTCAGTACTACCAGTTTGCAGACTGTACAACCTTTTGATAATTCTTTTATTCACTTTCTTGTGTGTTTCTAATTGTGAAAATTTAGCATTCGAGACCTTGGGTGCTATTCTCCGCTACAAACGGGCCACCACTGGTGGTAACCATTTTTATATTTAGATAGTAAAAAAAAACCGCATATGCGATCGGCCGCGGGCCCCCGGTGTTGGCCGGCTGTGTCTGCGTTTGCGTTTTCCAACGCCACAAAGCGGTGCGTGTGCACCAGCCTAAGGTCCAGATGCAAGGAGTAGATTACTGTTCTAAGGCACCAACAGGAGCCATTTTGGGATGTTCCCTACAGGTGGATCACCTGCATGAAAGGTGTCCTGTGCTAAGAGGCCTCAGTTGGAGGTGCATCAGAGAGTAACCGTTGCTACAAGCCAACAACTCTCAAGAAACCCTACTTACCGATACCAAACCCCTGAGAAAGTGAAATCACTGGAGTTCCTGCTAATACTTTTGGGGCTTTAAGGGAGCTTGGAGGAGGGTAAACACGTGAAAAATAATGTTACAGTGGGCTTGGAAAGCCAAGTGACATAATTATGGACTAACCAAAGGCCTGTTGGGGGGCCAACACATTCCAGAGGCTTTGGACACTTCCATGACTGTCCATTAATTTGTTAAACGCATCAGCAGACGCTCGATGGTGGTCAGAGGGAACCCAACCTCCTTGACCTGTGATGGACATCAAATGTGCAACTTCTACGAGACATTGAATGTCACTGTGGTTGGAATCCCTTAGGGGTTAGTTGGTTCCAGACCAATAGATTTCCAAAATCTGCCAGAACTAATACGGTTTCTGAATGTTGTTCGAGACCCACAAGACTGTGACTTAAACTTTGAGACTTCGTTGGAACAGTGGAACATGAACTTTTTAAAGAAACCCGTCATGCAAAATACCCCCCCTAACCTAAATATATTTTCATAAACGCCATTAGAAAGCATTGGCTCTACCCTTCATTGTCCTCTCTCCCTGCCTGTAAACCTAAGCATGAGGTCCTAAAGTTGTATGCCAATGACCCTGTGAAATGTCCAATGAGCATTATCATATTCAAGCTGTCCACCTTATTCATGAGTGGGGGGAGGCACAGCCACCCCCCAGTGCATGACTGACATCCGGTCTCATGATTTGAGGCTGTATATGATGTGCTTCCTGTGTGCTGGTGGCCACGCCCCCTGCAGTTTGTGTGTGCATTATGTGGGTGTGTATAGGAGAGATACAACACTCCAGGCTGCCAGTGTTACAGGCAAACATGTCAGATTTCATGTGTAGCTGATGTCTGTGTCTCGCACCTGTTATTAGGAGGATGCAGCATGTCAGCAGGTATAACAGCCCTCACACTAGCCATGCTTTATCTAAACTTACACACAGACATGAGCAGGGAGGAGAGGGGATGTCTCCAGGGGTGACATCACTGTGGCCTCTGACCATGTGATCAGCCTCATTTACATAATAAAGAAATGAATGATTTTACATGAATTAAGTATGAAATAACTAGATAAGGCTGGGTGATCCTTGTGAGCTGCTCCAACAGTGAGAGGTGACAGGACAATGACACAGACCTAAGACAGGTGTCTCTTTAAATTCTGATGAATGATGTGGAGATTTGTGTTAGGCCGAGCCTTTCAAGTTCTGTGGGAAATTCGGGACAAATTATGTTCTTTTTACCCTTATGTTTATCCAGTGTCGGACTTGCCCCCCCTAGTTATCAGAGTACCAAGGATCCCTCCGGTGGGCCCTGCTCACCGCAATACTAAACCCAGATGTCGACAGAAAACCCAACATTTGTGGGCCCCCAATTGGATTTTCTCTGGTGGGTCCTAATGAAAACCGAGTCCGACACGTGTTATATCACAGAGCCAAATTCCCTACGTTCCCCAGAAAGAGCTGTGTCTCTCAAAAAGAACCTGCATCCAGAGTCGCGACTCCATTTTTGCAGAAAGTTTAACAATCCTCCTCTCAATCAACCATTTTTTTTGAGAGTATTTTACCCGAGGGGAGTATGAAATTTTGTAATACACTGCATCACTAGCACACTCACCACAGAACACAGCCGTGCAACCTACAACTCAACAGAAACACACACTCACTCATCAGAACACACAGCGTGCACACTACACTCCCGCACACACTATCCTCACACAGAACACACACAGCGTGCACACAATCACACAGCATACGAAACCACACCACACAATCACACATCGCACCAGAACCACACTACACTCACACAGAACACAGTACGCAACACAGCAAACAGCACCAGAACACCCACTACACTCACACAGAACACAGTGTGGCATCACATCACACGCACACGAACACCCACACTCTCACACAGACCGAGCAGTGTGCACACAATCACAAAACACAGCACACATAACACACACTACACTCACAGCAGAACACCGTACAACTCACACAGAACAACAGCACACAGCGGCACCAATCACACACGCACAGCCCACTACCCAAGAAACCACACTACACTCACACAGAGTGCACAACAATCCCACAGCACACACAGACCACACCCTACACTCCCACAGAACACAGCGTGCAACATCACACGCACACACAACTACACTCACACAGAACACAGCTGCCAACAATCCACTGCCCACACTGCACACACTACACTCACAGAACACAGTTGTGCACACATCACAACATAACACCACTACACTCACATAGAAACACATCGTGCCAAACAATCACATGCACCAAACAACTCCACTCACAGGCACACACACTACACTACAGCACAAACACCTACACTACAGCACACACCTACACTCACACACACACCTACATCTACACCACCAAGACACAGTGTGCACACCATAACAGCACACAGAACACAACATCACTACGCAACACAGAACACACACTACACTCACACGACACACACTACCGCACACAGAACCACACTACACTCACACAGACAACACACTACACGCCACAGAACACACACTAACTCACACAGAACACAGCGTGCACACAATCACACATACAACCACTACACTCACACAGAACACACACTACACTCACACAGAACACACACTACACTCACACAGAACACACACTACACTCACACAGAACACAGTATGCAAACAATCACACAGCACACACACTACACTCACAGCACACACACTACACTCACACAGAACACAGTGTGCACACAATCACCATAGCACACACCTACCCTCACACATACACTCACACTACCTCACACAGAACACAGTGTGCCCACATCACACGAACAACCCACTACACTCACACCAGACTCACACTACACTCACACAGAACACACACTTCACTCACACAGAACACAGTGTGCACACAATCACACAGAACACACACTACACACACTACACTCACACAGAACACACACTACACTCACACAGAACACACACTTCACTCACACAGAACACAGTGTGCACACAATCACACAGAACACAGAATGACTCTGTAGGACTCTAATTGCTAGAGCGGAGACAGAAGTGCGATCACTGCTCCAGAACAAAGCTTCCCATTGAATGTGCTAACCATGCACCCGGTGTGCAATCCCTTAAAAGAAGGGTGTGGAGGCATCAGAGGGGCTCTCTCTACCGGAGACCACAGAGCTGGACTGTGTGAGAGCCACACGTGAGTGACACTGGGTTACTGAACGTATTTTCCATGCTGGCAGGGAGAAGCCCTCCAGTGGCTAGTGAGGGCCTCAAGTGTAATAGTTATGCCGGACAGGCAGGTTTTGGTTGATGTGTTTGTTTGATACTTACTTCTGGTTTTTTTTCTGGAATAAATGCACAGTTTCACTTGATTCGCTGTCCATGATAGCTTTTGTCATTGCTGACCCCACATTTGAGCCTTGAACCCCTACAATGGTTATATGCAATGGGGGTGATGGAGCTTTTAGGTTTTTATTATTCTATTTTATTATTTCAACAGCTTGATTGTGGCATTATGTACTCTCATAACAAAGTACAATAAGCAAGTAACAACATTTGGACTGGTGCAGTTTGTTTTAGATGACGTGACATATAATCACAGTATCTGTTACGGGATGGCCCCAAACCATAGACATATATCTCATTCGTGGCTTTCATGTACCCAAGCCATTTGGTGTTCAGGGGAGATGGACTATCACTAGTTTTTGGTGACCTTGTATTAATCCACAATGCCCATATTCCCTCGACTACAGAAAGGTAACGTACCAACGGTCCGTCCTCAATCCTTTCAGCAGCATGATTTGGTAAATTTATTTTTTTGAATTGATTTAAATGACAAATCATGGGATTTCCTAATATGAATTCTAGTAGCAAGGGCCAGATGGACTAGGCGATGGTGTTTATTTTGCACCCCTGCCATTAACTCCAATACTGCTGGGGGTTACCAATAAAAAACGACCAAGCGGTAGGGTAGTTTTTCCACATTATTCCAGAGGGAATTTCGACTACAACAGGGCACTGCCACTTTATATTTCCATGTCATCGGCTATTGCATCCCCTGATCAACACATGTGATGTGGATAAAGGCTTAGCCAGGCGGGTGGTGACATATACACTTTAAATTTTATAAACTAGAGACATTTTCAACTGTCGGAATGCTCAAAAACTAAGTGCAATACTATGTATAGAGAATGTTGTGACATTAATGCCCTCTGGCATGGCTATTTTAACATCCCTATATTAATTCCTGGACAATAATAAAGCGATGCACATCCTGGCTATCACTACCTTAAAGGGTTTTTTCCTTTTCCCACGAATCAAAGTTAGGCCCTATCCACATGATCGTGGATGATATTAGACTCCCCACAGATAACAAAACGAGAGGCTATGGGGTCACATTACCCTCAGTTGGAACCCCTCGTCGCTCCAAGATAGTATGGGCAGAGGGCCTTGGATCGCCGTTCTTGCTTCAACGTCTCAATGGGCTACCCGCAATTGCCAAGCGCTGCGCTTGGTCATTTCCATCAGCTCCATTGAGATGTGGGTAGGGCCCTAACTTTGATTCAGTGGAAAACCCCTTTAACTTATAATGTGTTGCAACCTTGATCAAAATTGTGTACTTTTAAAGAAATAAACATTGTTCAAAGAAAAAAGAATACGTATCAGAGACAGAAGATTTAAAAAATGTTCTGAACTGAAATAGAAATGGTGCATCTGTGGCAAGGGGTTGAAAAAGGGTCATGTATAAATTAAAAAACTTTTTACCTGGCAGGCTTGTTTTTAATCTTTTCACAGCGTAGATTTGTAATTTCTTGTTTATTGTTTATCAATGAACACGTTTAGCAGTGCACATGTAGGAACTTTATGTATGGCTTTTTTTAGGTTCTCACACTACATCACCTGTTAAAACTTTCACCTTTCACCTGACCTTCTGTTGAAGGATTATGTTTCGAACTATAACATCTGGGAACAAGTATTTAAGAACATGCAAGAAATCGAGTGTGAAACAGAGGGATTGTTTAGCCAAAACATTTTTTACGCAAGGTGAGTTAAAAGGGTTTGCATACTTGGCTTTTTGCACGAGCAAGAAGCGTTGTTTTTGTAGTGTCCTTATTTTAGATACTAACTTTTAAATTACTTTTAGAGCTTGACTGATATTCTGTCACCCAGTGTAACCCCCCGGTGCGACTGCGGCATTTAACTCCCTTCGGTGGGGGGTGCTTTCCCCCACATCGCCCCAAGCCCCTGAAGCCTTTTTGGGGACGCCGACCATTGCTATTGAACTCTGGGGCCGATCTTGGACCCCAGAGTTTGCCTGTAAGAACTGCAGTAAAGTGGCGTCCATCTTACCGACTCCGTGTAAGCCTATGCATCTTCAGTATTGCAGAGTATTATCATATGATAGCCTTGTTTCATGTTCCCCATGGTGGAAACGGTAAAAAAGTTTCTTCTATAACAAAATAAGTAATAGATGAATAGTGCCCATAAGTTCGCATAACATATAAAGAGACATATAATTTCAAAAAAAAAGTCTAATCACAACATAAACCCCACATACTATAGTAATCACCGTGTCCCCGTAACACCCCTAGAATAACAGTAATAATTATTGAACCCGCACAATTATTTATAATTTATAATTTTAATTTACTAATTATTGAACACCGTTAAAAAAACTGTTATAAACCCTCCAAAAAATTCTGATTTTTATTTACTATTCATCCACAACAAATGTTTAAAAAAACATATGTACTTCAGAGATACTAGTGCAAAGTACAACATGTACCAGCAAAAAACAGCCATCAACCGCTCCGTAGCCAAAAAAGTAACAATGTTATGGCACTTGGTAAGACGCAAATTCAAAAATGATAGATTTTTCCCACATTAGGGTTTTATTACCAATTAAGGTAAAATGAATGTAAAAATATTCATGTAATGCGATCCACGTAATCCGGCGAGAACCCATGAATAAGATACAGATTATTAGGGATATATGGGCGAACACCAAAAAAGGAAAAAATCCAGTAGAAATTTATGCTTTTCTATTCCTCCCTGAAAAAAAAAAAAATTCCTAATTTTTCAATAAAGGGGATACCAACCCAAAATGGTAACACTGGGAAACACTCGGAATCTCTCCCGCAAAAAAAATGCCGTGCACATGTCCTCAATACGCAAAAAATTTAAATACACAAATGTGCCAATGAGGAAACTAAAATACTGGCAGCTGCAGTTCCCTCCCGTCTCCTGCGCCTCGCCCCCCCCCCCGTGCGCCCATAAAACAAGTAACGTCCACAGTGGGAGGTCTCTGTACTCGGAAAATTGTAGAACAATTGTGGTGTGTGGTTTTTCTCTTTTATATTTGGCAATTGTAAATTTTAGGGCTAAATGAACGTATAAACCCGTCAAAATTTGAACATTCTAAATTTCACCCTCCATTTTGATTCATTACTATGAGATCTCAAGTGTTAACAATCTTCCTAAAAGCTGTTTTCTGATAGTTTGAGGGGTGCAATTTGCAAATGGTTGGGTTTATAGGGGTTTTCATGCTAAAATATGTAAAATTTTTATCAAACTTGTATTTATATCCCAAAATGGTCATTTAGGAGGTAAATCTATCTTGCCTGAGGGTACATATACACGCGTATATTCCCGCGTGCGCTGGAGAGGAGGAGATGGCCCTCCATAGAAAAAGCGTCTCAAGGCGCTTTGTGTTGAGTGCGCATAGAAGTCCTTACTGCTCCCATGGTTGGCTAACCTATGGCACTGGTGCCAAGGTGGCACTCAGAGCCCTTTCTTTCCTGTGGGCTCTCCGCCATCATCAGAGATGACTCCTGGCTCTTCCTGCAGTCCTAGAAGCCCAGGACTTGCTGTGGCCCAAGCTATTTTAAAGTGACATGTGCGACCCTGGGCTACTGGAGGATGTGAAGTTGTGTACAGACAGATCTGGATATCATTGTAGCTCTTGCGCCGCCCTGACAATTCTTCCTGTTTATTAGAAACCCTGGCAGGAAGCAACATGATGCATCCAAATTTCTTCGTCTATTTCTGCTTTATTGATCTCTCTCAAAACACACCAACACCAAAAAAAAATCATAACAAATGAGGAAACTAAAAGGAGAGATCCAATAAAGCAGAAAATAGAAGAAATTTGGATGATCAATTGTTGCTTCCTTCAGGGTCTAATAAAAGTAGAATTGTCAGGGCCGAGCAAGAGCTACAATGATGATCCAGAGCTGCCACACCTTCCCACTCTCCATAGTCCCGTAAGCACTGTCACTTTAAAATGCTCTGTGGCACAGCAGTTCCTGGGCTATCTATGACTGCAAGGAAGATGCCAGGAGTCGAATCTCTGATGATGGCCTTAGAGCCCACAAAAAAAAAAAAAAAAAAAGAACGGGCGCTGAGTGCCACCTCTGTCCCAGTGCCATAGGTAGCCACACCTGGACAGTAAGGACGTTCTATGCTGCACTCAACACAAATCCTCCTTGAGCCGCTCTTTTCTATTGAGGGGCCATCTCCTCCTCTCCCCGCACGGCGGCAAATAATCGCCGTGTATATGTACCCTCAGGTGCAGATAGATTTACCTCCTAAATTGACCATTTTGGGATAAATACAGTTTTGAATAAAATTTTACATATTTAGCATGAAAAACCCTATATAACAACCCATTTTCAAATCGCCCCCTCAAACTCTCAGAAACAGCTTTTAGAAGATTGTTAACCCTTGAGAATCTTCATAGTAATTGAATAAAATGGAGGTGAATTTAGATGTTCAAATTTGACGGTTCTAACGTTTCATTTAGCCTAAAATTTACACATTTCAAAAGATAAAAAGAGAAAACCACCACACTTTTGTTCTAGCAATTTTCTCCCGAGTACAGAGACCTCCCACATGTGGACGTTACTTGTTTATGGCGCCACGGCGAGGCGCAGAGGGAGGATGACCTGCAGCTGCCATGGATTTTAGTTTCCTCATTGGGCCCTTTGTAGGCTATGTCAAAATTTTTTTGCGGTATGGGGACCATGTGACGGCATTTTTTTGCGGGATGAATTCCAGTTTTCCAGTGTTACCATTTGGGTTTTGGTATCCCCCTATTATTGAAAATTAGGATTTTTTTTTTTTTCAGGCAGGAGTAGAAAAGCATAATTCTCTACTGGATTTTTTCCCTTTTTGTTTGGTGTTCGCCAATATATCCTAAATAATCCGGTTATCTTATTCTATGGTTCTACGATTACTTGGATAGCATACATATATTTTTTACATTGACATTTTCACCTATTTGTCAAATACAACCCTAATGTGGTAAAAAAAAAAAAAAGAAAAATCTATCATTTTAGGGAAAATTGCGTCTTCCAAGTGCCATAACATTGTTACTCTTTGGCTACGGAGCTGGTTGATGGCTTGTTTTTTTCGGGACATGTTGTACTTTGCACTAGTATCATTCTGGAGTACATATGTTTTTTTTACAGCATTTTTTGTGATTGAATAGTAAAAATCATAATTTTTGGAGGGTTTTTATACAGTTTTTTTTAACGTGTTCAATAATTATAATTATAAATTATACAAATTATAAATAATTGTGGGCGGGTTCAATACTTTATTATTGACTGTTATTCTACGGGTGTTACGGCCACTGTGATTACTATATCTGTGGGGTTTATGTTGTGCTTTAGACTTTTTTTTGCATATATGTCTCTTTTATTTTATGCGACTTATGGGGCAATTCTTATTCATTTATTACTTTATTTTTGTTATAGAAAAACTTTTTTACAGTTTCCACCATGGGACATGAACAAGCTATCATCTGATAATACTACTTCTGCAATACTGCAGATGCATAGGCTTACACTTAGTCTGTAGATTACGCCATCTTACTGGCGTCCTTACGGCACTCTGGGTTTTTTTGTTTGTCCATATCGGAACCCCATAGTGCCATAGCATGGTCGGCGTCCCCCAAAAACGGCTCAGGGGTGGGGCGATCGTGGGGTCACGCCCCCCCCCCTCGAAGTGAAGTTGAAATGCCGCAGTCGCACCGGGGTGTTACACTGGGGTGCCATATATCAGTCACAGCTCTAAAAGTAAATTTAAATTACGTAATCTAAAATAAAGCCACTACAAAAACCACGCTTCTTGCTCTGTGCAAAAACAATATGCAAACCCTTTTACTCACCTTGCGTAAACTGTTTTGGCTACACAATCCCCTTCTTGTTTCACACGCTGATTTCTTGCATGGTTTTTCTAATAACTTTTTTCCACTGTTTATAGTTCTGAATAATCCTTTCAACAGAAGGTCCAGGTGAAGTTTTAACAGGTCTGATGTAGTGTTACGAACTAAACAAGCCATACATAATTCATACATTGTGCACTTGCTAAACGTGTTTTCATTGATAAACAATAAACAATAATTACAAATCTACGCATTGTGAAAAGTAAACAAGTACCGGCAAGGTCAAGTTTTATTTAATACATACCCTTTTCAACCCCTTCCACAGTGTCCCCCCATTTCTATTTCAGTCAGAACATTTTTTTAATCTCTGTTCTCGGATACGTAGAACAATGTTATATTTTTCTTTAAAAGTACACAATTTTGATTCAAGGTGCAACACCTTATAAGTTTATACCGGTGTTTTCCCCTGAATCAAGTTAGTCCCTACCCACATCTCAATGGACGATAGGAAATGAAACCAAGCGCAGCGCTGGTCAATTTCGGTTAGCTCATTGAGACGTATGAAGCAGACGGCGATCCACGGCCCTCTGCTCCATTACTCTCTGGGAGCGACGAGGGGTCCAACTGAGGTAACTGTGACCCCATCAGACCTCTCGTTTTCGTTATCTGTGGGGGTCTCATCTCATCCACTATCCTGTGGATAGGGCCTACGTTGATTCTGGGAGAAACCCCCCCCCTTTTTAAGGTAGTTGATAGCCAGGGGGAACAAAAAATTGGGGTGCATCGCTTTATTATTTCCAGGATCTAATATAGGATGTTAAATAGCCCATGCCAGAGGGCATTAATGTCACAAAATTCTCTAATAACAATAGTAGTGCACTTAGTTTTCTGAGCATTCCGACAGTTGAAAATGTCTCTCAGTTTTATAACATAAAGTGTATTATGTCCCCACACGCCTGCTAGCCTTATCCCATCTACCTGTCTGTTTTTCATTGGGGATGCAATTAGCCTCGATGACATGGAACAATACAGTGGCAGTGCCTGTAGTCGAATTCCTCTGGAATAATGTGACTACCATACCCTGCTTGGTCGTTCTTTTATTGGTCCCCGCAGCAGTATTGGGAGTTACATTGGCATGGGTGAAAATAACACCATCGCCTAGTCCAGTTCATTGCCCTTGGCTACTAGAATTCATATTAGGAACATCCCTGATTTTCCTTTAAATCAATCAAAAACTAAATTTACCAAATGCTGCTTGAAAGGATTGAGGCGACCGTGTCCGTTACCTTTCTGTTATTCGAGGGAATATGGCATTGTGGATTAATTTACATGGCTCACCAAAACTAGTGATAGTACCATCTCCCTGAACCCAAATGCTTGGTACATGAAGCACGAATGATATAATATGTCTATGGTTCTTTGGGCCTCCTTAACAGATACTGTGACTTTTATGTCACTGTCACTCACACCCTGCAACCCATCAATGTTGTGTTACTTGTACTTTGTTATGAGAAGTACAATAACTGCAGCAATCAGCCTGTGAACTAATAAAAATATAATAATAAAACCTAAAGCTCAAATAACCCCCATTGCATATAACCATGTCGGGGTTCAGCTCAATGTGGGGGTCAGCATGACAAAGCTCTCATGGACAGCGTGATCAAGTTTGAAACTGTCATTTATCCAGAAAAACAGCCATAATCAAAAAAACATCAAACAAAATCCTTGCTTTCCGGCTCTAACTATACACTTGCAGGCCCTCACTAGCCACTGGAGGGCTTCTTCCCTGCCAGCATGGAAAATACGTTCAGTAACCCATTGGTCAACTCACGGTGGCCTCTCACACATCCAGCTTCTGTGTCTCCAGGTAAGAGAGCCCCCTTTCTGACTGCTCCACACCTTCTTTAATGGATTGCACACCTGGTCATGGTTAGACACTTACAATGTGGAATGCTTGGTTCTGGATCAGTGATCGCACTTCTGTCCTCCTCTCTAGCAATTAGATCCTACAGAGTCAATTCTGTGTTCTGGTGATTGTGTGCACACTGTGGTTCTGTGTGAGTGAAGTGTGGTGTTTCTGTGTGAGGTAGTGTGTGTTCTTGTGATGTAAAGTGTGTGTAGTGTGGTGTGTCTGTGTGAGTGTTGCACACTGTGTTCTGTGTGGAGTGAAGTGTTTGTTCTGTGTGGAGTGTATTGGTTCTGTGTGTGTAGTGGTGTTTCTGTGTGAATTGTGTGCACACTGGGTTCTTGAGTGTAGTGTTTGTTCTGTGTGGTGTAGTGTGTGTTCCTGTGTGATTGTGTGCAACCTGTGTTTCCTGTGAGTGTATGTGTGTGCTGTGAGTGTAGTGTGTGTGCTGTGATTGTTTGGCATACTTTGGTTCTTTGTGAGTGTATTGTGTGGTTCTGTGTGAGTTGTAGTGTTGTGTTCTGTGTGATGTAGTGTGTGTTTCTGTTGAGGTAGTGTTGTTTCTGTGTGATTGTGTGCACGCTGTTCTGTGTGAGTGTAGTGTGTGTTCTGTGTGCGTGTAGTGTGTGTTCTGTGTGAGTGTAGTGTGTGTTCTGTGTGAGTGTAGTGTGTGTTCTGTGTGAGTGTAGTGTGTGTTCTGTGTGCGTGTAGTGTGTGTTCTGTGTGCGTGTGATTGTTGCCACTGTGTTCTGTGTGAGTGTAGTGTGTGTGCTGGTAGTGTAGTGTTTGTGGCTGTGGATTGTAGTGTGTGTGCTGTGAGTGTAGTGTGTGTGCTGTGAGTGTAGTGTGTGTGCTATGTGATTGTTTGCACGCTGTGTTTCTGTGTGAGTGTAGTGTGTGTTCTGTGTGATTGTGTGCACACTGTGTTCTGTGAGTGTAGTGTGTGCAGTGTGGCAGTGTGATTGTGTGCACGCTGTGTTCTGTGTGAGTGTAGTGTGTGTGCTGTGTGATTGTTTGCACGCTGTGTTCTGTGTGAGTGTAGTGTGTGTTCTGTGTGTGCGGTTGATTGTGTGCACTCTGTGTGAGTGTAGTGTGTGTTCTGTGAGTGTAGTGTGTGTGCTGTGTGATTGTGTGCACGCTGTGTTCTGTGTTGAGTGTACTGTGTTCTGTGTGAGTGTAGTGGTGTTCTGTGTGCTGTGTGATTGTGTGCACACTGTGTTCTGTGTGAGTGTAGGGTGTTCTGTTTGCTGTGTGATTGTGTGCACACTGTTTTCTGTTGAGTGTAGTGTGTGTTCTGTGTGCTGTGTGATTGTGTGCACACTGTGTTCTGTGTGAGTGTAGTGTGTGTTCTGTGTGCTGTGTGATTGTGTGTGTGTTCTGTATGCTGTGTGATTGTGTGCACGCTGTGTTCTGTGTGAGTATAGTGTGTGTTCGGTGAGTGTAGTGTGTGCACGCTGTGTTCTGTGTAGTGTAGTGTGTGTTCTGTGAGTGTAGTGTGTGCACGCTGTGTTCTGTGTGAGTGTGCTATGTGTGCAGTGTATTACCAAAATTTTCATACTCCTCCTCGGGTAAAAATACTCCTCAAAAATGGTGAGAGGATACCACGTCCAAAAATGCCTGATCTATCAAAATATAATAACAGTTTTTTTACTGCGTGTAACCCCGTAACAAAAAATGGTGCCCAAAGTCGAAAATGGCACTTTTTTGTCATTTTGGAAGATATATTTAAAAAATCAATAAAAAGTGATCAAAAGGTCGTACGGTCCTTAAAATGGTAGCATTGAAAACGTCATCAAAAGTTGCACAAAATGCCATCATACATCGAAGTATGAAAAAAAATTTAGCGCCAGAAAATGGCAAAATAAAAAAAATGTTTTGTACAGGAGGTTTGAATTTTTGTAAATGAATGAAAACATTATAAAACCTATACAAATTTGGTATTTCCATGATCGTACCGAACCAAAGAATAAAGTAGACATGTCATTTGGGACGCACAGTGAAAGCCATAAACTGACATACTGGTTTGTGCCCCCTCTGGAGGATCCGCTCTTTTTTAAGCTTAAATATGCCTGTTTTAAGCGTTATTTTTGCATGGTGACCTTTTCATTACTACCAGTTTGCAGACTGTACAACCTTTTGATAATTTTTTATTCACTTTCTTGTGTGTTGCTAAATGGTGAAAAGTTAGCATTTCGGAGACTTGGGTGCTATTCTCCGCTACAGGGCTCACCACTGGTGGTAACCATTTTTATATTTATATAGTAAAAAAAACCGCAGATGCGATCGGGCCGCGGGCCGCTCCGGTGTTGCCGGCTGTGTCTGCGTTTGCGTTTTCAAACGCAGACAAAGCGGTGCGTGTGGCACCAGCCTAAAGGTCCAGATGCAAGGAGTAAGATTACTGTTCTATGGGCCACCAACAGGAGCCATGTTGGGGATGTCTACAGGTGGATCACTGCATGAAAGGGTGTCCTGTTGCTAAGAGGCCCAGTTGGAGGTGCCATCTAGGAGGAGTAAAACCGTTGCTACAAGCAAACAACCTCAAGAAACGCCTACTTACCGATACCAAACCCCTGATAAAGTGAAATATACTGGAGTTCCTGCTAAGACTGTTTGGGGCTTTAAGGGAGCTGGGAGGAGTGTAAACACTGTGAAAAATAATGTTACAGTGGGCTTGGGAAAGCCAGAGGGACATAATTATGGACTAACCAAAGGCCTGTTGAAGGGCACACATTGCCAGAGGCTTGGACACATTTCCATTGACTGTCCATTAATTGTTAAACCATCAGCAGAAGCTCGATGTGGTCAGAGGGAACCAAACTCCTGGACCTGTGATGACACAACAGGTGCAACTTCTAAGGAAGACATTTGAATGCACTGTGGGTGGAATCCCATTAGGGGTTAGTTTGGTTCCAGACCAAAAGATTTCCAAAATCATGCCAGAACTAATACTGTTTCTGAATGTTGTTCCTGAGACCCACAAGACTGTGACTTTAAACTTTGAGACTCAGTTTGGAACAGTGGAACATGAACTTTTTAAAGAGAACCCGTCATGCAAAATAACCCCCCTAAACTAAATATATTTTCATAAACTGCCATTAGAAAGCATTGCCTCTATCCCTTCATTGTCCCTCTACATGCCTGTAAACCTAAGCAATGAGGTCCTGGGGATGGAGGGACTAATAGGGAATAGGCAAGATCTTGTACATCACTATTCTGTGTAGGAGACTCTGCATTCACTGTTCTGTACACTTCCAGCTGTGCTACATTCACTGTCACATGACCTCTTCCCCAGGAGCAGGGAGCAGAAGCTCCTTCCATCCCATGAAACCGACCAGAAACAAAGTGTAAACAACATACTAATTTATAGGGCTTATCAGCACAGGGAGAGGAGCCAGCCATTGCAGCACTAAGGTAATCTGAGGCCTAAAGCAAATAAACTACTCAATATAGGTAACAAAGATAATAGGCAAAGTTTTACATCCCAAGAGCTATTGATTTGTGAAAATAACCTTTACAGTTACTCTTTAAAGAGAACCCGTCATGCAAAATAACCCCCCTAAACTAAATATATTTTCATAAACTGCCATTAGAGAGCATTGCCTCTATCCCTTCATTGTCCCTCTACATGCCTGTAAACCTAAGGAATGAGGTCCTAAAGTTGTATGCAAATGACCTGTGAAATGTCCAATGAAGCATTAGCATATTCAAGCTGTCCACTCTATTCATGAGTGGGAGGCACAGCCACACCCCCAGTGCTTGACTGACAGCCTGTATAATGATGTAAGGCTGTATAATGATGGGCTTCCTGGTGCTGATGGCCACACCCCTGCAGCCTGTGTGTGCATGTGTGTGTGTTTAGGAGAGATACAGCAGCTCCAGGCAGCCATGTTACAGCAGAACATGTCAGATTCATGTGTAGCTGATGTCTGTGTCTCTCACCTGTATATTAGGAGGATGCAGCATGTCAGCAGATGCAGCATTTGTCATTGCTGACCCCCACATTTGAGCTGAACCCCTACAATTGGTTATATGCAATGGGGGTGATTTGAGCTTTTAGGTTTTTATTATTATATTTTTATTAGTTTCAACAGCTTGATTGCTGGCAGTTATTGTACTTCTCATAACAAAGTACAAGTAACAAAACATTGGACTGGGTGCAGGGTGTTGAGATGACAGTGACATATAAAATCACAGTATCTGTTAAGGGATGGCCCAAAGAACCATAGACATATTATATCATTCGTGGCTTTCATGTACCAAGCCATTTGGTGTTCAGGGAGATGGTACTATCACTAGTTTTGGTGAGCCTTGTAAATTAATCCACAATGTCCATATTCCCTCGAATAACAGAAAGGTAACGGACACGGTCGCCTCAATCCTTTCAAGCAGCATTATTTGGTAAATTTAGTTTTTGATTGATTTAAAGGACAAATCAGGGATTTCCTAATATGAATTCTAGTAGCAAGGGCAATGAACTGGACTAGGCGATGGTGTTTATTTTGCACCCATGCCAATTTAACTCCCAATACTGCTGGGGTTACCAATAAAGAACGACCAAGCAGGGTATGGGTAGTCACATTATTCCAGAGGAATTCGACTACAGGGCACTGCCACTGTATATGTTCCATGTCATCGGGCTATTGCATCCCCTGAAGCAACAGACAGGTAGATGTGGATAAAGGCTAGCCAGGCGTGTGGGGACATAATACACTTTATGTTATAAACTGAGAGACATTTTCAACTGTCGGAATGCTCAGAAAACTAAGTGCAATACTATTGTATTAGAGAATTTTGTGACATTAATGCCCTCTGGCATGGGCTATTTAACATCACTATATTTTAGATTCCTGGGACAATTAATAAAAGCGATGCACATCCTGGCTCATCAAACTACTTAAGGGGTTTCCCACGAATCAAAGGTAGGCCCATCAACAGGATAGTGGATGAGATTGAGCCCCCACAGATAACGACAAAACGAGAGGTGATGATGGGGTCACATACCTTCAAGTTGGACCCCTCGTCGTCCCAGAGAGTAATGGAGCAGGAGGGCCGTGGATCGCCGTTCTGCTCATACGTCTCAAGGAGCTAAAACCGAAATGCCAAGCGCTGCGCTGGTCATTTTTCAATCAGCTCCATTGAGATGTGGGTAGGGCTAACTTTGATCAGGGGGAAAACCCATTTTACTTTAATGTGTTTTGCACCTTGAATCACAATTGTGTACTTTTAAAGAAAAAAAAAACCTTGTTCTAGTATCAGCCAAGAAAGAGGAAAGAAGAATTAAAAAATGGTTTCTGAACTGAAATAGAATGGGCATCTGTGCAAGGGGTTTTTTGGGAAAAGGTAATGTATAAATTAAAAAACTTGACCTTGCAGGCTTGTTTTTATCTTTTCACAATGCGTAGATTTGTAATTCTTGTTTATTGTTTATCAATGAAAACACGTTTAGCAGTGCACATGTATGAACTTTATGTATGGCTTGTTTTAGGTTTCGTCAACACTACATCAGACCTGTTAAAACTTTCACCTGACCTTCTGTTGAAAGGATTATGTTTCAGAACTATAACAGCTGGGAAACAAGTATTTAAGAAACCATGCAAGAAATCAGAGTGTGAAACAAGAAGGGATTGTTTAGCCAAAACAGTTTACGCAAGGTGAGTTAAAAGGGTTTGCATATTGGCTTTTTTGCACAGAGCAAGAAGCGTTGTTTTTGTAGTGGTCTTATTTTAGATTACGTAACTTTTTAAATTACTTTTAGAGCTGTGACTGATATCTGGCACCCCAGTGTAACACCCCCGGTGCGACTGCGGCGTTTTTATTCCCTCCGCGGGGGGGGGGGGCTTTCCCCCACGATCGCCCCACCCCTGAAGCCGTTTTTGGGGGACGCCGACCATTGCTATGGCAACTCTGGGGTCCGATCTGGACCCCAGAGTTGCCTGTAAGAACTGCCTGTAAGATGGCGTCATCTTACAGACTCAGTGTAAGCCTATGCATCTGCAGTATTGCAGAGTATTATCAGATGATAGCTTGTTCATGTCCCATGGTGGAAACTGTAAAAAAGTTTATTCTATAACAAAATAAAGTAATAAATGAATAAGAATGCCCATAAGTCGCATAACATATAAAGAGACATATAATGCAAAAAAAAAAGTCTAAATCACAACATAAACCCCACATATATAGTAATCACCGTGTCCGTAACACCCCGTAGAATAACAGTAAATAATTATTGAACCCGCACAATTATTTATAATTGTATAATTTATAATTTATAATTATTACACTGACATAACTGGTTTGTTGCCCCCTCTGGAGGATCCGCTTCTTTTTTAAGCTTCCATTGCCCTTGTTTTAAGAGTTTATTTTTGCAGGCATGATGACCTTTTCATACTACCAGGTTTGCAGACGTTACAACCTTTTTGATAATTTTATTTCCTTTCTTTGTGTGTTGTTACAAAATGGGTGAAAAGTTAGCATTTCGAGGGATTGGGTGCTATTCTCGCTACGGCTCACCAATGGTGGAAACCATTTTTATATTTATATAGTTAAAAAAAAAAACGCAGATAGATGAGATAGGGGACGCGGGGAAAGATCCGTCCGGTTTTCTGGTGCGGGGCTGGTCTGCGTTTGCGTTTCAAACGCAGACAAAGAGGTCTTGCGGTGTGGCAACCAGCTTAAAGGTTCCAGGATGCAGGAGTAGATTACGTTCTTAGGCCACCAACACGGAAGCCATGTTGGGGATGTCTTACAGGGGGATCACTTGCCATGAAAGGTGTGCCTCCTGTGCTAAGAGGCCCACGTTGGAAGGGTGCCATCTAGGAGGAGTAAAAACCGTTGTAACAAGCCAAACAACCTCAAAGAAAAAACGCCTACTTACCGATAACCAAAAACCCCATGATAAAGTGAAATTTATACTGGAAGTTCCTGCTTAAGACTGTTGGGCTTTAAAGGGAGCGGGAGGAGTGTTAAAACACTGTGAAAATATAATTGTTTTACCGTGGGCTTGGCGGAAAACGCCAGAGGACATAAATTATGGGACTAACCAAAGGCCTTTGAAGGGCACACCATTGCCAGAAGCTTGACCACATTTCATTGATGTCCATTAATTGTTAAAACATCAGCAGAGCTCGATTGTGGTCAGAGGGAACCAAACTTGGACCTGTGCTGACACAACAGGCAACTTCTAAAGGAAGGTAACATTTGAATGCCACTGGGGTGGAAAAATCCCCCCCCCATTAGGGGGTAGTTTGGTTCCAGACCAAAAGATTCCCAAAATCATGCCAAGAACTTAATAATGTTTCTGAAAGTTGTTCCTGAGACCCCCAAGCTGTGACTTTTAAACTTTGAGACTCAGTTGGAACAGTGGGAACAGAACTTTTTAAAGAAACCGTTCATGCAAAAATAACCCCCCTAAACTCAATATATTTTCAATAAACTTGCCATTAGAAAGCATTGCCTCTATCCCTTTTCATTGTCCCTCCATTGCCGTTAAACCTAAGCACTGAGGTACTAAAGGATGCTGCAAATGGACCCTGTGAAAGTCCCAATGAAAGCATTAGGGGCATTATTCAAGCTGTCCCACCTTATTTCATTTGAGTGGGAGGGCACCAGCCCACCCCCCAGTGCATGACTGTACAGCCGGTATTTATAATTGATTGAGGCGGTATAATGATGGCTTTCCTGTTGCTGGTGGGCCCACTGCCCCTGCAGTTGTGTGTGCATGTATGTGTGTGGGGATAGGAGAGTTACAACAGCTCCAGGCAAAGCCCATGTACAGCGAACAGTAGATTCATGTGTAGTGAGGTCTGTGTCTCTCACTGTATATTAGGAGGAGGATTATTTTTTTTTGCAGGCCAGGTCAGCAGGTACTACAGCAACTCACACTAGCCACGATTTACTATACATTACCACACCAGACATGAGCAGGGGAGGAGAGGGGAGGGAACAGGGGGGACATCACTGCCTCTGAACCCTGTGATCGCTCATTTACATAAATTAAAGAAATGATTGATGTTCCGACAATGATTTAATGTATGAAAAACTAGATAAGGCTGGGAGGATCTGTGAGCACTTTGCTCCAACAGGGTAGAGGTGGACCAGACAAGTGGTCCACAAGACATTAATGACAGGTTGTCTTTTAAATTCTGATGATATTGATTGTGGAGACAATGTGTTAGGCGAGATTCAGTTCGTGGGGAAAATTTGGGGAAAAAAATTGTTATGGTCTTGTTAACCATGATGTTTTTCCAGTGTCGCGACTGGCCCACCGAGTTACCAGAGGGATTCCTCCGGTGGGCCCGGCTCAACCCAATACTAAAAACCCCAGAGGGTCCGACAGAAAAAAACACCACAAGTTGGGGCCCCCAAATGATTTTCTCTGGTGGGCCTAAGGAAACCGAGCCGACATGTGTTTTATCCAAAGGAGACAAAAATTCCCCCAGAAAGAGCGTTTGTCTACTCAAAAAAGAACCTGCATCCAGAGTTCGCATAAACATTTTTTGCAGGAAGGGTAAAAAATTACTCCTACTCACATTTTAGGAGTATTTGTACCCGGGAGGGGTATGAAAAATTTGGTTAATTACCTGCAAACATAGCACACGTCACACAGAACACAGCGTGACACACTACACCACAGAAAACACCACACTACACTCAAGAAAACACAGCGGGGCAACACCACTTACACTTCACGAACCACCACCCACATATACTCACACAGAAACCACAGCGTGCACACAATCACCAACAGCATTACAAGAACACACACAACAATCACACAAGCACACAGAAACACAACACTACACTCACACAGAACCACAGTGTGCACCACCAATCACACAGCAACAGAACACACACTACACGCACACAGAACACCGGTGCACACAATCAACCAGGCACACAGAAAACACCCTAACACTTAACAGGAAACAGTGTGCACACAATCACACAGCACACAGAAAAACACACCACACTCACCACAGAACACGTTACATCACACCGAAACAGCCGTGCACAACCATCACCAGCACCCAAAAGACACTCACAGAACACACACTACAACTCAAACAGAGTGCACCAATCACACAGCACACACAGGAAAACACACCACTACACTCCACACAGAAAAAAACACAGCGTGCAACCAACACACAGCAACACCACTACACTCACACAGAAAACACAGGCGTGCACACAATCACACTGCCACACGCAAACAACTACACCACAGAACAACAGTGTGAACACAATCACACAGAAACAACCACACTACAATCACACAGTTGAAAAACCACCAGCGTGGCAAACATCACATAGCACACACACTACACTCACCAGCACACACACTACACTTCACAGGCCACACCACACTACACTCCACAGCACACACACTACATCCACAGCCACCACCACCACTACCCACTACAAAGAACACAGTGTGCCCACACAATCACACCGGCACACAAGAACACCACCCCCATCTTAACGGCACACAGAAACACACACTTACACTTCACCCAACAGAACACACAACTACCACTCCCACAAGAAAACACAAATACAATCAAAACAGAACCCAACCACTGACACGAAAAACAAAACACACACTACCACTCACACACAGTACACAGCGTTGGCACACAATCACACAGAACACACACTACACTCACCAGAAACCACCCACATCACTCACACAGAACCACACATACCCTCACCACAGAACAAACATACACTCACACAGAGAACCAACAGTATGCAAACAATTCACACAGCCACACCACACTACACTCACAGCACACACACTTACACACCACAGAACCAGTGTGCACACAATCACACAGACCACAATACCTCCACACAGGAAACTGAACACACGACAATCACAAGAACAAAGTGTTGCACACAAATAACACAGAAAACACACACTACACCACACAGAACACAACTACACTAACACAGAACACCACCACTTCACTCACAACAGGAGAACACAGTTGTGCACACAATCACACAAGGACCACACAACTACAGCAACTACACTTCACAGACAGAACACCACAATACCCTCACCAGAAACCCACACTTCCTCACCACAAGAACACAGTGTGACACAATCACACAGAACACAGAATGACTCTGTAGAGACTCTTAAGTGTTAGCGCGGAGACAGAAGTGCGAGTCAACTGCTTCCAGAACAAAAGCTTCCAAATTGTAATGGGGTCTAACCATTTTGCACCAGGGGTGCAATCCTTAAAGAAGGGTTTGTGGAGCAGTAGAGGGGCTCTCTTTCTACCTGGAGACACAGAAGCTGGGGACTGGGTGAGAGCCACACGTGAGTGACACTGGGGGTTACTGAACGTATTTTCATGACTGGCAGGGAGAAGGAGAAAAGCCCTCAGTGGATAGTGGAGGGCTGCAAGTTGTTATAGTTAGAGCCGGACAGGCAAGGATTTTGTTTGATGTTTTGTTTGATACTGGGGTTTTTTCTGGGAATAAATGCACAGTTTTCAACTGGATACCGCTGTCCATGAGAGCTTTTTGTCATTGCGGACCCCACATTGAAGCTGAACCCCTGACAATTGGGTTATAGCAATGGGGGTGCATTGTGCGCTTTTAGGTTTTTATTATTAGAGGTTATTAGTTTTCAACAGCTTGAGTGTGGCCAGTTATTGTTATTCTCATAACAAAGTACAAGTAACCAAATAACATTGGACTGGGTTGCAGGGTGTTGAGATGACAGGACATATAAATCACCAGTATCTGTAAGGGGAATTGGCAAAAGGAACCATAGACATATTATATCCTTCGTGTGCGTTAATGTACCAAAGACATTGGGTTCAGGGAGATGGTACTATCACTAGTTTTGGTGAGACTTGTAAATAATCCACAATTGTCCAATTCCCTAGAATTAAACAGAAAGGTAACGGACACGGTCGCTTCAATCCTTCAAGCAGCATATTTGGTAAAAAGTTGTTTTTGATGATTTAAAGGACAATCAGGGATTTCCTCTATGGGAAGTCTAGTAGCAAGGGCAATGGAAACTGGACTAGGCGATGGTTTGGTTTATTTTGCACCCCTGCCAAATTTAACTCCCAATATGCTGGGTGTTACCAAAAGAACGACCCAAGCAGGTGTATGGGTAGTTACTTATTCCAGAGGAATTCGACTACAGGGCACTGACACTGTATATGTTCCATGTCACGGGCTAATTGAATCCCCTGAAGCAACAGGACAGGTAGATTGTTGGATAAAGGATAGCCAGGCGTTGTGGGGACTTAATACACTTTATGTTATATAAACTGAGAGGACTTTTCAACTGTCGGAATGCTCAGAAAACTAAGTGCAATACTATTGTCTTAGAGGGAATTTGGAATTAGCCCTTGGCAGGGCTTATTTAACATTCACTATATTTTAGATTCCTGGGACAATTAATAAAAGCGATGCACATCCTGGCTCATCAAACTACTTAAGGGGTTTCCCACGAATCAAAGGTAGGCCCATCAACAGGATAGTGGATGAGATTGAGCCCCCACAGATAACGACAAAACGAGAGGTGATGATGGGGTCACATACCTTCAAGTTGGACCCCTCGTCGTCCCAGAGAGTAATGGAGCAGGAGGGCCGTGGATCGCCGTTCTGCTCATACGTCTCAAGGAGCTAAAACCGAAATGCCAAGCGCTGCGCTGGTCATTTTTCAATCAGCTCCATTGAGATGTGGGTAGGGCTAACTTTGATCAGGGGGAAAACCCATTTTACTTTAATGTGTTTTGCACCTTGAATCACAATTGTGTACTTTTAAAGAAAAAAAAAACCTTGTTCTAGTATCAGCCAAGAAAGAGGAAAGAAGAATTAAAAAATGGTTTCTGAACTGAAATAGAATGGGCATCTGTGCAAGGGGTTTTTTGGGAAAAGGTAATGTATAAATTAAAAAAACTTGACATTGCAGGCTTGTTGTTACTTTTTTCACAATGCGTTGATTGTATGATTGTTTATTTGTTTATCAATAAAAACCGTTAGCAGTGCACATGGTATGGGAACTTTATGTATGTGCTGTTTTAGGTTTCGTCAACAACACCAGACTGTTAAAACGTTCACTGACCTTTCTGTTGAAAGGGATTATGTTTAGAAAACTATTAACGCTGGGAAAACAAGTATTTTAAAGAAACCATGCAAGAAAATCAGAGTGTGAAACCAGAAGGGATTGTTTAGCCAAAAAACATTACGCAAGGTTGAGTTAAAAAGGGTTTGCATATGGCTTTTTGCACGAGGCAAGAAGCTTGTTTTGTGTGGTTTCTTATTTTAGATTACGTAACTTTTTAAAAATTACTTTATAGAGCTGTGACTGATTATCTGGGCACCCAAGTGTAAACCACACCCGGGAGACTGCGCATTAAAATTCCCTTCGGGGGGGGGGGCTTTTTTCCCCCCACGATCGCCCCCCCCCCTGAAAGCCGTTTTTGGGGGGGGACGCCGGAAATTGCTATGGCAACTCTGGGGTCCGATCTGGGACCCCAGAGTGCTGTAAGAACTGCCAGTAAATGGCGTCATCTTACAGACTCAGTGTTAAGCAATGCATCTGCGGTATTGCAGAGTAATTATCAGATGATAGTCTTGTTCATGTCCCAGGTGGAAACTGTAAAAAAGTTTATTCTATAACAAAATAAAGTAAAAAGAATAAAAGAATGCCCTTAAAGTCGACATAACATTATAAAGCGACATATAATGCAAAAAAAAAAAAAGTCTTAAATCACAACATAAACCCCACATATATAGTAATCACCGTGTCCGTAACACCCGTAGCTAGATAACAGTAAATAATTATTGACCCGCACAATTATTTAGAATTGTATTAATTGAGAATATAATATTGTGAACCCGTTAAAAAAAAAACTGTTATAAACCCCCAAAATATGATTTTTACATATTCAATCCACAAAAACATGCTGTAAAACAAATATGGTGACTCCAGAATGATACTAGTGCAAAGTACAACATGTCCCGCAAAAAACAAGCCATCAACCAGCTCCGTAGCCAAAAAAGTAACAATGTTATGGCACTTGGAAGACGGCAATTCAAAAATGATAGATTTTTCCCACATTAGGGTTTTATTTGACAAATTAGGTAAAATGTAAATGTAAAAATATTCATGTATGCTATCCACGTAATCGTATCGAACCCATAGAATAAAGATAACAGGATTATTAGGATATATGGCGAACACCAAAAAAAAAGGAAAAAATCCAGTAGAGAATTTATGCTTTTCTACTCCTGCCCTGAAAAAAAAAAAATTCCCTAATTTTCAATAATAGGGGATACCAACCCCAAAATGGTAACACTGGGAAACACTGGAATCTCATCCCGCAAAAAAAATGCCGTCACATGGTCCCAATAACGCAAAAAATTTTAAATAGCCTACAAAAGGGGCCAATGAGGAAACTAAAATCCTTGGCACCCGCTGCCAGGGTCTCCCTCCTTCCCTTGTTCCCTCCGCCCCCGGCCCTCGTCCGGTGCGCAACCCACTAAAACAAGTAACGTCCACATGTGGGAGGCTCTCTTTTGTTACTTCGGGAGAGAAATTGACAAGAACAAGAGGATAAAATTGTGTTGGTTAGGTTTTCCTTTTTGCTCCTGTTTTAATCTTTTTTGGAAATGTGTAAATTTTTAACGGGCTAAATGAACGTATAATAATCAGCCGTTCAAAATTTGAACATTACTAAATTTCAACCTCCATTTCTTGATATACATACTATGAAGATCTCAAGGGTTAACAATCATCTTCCTAAGTCAGCTGTTTCTGATAAGTATTTGGATGGGGTGCAGATATTTGGAAATAAGGGTTTGGTTATTACTAGGGTTTTTATTCATGCATAATATGTAAAAATTTTCATTCCCAAAACTATTGATACCAAAATACTATTAATTCTCGAGTCAAATTTTAGAGGAGGTAATCCTATCTGCCGTAAGGGTTTTACATAATACCCGCGATATGCCCGCCGTTGCGCTGGAGAGGAGGAGATGTAGCCCCCTCATAGGAAACAGAGCGGCTAAGGCGGGCTTTTTGTGTGTGTGCAGCATAAGAAGTCCTTACTGCTCCCAGGAATGGTGGCTTAACCTATGGCACTGGGTGGCCAGAGGTGGCAACTCAGAAGCCCTTTTCTGTGGCTCCCTCAGGCCATCATCAGAGAGAAGCTCCTGGCATCTTCCTGGACAGTCCTCTAGATAGCCCAGATTGCTTGTGCACAAGCATTATTTCTTAAGAGTGACGTGCTACCTGGGACTCACTGACGGAGTGGGGAAGGTGTGGACAGATCTGGTATCATCATTGTAGCTCTTGCTCCGGCCCTGACCAATTCTTCCTGTTATTTAGTACCCTGGAAGGGAAGCAACAATGATCATCCATCAAATCTTATTTTTCTTCTTTATTTCGCTTTATTTGGGTCACTAAACGGTGCTAGTTACAAACAAATTAACGCTGGTGACGACGAATAAAGGAGTGAGTATAAAATCAGACAAATTAATTTTCTGCGTTGGGCACTTTTGCGATTATACTAAGTGGGTCTTGGTTGTATTTTCGGCACCTCGGCCTCCTCTAAAAGGTTCGCCATCACTCACTGAGCGTTGGGTGAAGCCGAGACTCCTAGGGAAAGGGTATTAGGGACCAAGTAATAGTTAAGCAGTTAGTTCCACTGTGCAGCTCGCTTGGGCTCCTGATGCAGTGTGCATACAACAAGCCGAGGGCACACAGGCGGGCGGCCGCTTGGGTAGGCAAAGGGGGCAATTCCCAGGGCCCCCGTGAAAGGGGGAAAGGGAGGGAATCTCTTCTTTCAAATGAATCTTGAATTTTGTTTCTAAGGTGCCAGGCAGGGATCCGAAGATATTCGGGTTTAATCCCTTCCACGACATTGAGACTAATAGTACTGGCATCGCTGGGAGGTGCATTCCCTCAGCAAATGCCGTAATATTTACGTCAAGCTTCTGGCGCCGGCTCCTGAGATTTTTTCCGTATCGAGCGGTGTTAAACCCAAAGAGCCGTAAGAATAGAGGCATTTAGTATTAGAGAAGAGACGAAAAAATCGAGACCCGTGGCTTACGGGGGGGTCGGTGATCATCTCGGGAGACCCGAGACAGGGGGGACTGACTGTTGGGTCACGGAACTGCGGTCCTCCTACTCGGTGCCGCGGGTACGTTCGTGCCTCGTGGCAGCGACCCGCTGCTAAAGACATACTGGGCATGCCGAAGCATGCTCAGTGTCCTTCATTACACAGTGCAATACATTCGATTTGCACTGTTGTACCATGTTAAAAAAGCCTTGCAACAAGTTGATCAGAGATCACTTTGTTCAAGCCTTAGATGACAGTAAACGTAAAAAAGTAAAATAAACATAAATATAGGTTTTTTTTACGATTAAAATAAATCTAATTAACACAAAGTGAAAGTCCCCTCCCAAACACCCCATTTCCCTTTACACAAGTAATATCAAGTCTTAAAAAACTACTCAAATCACCGAAAAAACCCCCACTTATTTGTATAGAGCCGTGTCCCGTTAACAATACATTTCTGTACAATAATTCTGAAATCTAATTGGACCCGCTCGGTGCACGTGGTAACCAAAAAAAAAAAAAAAAACCTAAAAAAAACCAAAAAACACGAAAAACAACCATAAAACGCCATGGCCAAAAACAGAAACTATTTTTTTTAAAATCAAATTGCTTTTTAATCTATTTTGTGTATGCTTTATGTACAAAAAATGTTATTCTAAAAAGTGATCCGAAAAAAGTTTAACTCAAACGCACCCAAAAAGTGATAGCCAAATAAAAAGAACCATCCTTGTCACGCCAAATGAACGCTTACAACCAGCTCCAACCAAAAAAATACATAGTATATGCCGCTATAAAGAAAAAGTTGCAATGAGAAAACAAGATGGTGGGCATTTACATTTCTATTCTAGTTTTCCTTCAAGAAAATTGGACAAATCCAAAGTAAACTATACATAAATGAGTACACCGTTAATCGTAGTGAGCCGTAGAATAAAGATATATCATTTTATTGTTTTAATGCCTCACACATAGGTGGAACACCTCCCACCATAAAAAAATGAAAAATGCTAAAAATCCAACAAGAATTGACAGATGTTTTTTACTTTACCTTCCACATGTAAAAAGTTAATAAATTTAGCTTTCCCAATAATACGCGAAAAACCCCAAAACCCAAAAAAAACGTAAATAAAGGGTCTTTTTTGTTTTACAGTGCATCAGCGTCTCGCAAATAAAATAAGCCCTTCATTTGTCTAACAATAGTTGTCTTAAAAAAAATAATATAAAGACTTGTACATGCCCTAATTTTCCGCTAACGAGCTGTTTGTGATGAACGGAGTGCTGCATCTGGTAGTGAATTGCCCCCACAGGTACGGTTTCCAGACGTCCAGTGATCTGGGGCAAAATGGCGGCTATTCCTGACAGCCTATCCATACCTGCCCCAATGGACTCAGAAAGGGTTACGGTCGCCCCACACTCACGGAAAGGGGCCAACTCCCCCAGTTTTCTGAAATCGCTGCTATTGGGCTGGCTCATTCAATTCCAGACCAGCCAATAGCAGGAATTTTACTTTATGACGTCGTAATACCGGTCACCATGGGCTGTAGACACGGTGATCGGGGTAGGGTGGCGGCTGTTCCTGACAGCCTACCAACATTTTGCCTTCTGGTCCAGAGGGGTTTTGTTTCCCCCCTCTTGTCCATGTTTGTGCTTTGTCCTATTGGCTGGTCGATTTTTCTGGTCCCACCAAAGGCCGCAAATATTCGTCACATATGGGCATCGCCTAGGGGTGAATAATAGCAACACTTTTCCTTCTTACTTGGGGTTAATTATTTCCCTACTAAAAATTACAAACGAAGTATGGATTAACAAACGTGCTGGCTGTTGGCACATCTTTTGTACAGATTACGCGCCACAAACATTCTTGGACGAGTCATGTTCCAATGCTGTACACGGTCCCCGTGCCACCGTATAATCATTTCTCCCGTTATTTTGAGAGTAACGATTATTCGGGAACAATTATATAGGGAACAAGGGACCGGTGGCACATGCCAGGTTTACGCGACTCTTGCGTTTAGATGGTTATCCTCAGGGTGTTTTTGCCAGGACAACGCATTTTCCTTTTCCCCGGTGGGGAATTCTTGCTGCTTCTAATGGTAGGACTCCAATAAAGAGTCTGTTCCAAAGAGGAAGTTAGGAATGACACCTACATACTACTAAGAAACCTGGCGACACCTCCAGAGGACAAAAGTTGTAGGGCCCTGTGGGGGGGGGGGGTCCCCTTAATGTTGTACCTTCCACCATCCGTATAACGCATTAACACATTCACAATTTTCACTGTCTCATCTTCAAGTGTGCAACCTGTTTGTGAATTAATTTTTCGGGTAAAAAATGAATAATTGTTCAAACACAACTGTTTAAGCTGTCCCCCGTTGCTCCTATAACCCAACCATTTAATTTCATAAGCGGGCGCCACATAACGGGGCACTGAACTTGACAGAAAATAATTGCAATTTCCTCTTTGGACTCCATTGCACAATGATATTAGAAACCACCTAAATGGTCAAAAATGCTCCATTTCAAGACCCACTGTATTACAACTACACCACACTATACACCTTGCTAATAAATTCCCCCAAGGGGTGTACAGTCCAACAATTAGCTGGTCAATTTATTCGGGTCTTATTTTACCTCCTCTATGATTTTCTGGTACCACACTCACGGCTCTCCAAAATGTTATACACTGAATCACATTGATCGTGAAGGTATTTCCTTACAAATTTGGGGCCTCTCAAAAAGACAAACCCCCTCTTTTCCTCTAACTGTTGCCCTCCCCCATAAGTCGATTTATATGCAACCTTTTTTATATTCAACCTTTTTACATTTAAAAATAACTGATTTGGGCCTATCTGGGATCATTCATTCAATATTCACCTTAGGGGCAAATACATAAGATTACAACCTTTCAAAATTCTCCTAAGGGGGTGTGCATTCAAGATTAGGGTCCTTTATTTTTGGTTCTATTGTTTATACCCCTAAGGGTTCTCCAAATGCATGTCCAACATTTCTGTGGTCAAATTTTGGCTTCTAAAATGCAAACTTCCACTTTTCCTTTTCCCTTTTACTTGTGGTCGCCCATACAACATTTTATATACACATGTGGGTACTTCTACACTTATCGAGATAAATCGGTACACCATTTTGAGGGGTTATTACATTTTTTTAAAAAAATCCCTTGGTGGCTATATAAAATTAGGAGTAAAATGACCTTTATAAGAAAATATTGTTCACCTTTTTATTATCCAAATCTATTTAATGGGTAAGGTCCCTAATTAACTCAAACACACCTTTTACGACCACAATAAACACATATTTTAAGATCAAACCTTGCCTTAAATTCTCTATAGGGGTTGTGGCTTTCCCAAAATGGGTGATCATACTTTTGCGTTTGGGTTTCCATCCGCTCATGTTTTTTTAGTACCACTTACGAATCATAAATTAACGGCCCTCTCTAAATGCATTGCCCTGACCACATGTAAAGGATGTCTGTCAAATTTTGGCTTGCTAACAAGGCCAACCGCGCCACCTCTTTTCCCTTTTCTGAGCTTCACTGCTAACCCATACAAAACATTTTTTTAATTTGCATGTGTGGGCAATTTTTGAATAACTCGGGAGAAATGCTAGTTACACATGTGGGGGGTTGTTTTATCTTTAATGGCCTTATGTGGATACAAAAATTTAGCCGCAAATGTCCCTTTTTTTTTTCTTTTTTTCCTTTTTAAGGGACCTAATTGATACAAACACCCTGTAGGGTTAAATACACATATTACACCTTGCCCTGAATTTCTTCTCCCAAAGGGTGGCACTTTCCAAAGTGGTGACACTTGTTGGGGTCCCCTCTGTTTTGGTACCACGAGGGCTCTCCAAAATGCAATCCTGTACCATGTAAGGATGATTGGTCAAATCTGCGCTTCTAAAAGGCCAAGCCCCTCTTATCCCTTCTGAGCCCTACTGTGCACCCATCAAGCAACTTTATTATGCAAAAGTGGTGGGCAGTTCTGTGCTTTAGGAGAAATAGTTTTAACCTAATCACTCTTTAATTAATTATTTTTTAAATTACTTCAAACACATTTTTATGGGGTTGTTTCATTCATTTCACAGTTTTCAAAAATTCATTATCCATCTTTTATAATTAAAAAAATCCACCTTGTGGCTTACAAACAATTTTGGTGGGCGTAAAAGTGACTTTTTTTGAGAAACATTTTTCCACTTTTTTTTTCTGATATGTTTTTATTTTTTTTTTTTTTTTCTTTTTTTTTTTTTTATTTTTTTTCTATTTTTTTTTTTTCGACCTTTTTGGGGCCTAATTGAATCAAACAAATACCTGTTGGGGAAAATCCACAATTACAAATTACACCTTGCTAACTCTCAAGGGTGTACTTGTAACTTTCCAAAATGGGTGATCTCATGTGTTGGGGCTTTCCCTCTGTTTTGGTACCACTAATGGCTCTCCATGCATCCCTGACACATGTAACTTTTTCAAGCCCATATTTGCCTGCAAAAACGAAACAACGCCTTTTGAGTTCCCATTCCAGTGGCCCCCTGTGCCCGTACAGACAGCGGGTAGTCAGTGACAAAAGGGTGGGTATGGCATACTCAAGAGGAGAATTGCCCTCAACATTGTAAAACTGCATTTTCCTTTTTAAAAAAAAAAACCCCTTGTGAAGGTGCAAATTTTAGTGTTCATGAATCTATAGTAAGATAAAATTACATTTGCTCTAATTTTTCCCTTTCATTTTAATCCTTTTCACGCTCATGAAAACAACGCTCAAAGGGTAAGGTTAACCAAAATTCAAGGTTTTGTTTTGAATATTTTGGGGGTGTAGTTTTCTAAATGGTTTCATTTGTTGGGGGGTTTCTGTCATGTGGGCCTTATAAGTCAATTCTAACTAATTGACCCTCCAAAAATTAGTTTTTGATGATTTTCCCCCATTCCCCCCGTGAAAATCTTAAAAATTGCAGCTCTAAAGTTATAAGCCTCCTAACATCTAAAATAAAGGAAAAGATGTTTTGAAAAATGATGCAGTTAAAAAGCCAGACATATGAAAATGTTAGGTTATCAGTTATTTTTAGTGATAAATGACCAACTTTTTTCTTTTTTCCTCCAAAAAGTAGAAATTGAAGTTTGGCACAACATAGTTTTTTTTTTTTTTTTTTTTCAAATTTTTGATGGCCAATTTTCCATTTATTTTTTCATCAATAAATACTAATATATTTATTAATTTCTCAACCCAGCATGAAGTAACAATGTGTCACGAAAAACAATCTCAAAAAAAAAAAGCCAAAAAAGAACTGGAATGTTAAAAATTCAAAGTTATAATAATAACCACTTAAATAGACACATGTGTCAGATTTTACCGCACTTCAACGCCACACCTTAAGTTTAGTCAGGTCCGAACCCCCCTAGGCTAGGTTTTAAAAAAAAATTTTGGGGGCCTTTGTGAGGAAAGTGTGAAAATTGGCTTCATCAGCAAATTAATGGTAAAGTGGAGAATCATCAGGTGCCATTTATTTGAAAAATCACTCCCATGGCAGTTTTAAAATATTTAAAAACATTTATATCTCGCTTTCTCCTTTTCCTTCCTGGCACTAGAAACACAATTTAGATTCCAGATAAAAGTAAAAAAGAGGAGACTCTCTCCTTTCCAAATAGAAAGAAAGAAGATCACAAGGATCGTTCACAATGGGCTCACATAGCCAGAGATAACAGCCCCCCTGTAGTGGGTGTAGTACCCCACCTCCAGATTCTAGCCATTAGGCTATAGGGAGAACTCAACTACAATCATCATCACTGCAACACAGGAGCTGCTGCAAACCTCACATGACAATGGAAGATATCACTGTTACTTGCTTTAATAATGTATAACCTTACACTTTGAGAAGATACTTCAACTAATATCCAAGTTTTTATAAACTACCTTCTCCGTATGCACAGAACTATCTTAAGAACAAATTTCTCTCTTATTATTTATTATATTGCCTTTTAGTCTTCCGCTTTTCGAATCGTCCCCCATGACGGCCCCAAACCTGAGGATGCCCCTTGACCCTCTGCAGGGACAGGAAATGAAGAGAGGTTATTCTTAAATGCTCCCCCCCTTGGGTGCATCCTCTCCGCCAGTGTTCTTACCTGGTCCCTGCTCACGCAGGCAGGACACAGAGAGGTGCCCTCCTCCTCTCCATCCAGGGGGGGGGGGGGACGAAGTAAAACTTACGGGTAGTCCTGGGCTGGCTAACAATCCCGGCGGGCCTGGGGCGGTGGTCGGGAGAGTACTTAAACAGGCAACCATACTTCTCTTCCTTGTTCCTTCCACCTTTTTTCCCTTTGCCTAGTTCCACTTTCGCGTACTCTCGCTTGGATAGTCTCCATGCTGAGTCTTTTGCTTCCGCTCTGCCCTCTTCTCTTATCCCATCCTTCGTACGTCCTGGCCGCCGCTCTCTTCCGCGAACATCACGGTGTGAGCATGCGCGGCGGCCGAAAAAACTACTATAAAAAAAAACTAACTAAACTAAAAAACTCACAATTCTCCCCGGCGTCCTCGCGGTCCGATGACGACTTCCGTGTCGCGACCGGAAGTGGCGGCTCAAAAAGGACCCATGCAATGCATCCCTGGGAACGGGGAGCACGCGCAGGGCGAAGTCTACAGGGGGAATGGCTCCCCCATTAAGACTTAAGGGTATTTTTTAATTTAAGTTCACCTTTCGGATGCAGGGTAGTCACGCTCGACTCTCAGGTTCTAGGATCTGTGTGTGACGCTGCGGTTGCTGTCTTCCTGTGCTGTGTTATTTTCTGAAATTTTTTCCTGTGCGCATTCCCACGGCCTTTTTTATATGATGGCTGGACTGAGGCAGACCCACCTTCCTGCATCCTCCCGGGTGTGGGGTGTGGGGCCGTGGTCTGTAAGTGGGATTTTTGTGCAGGTTTGGGTTCTTTTACTGTGTGTAAATAGTGGGTCATTTATTATAATCCTATCCTCCGCTTGCCCGTGTCAGGAGAAAGACCAAAGGGTCTAAAACGAAAGGCCAAGGAGGATAAAGGGGATAAAGACGAGCAGTATCTGAAAACCCGAAGAAAATCGGCTTAGAAAGTGTCAACATGGTGGGGGTGCCACGTCGTCTAGTTTGCGTTAGTTATCTCTCATTTCCTCCAACACCTCCTACAAAAAGCCCCGTTTTTGCAAGTCTTTTGCATCGCGAACAATTTTATGAGAGAGGAAAAGACACAACCTCCCTTCTTTGTAGGAGAGACGAATTAAAGAGGGGTTTACTAGGGGTTTTATTTAATCGAGGAGAAAATAGAATCTCTCTTCAGTGGGCCGCGCTGCTACGGTCCAGGCCTCACCGCTGTTAAGAACCTAGAAGTGGATCCGGATTCTTCTAATATCTGAGGGGGGGGATGATCTTCTGTAAGACTTCCCACTCATGCCTCCCATACGTAGAGATGATGAATCCTACGACTCACAAACAGAAGATTCACAGTCATCTGTTTCAGTTCGAGGAACTCGATGGTCTGTTAAAAAAAGCAATTAGACAGAACTGTGGAATCAGGATATTCTATCTCCCCCTAAAGTATCTACGGGGCGTAACTTATTGGGGGATTGACAGCAAAACGCCAAGAGGGTGTTTCCCTGAATGACACAGATTTAAAAGGAGCTGGTTTTCTGAAGAGTGCAAGAGCCAAAAAAAAAAAAAAAGGTTTATCGTGTCCAAAAACTATTTAAAAAGAGACTTGTTTTTGAGCCCACTGAGTGGTAGATCTAAAGGATGGGGGAGACGACTGTCACAGATGGAATGGCAAGTTACCAAAAGTAGTAAAGAAAGACTGACCTTCCTTTTGAGGAACGCGGCCCAATTAAAGACCCGATTGGACAGAGTCTGAACGTCCCTGTTGAGAAAGGCCTGGGAGACCCTCCATGCCTCAGTGTCTGAAAACTACCCTTGGCTTCCACCATCATTCGCATACAAGCTTTTGCTTTGCCATGAGTTGACTCTCTTTATTCCCCACTCAACGTATTAGGACTCCGAGTCAACAACTCTTGGAAGAACTTTCCCCTTTGCTGAAATCTTCAACAGGCCCCTTCCTCCGCAGATTCGGCTGCCGAGGGAATTCGTTTGCTCGCTTCAAAGTGAGAGCACTTACTAACTACTCTAACCTACCTCGGCCCGTGTGCGCTAAACAATTGGAACACGGTGGACATGCATATCAATGCCAAAACTGTGCAGTCTTCCCTTCTCAGGGGAGTTTGGTGTTTTGGCCCAGAGTTTGGATCTATACTTTGAGAGAGCATCAGAGAAGAAATAGGGCTTTCCCGTGAGACGATGCGATACCCAGAAGCAGCCCTTTGTCCGAGACATTCAAAAAAGGATTCCTAACTACCAGGATAAAGGAAAAGGGGACGCTGGGAGCTAAACCCCGAAGGAGGTAAAGGGGAGAGGGTTTTCTGTTTCTCCCCCCCCACAACAACCCTAATATGAACAAAAAAACAATGATGCATAGTAGGGTGGAAGGTTGCTAAGATTCAGTAGGTAAATGGACGAAGTCACTTTCACAATCCCCTTGTTCTTAGATATATTAACTGTCATGGTTACCAACATCGAATTCCTCCATGACTTTCCCCTACACAATATATGCCACCCTGTTTCCCACCTTCCAATTCCCTTTACATCACGCACATCATGATATTCCATATGCAAGATATACCTTCTGCCTTTTGTCTTTCTGGAGTGATTATAAACCTGTTCCACAGGATCAAGGAAATCCCGGTTTTTTATTACTCTTCTTCTTTTTTTTGGTAAAAAACCGTAAACTCACAAACCGCTACAGATCTCCTGCCTACTCCTCATTACGACCCTTGCTTCTATCGTCTCTCGGAACAAAAAAAGTTCAGGATGGAGTCTGTAAAGAATCAGCCACACCCATTATTCACCAAGTGCATTAATGTGGCACTATGACTTAAAGGAATGCATATTACACATCCCTATGAACACGAAACACCATTTTCTCACAACGGTTTTTTAAGAGGTTTTCTGTCCCTTGTCTCCAGGGGTGCTACAAGCTACACTTTCAATTCTGTGTGCACTCCGCTTTGTGAATAAGATACCCATCCATTGCCCGGAGACCATTTACAAAGGTGGAATGCAGAGGGGTGGCGTCTTCTGTAGACTACAAGGACGTACTGATCCTCCCGTACCTAGACAGACCTGCTCATTGTTGGCCAAGACAGGTGGAGCTATACTCTTCCCTCCAGAGATCTCACCCTAGAAACTAAAAAAGACTGGGATGATACGTAACTAACCAGAAGTCAGAACTTTTTCCCCAGCTAACTGTGAGGAAATCCTGGGTGTAAACCTGTAACTCAGTTTACCACAATGTCGTTCCTCCTTGCCCAGGACAAAGGGACCACATCAATGATCTGATAACAAGGTCAGGATAAATCATTGATCTCTAATCAGAGAAGCTATGAAATTTCTGGCTCCTCTAAACCCTTCACTCTGCGTATCGCTCGTGCTGACCCCTGTTCGCCATCCAATTACTCCAGGGATGGATCTTAAGTCCTGGAACAAGAAACAGGAGGATGCTGGACATGGAAAATCCCATCCCAGCCTGCCGTCCAAGGAGACCTGACTATGGTGGTTTGGAACGAAATCTGACGGAGGGATCTCTGGTCAAACAGTGCCCTTAACCCCAATCCCAGATCAGACAGACTCGAGTCCAGAAAGGGCTGGGGCGGTCGGATGCCTCACAATTTCCAGCCAGGTACCTGGACAGAGGAATTACAAGAAGGTCCTCAATTTTCCAAGAAGAGGTTGTCAAGCAGTATGGGAAGCACCTCACGTCAGCGGGAACACGTCCTCTTCTTTTCTGCCCATCCCAACACCTCCTAATTCTATCAACAATACACTACACTAACACGTCTCCTACACTAGAAAAGTACAACAGCAGTTCAACCTAGCTTCTCTCTCCTCACGCAAAGTAACACTGCTTGCTCCGGAAGATAGGCTTGATTTTGGGAAATTTGGGCGAACCACACACTCTGTTCAATCTCTGCCACTCTCTAAAGGCACGATATATTCAGTTTCGTCACTTTCTAAGCAGAGATAAAGATCCTACCCTACACCAAAAAAACGATGGAGCCTCAAGGAGACGATCTTCCAGCCGGCTACACACAAACTCTTTTGTGGGGTTATCCCTCTAGTGGACTTGTGTTCGCCAACAGGGGAATACAAAATGCCTGCCATTATTTTTCCTGCGTAAAAGGGAAACAGGGAACGGATCTTGGACGCCTTCTCCTCGCCCACAGTCTGGACATTCCACTAAGTCTAACGCCTTCCCCGCTCAATTCCGCCTGACGCCAGGGGTCCTTGAGGAAATATTAGCGAAACAGACCATAGCCATCTCTTCATCCGCCCGAACTGCCGAAGAAAGCTGTACCGGCTACTCTCTTGCCAGAGGCCGATCTTGAAGATGTTTCACCAGAGAATCCAGTTCTATCTTTCTTCTCTTTCTTCTCCGCTATCAGAGGACCTACTACATCAGGGTCCCAATCCATCATCCCAAACCCACAGGGAAATTAACAGCTGTCTCTGCCTGATCCTGGACATCCAGCTTCTTAAGCCTCTCTCAGGGACTCATCCCATCTGAATCCATCAGGAACCCTGAAGGCAAGTAGAAAACCAGTCCACCTTTGCCATCTATTCATAAGATATGGAATAGGTCTGTTCCTTCTGTTAAGGACAGTCCCACCTTCCCAAGTAACCTTAAATATTTTGCAGCGTGCTTTGAATTTCCTTCAAAAAGGTTTGGGAGGTTGGAGTTTTTGGTCTACCAGCGACCCTGCAGGTCCAGTTTGTCGGCGCCTTAGTGGGCCTTCCTTCGACCACCCTCTCATCGAGCACAGGTGTGTAGAAAAGAGTTATGTAAAAAGCTGCCTCTTTAGTTAAAAAAGCCTCAGACTCGGTTTAAAAATCATCATGCATGGGACTTAACGTCTAGCTGAATGCTTAATGAAGGAACCATTTGACCTATTGATTCCTCCAGTTTAAAAACCTAAGTCTAAATCCTGGACAACTTAAGACGGTTTTTCCTGATAGCCATCCCTTGTTGATTCTCTCTGTCTCAGAAGTGTAGGTAACTTCAGGCCTATACTCGATTAGGGAACCCTACAAACGAAATTCTAGATGATAGAATTGTGTTGATGTTGTGGATTCCAAATTTTTGTCCCAAGGGATGTTTCCCCGCTTTCAATACAGGAATCAGGAGGAATGTATCCTAAGGCCCTCTCCTTCGGTGAGAACCCTTCTCTTCGGCAAGAGAACCCGAATGTATGTTCTTCTGGAGTAATACGTTCTGGTCCTAAATACCTACAAATTACACGAGGCTGCCTGCTTTCCGACTCTAACCCTAACCTTTTCATCCAATTTTCAGGGAAAAATAAGGGGAGGCAGGCGTCGAAGGCGACTATTGTGGGCAAGATGGCTTAGACTGGCAAATTCCTCATGTTACGACCTACATAAAGCCCAGATACGCCAAGGCAGGATCCGGCTCACTCACCAGGGCTTATGTCCACATCCTTGGGCGGAAGAAGAGGTACGCGTGGGGCACCTCTAGACTCAGATTGTGCAGAGACTCCTGCAACGGGTCCCTTCATACCACCTCTTCTCCAACATATAGGCCTGGACTTGCACTTGTCCAAAGACCCTATCTTTTGGACCGCAGGTGTTACAGGGCTTGTAATCCCAATCCCTCCTGGGAGAAGATAGTCTTACTAATTTTGTAGTCTCCAGGTATGGGTCCGTCATGGGGGACAAGCGGAAATATGTTGGAATTAGGTTACTGGCACCGTAATTCTATTGTTTCCGTTCAGTCCACCATGAAAGGCCTATATATTTTCCCGCTCACCAGCTGGATTTCTTTCTTTTGCTTCCCTTCTTTGTAATAGTTATTTCCCAGATAAATGTTCCTTTTGGTAAGTGGAGCACAACATAGCTAAATAAATCTGTTGTATCTTCCTCCAGCATGGTTATTTTTGTAATCAACTGGGGGCGGGAGGATGGCAAGGGGGAGCATTTAACAAACTCTCTCTTCTTCTGTCCCGCCAAGAGGTCAAGGGGCAATCCTCCAGGTTGGCGCCCGTCATGGTGGCTAACGGAAATAGAATTAACCACGGTGAGTAATCTAATTCACATTTTTGTGATAGGTTTTTTGTTGTTGGGAAAATTGACCTTGATACATGAACTTTACCTCTTCTCCTAATGTGACTACACCGCGAACCGAGAACATGTCCATAAAAAGCATTATGTAACACCAAAAACACATCATGTTCTGAATTAAATAGAACGTTTTTATTTTCACTCCATCCTCCATTATTTAACACCTATGTTATGCACGTTCTCAAACTCTCACTTGCTTATGTTCATCAAACGGATGTTCTGTTATGGTGGTGCGGATTAACTACAATGTGCGCCATCTAATAGTTGACTTTATATCTCACTTGGCTTGGTTCATAGACATAGTGTTATTTCTGTATTTGTGTTTACCCATTGTAATGGTACGGGAACATACAATGATGATCTGTGTGAACCTGCTCAGTGCAATTTCCTGCAGTTCCCCTTTCTGCATATTTTTGGTGATATTACACATGTGGGTCCTGTATGATTTCCTCAGTCTTAGGCGTAGCATTCACCAGGACCTTGACTTTCGTACTGTGGCGACGTTAACATCCCGAGGCAGTATGAATACGTCCCCCATACCAGTCTTTGCGATGGCGCACAGCCGCCCATACGGGACGCTGGAGTGTATATGTGTGCACACCTTTCATCACGTGGTGCTCTTCCGCTTCCGCTATGCCCCCGGACAATTGATAGGCATCATGTTCTCTATTCTTTGTTCCAGTTACATCGGCGCCCTCAGCCGCTAATATAATACACTTTCCTATTGAGGGGGGCGGGGTTGAGCATGCTGCGCTCAATCTCCTCCCTCCTCTCCGCTCCGTTCGACTCCGTTGCCTTCTACGGTACTGGTACGTGCACGCCCTCTATCACTGTTTTAATTGTAAGAAATTCATATTATTCTTTATATAACTATTTCTGCATCTTTTAGCATATTTGGAGAATTTTTGAATGTTTAATTGCCAAACGCCTCCTCTGGTGTGTGTCTGCTTTTATAGGTTTATATTTATAATAGGGTTTTATAAGGGTATTTAACTTTTTTCTTTAATCTTCTGTTTAAAAATTGATATATCTTTGGCAGGTTGTGACTAGTCCTAAAATTTGTAAGCTGAAAAGCAGCTATCTCGTTTTTTACAGTTTTTCAGTGTATTATGTGGCTTTAATTTAATGTGACGTAGACCAATACTGGGACATGTGTGAACTCTCACACATGTCCATCTATTATTTTAGTGAGATGTGAAGGGAAATATTTTCTGTTTGGAACAATTTGTTATTTTTTTTTTTTCGCACATCCAAAGTTATTTTTAAAATATTTTTTTAAAATGTTTCAGTTTGATTCAAAATTGCATGAATGTCGCCTATGTCTAATGAAAATCTTTGATGCAATTTTGCAAATTGGGCAACGTGTCTGCTGCTTCAGAAAATAATCGGTCCTGTCCCCATTTTGGCCCTCACACGTCTAATCAAATCACCACCAGTAATTTTTTTGGAGTGTGGGAGAAACACCTGGAGGCCCAGAGGAAACCACGCCAGACACAGCAGAGAACATACAAACTCTTTGAAGAATGTTGACCAGCCGCTGCAAGGCTTAGTGCTAACCACTGAGGCACTGTGCTGCTGTGCCCTCATATATACCTCACACTATATATCTCCCTATAAAATAAATTCCTTAAAATTCGTTTTGTTTTTAATGTTACCATCTAAAGGAGCCTCTTACTGACTGTGACTGGTCATAAAATAGTTAATTTTTGGGGCCCCACTTTTAGTTTTGCCCAGGGCCCCACTTTGTCTAGAACCGGCCCTGGACACAGGGCAGAACATTGAAGAGAGAAAGGGCTACTGTTTAGTGCAGGGAGCTGAAGAGAAGCTGCCCTGGGGTGTTCAGTATTTGTGTGCTCTGGAGGTCTCCAGTATTATTGTCTGCTCTTGGAGTCTCCAATATTAGTAGTTTTATGCTCTGGGGGGTTTCCAGTATTATCATCTGCAATGGGTCTGCAGTAACGTTTGTCTGCTCTTGGGGATCTCTCCATTATTATTATTATTATTATTATTATTGTCTGCTCTGGGTCCCAAGTATTAATATTATCTGCTCTGGGGTCTCGACTATAATGTCTTCTCCCTGCTTTAAACTCTTGTAGACCAAGCTTTGTCCCCCCCCAAGCTGCCCTGTCTTTTCCGCAACTGTATTCCTGGCTGACAATATGTGGTCTTACTCTGTGTGTGAACAGCACTGATGATTAGTCCAGGTCCTGTCATGCAGCTATCTCCTCCAACAGTAGCCACCTCTAGAAACTAGTGTTTTCTCCCTCCACTACTCCTTCCAAGGTTCTCTGCACACAAATAAAGGTTTTGCAATAAGCCTATGGGAAGTTTGGGATAATTTTATAGCATTAATACACAAAGCAGTGCAGTTGCATGTACCGGTTGCAGCTTACGGTATGAGACATTGAGGTGTTATCTGTTCTGTGCTTCCCTCACTTCAAACAATCTCAGGTCAGAGGAAGGGGGAATAAAGGGATCAGAGAGGTGATTGCTTACTGCTCTTAAGGTTAGTAAGGGTAGTAGAACAAAAAGAGAAGGAATTTCAAGTACCCTGGCATGTCCTGAAGTAGTGGAGGCTCATATAAGGCTTCATGCAGCACGTGCAGCTGGCTTCATGCAAAGGCAATCCAAAAAGAAATGTTCTGTAGCACATCCAGATAAAAAGTTTATATTCCTTTATTGGTCATCTTTAAAAATGTACAGAGGTGTACATGTAGGCCAAACACCTACGTGTTTCAGCTATTGCTTAAGCCGCCTTAATCGTGGTATGTTAAAATGAGGGTAGTAACCCTTGAAATACCTACACACGCCTGGCTAATCAAATACATCATATCCGGTCAGTATATACAAACAGCTTGTGGGGAAAATACATAGCAATCAACGTGGAATAGTGATATACAAAACAAATTAATACAATCATATCGATAGGTATATGAACATGTCGATAGGTATATGAACATCAATAGATGTAAGACAAATCATTTTTAGAATTCATTCATTCATAGAATTTGGGTATCTCGATCCCAATACCAGAATCCAGTATGCATCTCTCCTAAGAAGCGTCTTTCTCCAATCACCTCCACGGGCTCTCTCCAAGCCAATGAAGCTGAATGAAGAAAGATCTTTGTTGTGGTGCTCCAGAGAATGTCTAGCTGCTCCAGATGCACTGGACTCACCATTCTTAATACAAGTAATATCTTGACCAATTCTCGTTTTAAGTTTTTGAATGGTACATCCCACATATATACATCTACAGACGGTGCATTGTATCCCATACACTACATGATGTGAATCATAGTTAATAAAATGCATTTATCTTTTGATTTCTTTGTTCATTAATCTCAAAATGGAGTGTTTTATTGGAATCAAAGCAGCACACATTACAACGGGACCCCCACACTTATAAAAACCATTTACTGACAGCCAAGTTTTGGCTGGGGATTTGGTATTAATCATACTAGGAGACAAAAGGTTGACAAGGGTCTGACCTTGTTTCGCCACACATCTGCATCCGCCTTTCATAATATTGGACAAAATCGCATCCTGATCGCATTTATTGAACCCCTTTAATCTACCCATTAATAGGTCTCCCCTGTTAGCTGCATTAGCTTTTACACGAGCATCAGAAAGAATTTTTTTATGGCATCCCATTTTAGTTAGCTTATTTTCAATAATATTGGCATGTTCCCAAAAGTTCTGATCATTAGAGCAGGCTCTTTTGGCTCGTAGAAACTCACCATAAGGGGTAGCATGAATGGTATGGATGGGATGAAAACTTGTTGCGGACAAGATGGAGTTGCCTGCTAATGGCTTTGTGTGCATCGAAGTGGAAATACAGTTACAAGTTGGCAATGCAGATAGATGTAAATAAAGAAAATGAACACTAAGGGAGGGGCTTTCATGGGTTGATCGAAGGTTAATGTTTTTGTTAATGTACGCTGCAAAGTTTGACAGATTCCTTATTACCGTGCCATACCAATATTACATCATCCACATAATGACCATAAAAAACAATGGGGCTTATTTATGAAGGGTCCCACGGTGGCATTTTCGCTGGATTTCCCGACTTTTCGGGGATCGCGCCGCGAATTGTGTTGCACGCGATCGTATTGTGTCACAATCGCGTCGGCTTTCCTGCAACACAAACCGGGAGCAGGCCGTCGAATGATCCGACGGATTCGGACTAAGCGCAGGCTTTAACATTTAAATTTGTGTCGCAAGCCAAGCACTTACATGCACCAGGAAGACTCCGGCAGACCTGAGCGGGGAGCGACACATAATGCTCCTCCAACCATGCTACAAAAATGTTTAACCAACAAAGGTGAGAATTTTGAGGCCATCGGGGCACCACACATTTTGTAGAAAAAAAACATAAAAACAATATTTTTCATTAGATATTCTATGGTTAGTACTATTAACATTTGGGGATTTGCGTCATATGAAGTGTACTTATGAAGGTGAAATTGTATAGAGTTAATGGTTGCATAAAGTGGAATGCAATAATATAAATTAATGATGTCACATGTAACAAAGTGGTATGAATTTTTCCATTCAAAATGTTTGAATGTTTTTAAAACCTCCGATCTGTCCTTAAGGAAGCAGAGTGTTCGAAGGACAAGCGGTTGCAAATGAGCATCAACCCAGTCACTGAGCCTCTCATTGAGGGACCCAATGCCTGAGATGATGGGACGGAGGGGAGGTGGGAAAACGTCCTTTTGCGTTTTCGTTAGGCCGTGGAATATGGGCATAAATGGACTATACCAAAAAGCATCCAAAGCACTTTTTGGAATTTTCTACTTTTTGGAATTTTCTATTTTTTCTTGTTTAGTGATACTCTAAACTACCCAACAGCACAGATTTTAGAAATCATCTGCAGGTGGGAAGTGTTTGCTGAGTAGCCCCAACTATTTCTATTTATACATGGACTATCAAGAACAAAATTGGACCAAGCACCAATCTACACTCAAGTGACGATATAAATGTATATAGTAAGCAATATATTTGGTAATAAAACAATATATTTAGTAATAAAACATCACACAAACTTTGTACTAATATTGTCAATAGACATAAAAAACATACAATCAATGCATTGAATGTATTTAGATCTCAGTAACACAAGGAAGGAAAAACAGGCAACTACGTCTCCTGCGCTAACGGTACACCTTGACATACGCTAAGTCTGCAGCTTCACTTGGTGGAGCGCTCTGGGAATACACGAAAGTCCATATAGGGCAAAGACATCCAAATAAGGAAAAGAAGACGGGTCACTCACCAGTACGTGAAAATTTATTGTAGCAGACAGGAGCAGGTAGAGGGGTGCCGGACACGCCACAAACGACAGACCGTTTTGCGCAGGAAGCGCTTTCTCAGGTCTGTGACGTCATGTGGAGGTCATGTGACGTCATGTCATGCACGAACCTGCATAAAGCACAGTTTTACACCATTATATACCATCGATATTGCATGCAATTTGAGTCTCCACTAGACTTCAGGTGCCTGTGACTAATATTATAAGAAAAAAACGATTACATATATATCGACACCAGTTCAGATATAACCAATACCTGTATTTATCCTGGGTAAACACATGGACATTACCCACTCTTGTCTGTCCAGGACTCTTAGTGCTCCGAACTCTCCACGGTCATAAGTCCATTCGCAAAATAATTTTTATTTTATACTTTTTAATATCATTAATGGGTAGAAGTGTGCACTTGGGCCGTTCAGTACCTCTCTAACCCTTATTTTAGCCCAGCCTGAGATCTAAATATATCCAAATAAGGAAAAGAAGACGGGTCACTCACCAGTGCGTGAAAATTTATTGTAGCCGACAGGAGCAGGTAGAGGGGTGCCGGACACGCCACAAACGATGGACCGTTTCGTGCAGGAAGCGCTTTCTGAGGTCTGTGACATCATGTGGTGGGCAGGAACTATGCTTTTAAGCGTTTTCCGGCCCAGTAACCATGGATACTGTGAACACAACTATCACCACATGTTTAAAAACAAAGTAACAATATTGACACTACTACAAAAGCGCCACCGGACATGGAAAACACAGAAATTCTAACATTAATACAGCATTATTTATAGAAACACATTTAACTCATTGCGGTCATTTAAGCCTATCGGTCCCATAGCTTTTGTACGCATTATCCATTTAGCTTCACATCTAAGGAGCTCTTTATTCCTATCCCCTCCCGCTGGATTGACATTAACCCTTTCAATGCCTGCAAACCTCAGCACATCGGGACAGCCTGAGTGAGCACTTTTCACATGTTCAATGACCCGTGGGGAACCGTGTCCTGTTCTAATAGAACTGAGATGTTCGCAGAAGCGAATGTGCAGATGTTGGATTGTTTTTCCTATATAAAATCTATGGCACGGACATGTAACCATATATACGACATATTGTGATTTACAATTTATGAAGTGTGTTACTGTGTGATTAATTTCACCCATAGTAACCCTCTTTGTGCCAAGATTAAAGTTACAATAATTGCACTGACCACATTTAAAATTTCCGTGTGGGATATGGCGTTCAAGCCTGGTGTTCTCCCTCTCATGGAACCTGCTGTGTACCATTTCACTTCTCAATGTTTTGCTTTGTCTAAACGAAATACATCGAGATAAACACTAGTTGAGATTAACAAAAGGAAAAACCAGAGACACTGGACTGATGGAGGTTGGAGGAGTGGTGAACCTATCTACATTAGCCCTATCACAAGACTGTGTTAATCTATTATCAAAAGGACTTAGCTATGCACTGGTTCAGAATTTTGATGAAGTAGATTTCGAAATAGACCTATATAAAGCTGTGAGAAAAATTAATTTGTATAAATTGTTTAATAACAATCCTCCACATCCAGTAGAAAAGAAAGTAGGAGAAATACCAACAGTTGTAGGTCCACTAGGCTTTATTGCTAATACCTTACCCTCTCAAGAGCACAGAGAAGTCCTTAACACTTTGCTAGCACTAGGAGACAACCCAGTAGAATCTGACATCATAGAAATCGAAAGTTTTTCAGGTGGCATAAAATCCAACTTTTCTCCCCCCTTGCCCGCAGGTGCCCCACTCGAAGCTTTCTACAGTCAAGTGCTTAGAGATGTTCGTGCCCAAATTTATCCACGTATAAAAGAAAATATCTCGGTTCAGGAGAGGGAAGCACTTCTCTCCCTCCGATCCAATAAAAATATAATAATAAAACCTGCGGACAAGGGGGGAAACGTAGTAATCATGGATAAGAGCTGTTACATTCAGGAAGCCCACCGACAGTTGTCAGATACAACTACATATATGACCTTAGATAAAAGTCCCATGCAAAAGTTTAAAGAGAGGCTACAGACCCATCTTAGGAAGTATGTGGAGAGGGGAGTTTTGTCAGAGCAGTTTGCCACCAAACTTCTACCCCAATTTCCTCGAAAACCTAGTTGGTATTTTATCCCAAAGATACATAAGTCCTTAATTAACCCTCCCGGCCGCCTGATCGTTGCCGGCATTGGATCCTTGACGGAATCCCTCTCTAAGTATATTGACTGGCTCCTTCGACATTTATTAGAAGACATCCCGTCATATCTCAAGGATACAAATTCATTTTTGAAAAGTCTTGAAACAGTTGAATGGTCAGAGAGTTACAGTATCGCATCAATTGATGTTGAAAGCCTATACACACGCATTCCGCAAAATACTGCAGTACTAGCAGTTAGAGATGTATTAATGAATACTGAAAAAAGCAAGTTGTTTTTCGATTTTGTCTGTGACTGCCTGACATTCATCCTGTCGCATAATGCCTTTGAGTTTAATGGAAAGTGGTTGGTCGGAACCGCCATGGGGACTCCAGTTGCCTGCACCCTAGCGAACATTTTCCTAGCAGTGTTCGAAGAGAGAAACGTGTCCACGACCAATAACCCATATGTGAGCTCTATCCAATCTTTTTTCAGGTATGTGGGCGATGTCTTCCTTATATGAGAAAACTCTGAGGCAGAATTTAACAATTTCATCGCATATCTGAATATGAAATTCACTTCGAAATTCAGCAGGGAATCTTTAGAATTTCTGGATGTCAGAGTAACAATTGGGGAAAATGGGTTATCTACGGAGGGATATAGAAAACAGACAGCCACCAACTCACCAACTTACGAGAGCTTTCACACAAGAGATGGTATCCCCTACAGTCAGATGCTTCGATTACGAAGAATAAACAGTGAAGACGATACCTTCCACTCTCAGGCAGATGAACTTGAGAATCGTCTGAGAATGCGAGGTTACCCCCAACATGTGTTGAATAAAGCTCGCTCGAAAGCTATGAAGGTTAAGAGATCTAATTTGCTACATAGACAAAACATCACAACTTTGAGGGATAAAAAAGACACACACAAAATCAGAGATTCACATTTACCTTTAAGTACAATTCGCAGGAAAATGTCATTAGATCTGCAATTCTAAAGAATTGGCATCTACTGGCTACAGAACACAATAGAAACGAGACCACTTATTTCGTTTAGACGAAGCAAAACATTGAGAAGTGAATTGGTACACAGCAAGTTCCATGAGAGGGAGAACACCTGGCTTGATCGCCATATCCCACACGGAAATTTTAAATGTGGTCAGTGCAATTATTGTAACTTTAATCTTGGCACAAAGAGGGTGAAATTAATCACACAGTAAAACATTTCATAAATTGGAAATCACAATATGTCGTATATATGTCGTATATATTTAGACATACACAACAAGATTGTTGTGTATGTCTAAATGGGATGGAATACTGTTGTGTAATTCATGTAGTTCTTTCACAACCAACATCTGGAACAAGTCTAAAGCTGGGGCCCTTGATTTCAAAGGATAGAAGGTATTACTAGGCATTCCAAAATTAATGTCAGAATTACATATGGATGATGGTTGATTGATGGTTGATTTATGGTTCATCAAGATCATACAATGTCAAAAGTGCATTTTGTTCTGAAAAAGATAAACCAGCAAATTCATTAATATATGCTTCATTCGGAGGCAAAGAAATGACTTTTGTCAGTAATTAATCTGACCAAGAGGTTCACGTCCAACAATGAAAAATATCAAAATTCCTTGATGGAACAAAGTTGAGACCTTTTGAAAGAACAGATATTTTATTCATGGATAAAATGGAAGGTGAGAGGACAAGAACATTGTCATAATCCTGTTCCATGCTAATAGAACTTATTTCTTTGATTTCCGAGTCGTGTATCTTTTTTCTCCGTATTCCTCGTCTGTTTCGCTTGTTCAGTTTTTTGGCATATTGTGGGATGATGGTTTGTTTTTTTTATATCTTTTTCTACTGTCATTAGCATTTCTATTAGTATTGTCCGTGGTATTGTCCTCACATACATCACAGGTGTCAACTTTTGAGGAGGTAAAGTTGATCTTTCTATTGGCATCAGAGAGATCTGATCCTCGTGAATAAGCTTTTTTAAAAAAATAGATTTAATGTGTTTATAAGGTATGTTTCGATACAACTTCCAATCATAAATTAGATTTTTGGCAAAGTCTTCCACATCTCTCTCATACTTGTTTTTCTTAACCCCTTAATGACAGAAGATGATTTCTGACAGAAGCGTCAGAAGATGATTTTGGGACACCGGGTCCTGCAAGTGCCGGTGTCGGGCTGTGATCTTACAGTCCAGACGCGGCACTAACAACCGGGATCGTAAAAACTCCGGTCAAGTATGACCGCGGCGTGCAAGTGTGTCCCCCGTGGATTGGACCCCGCCCGGTGCGCTTACCGATCCCTCCTACCGCAGACCCAGGTTCCGACGAGTGACACGAGGCTGCTGGCTTCTGTCCCCGCCGGGTTCTGCCTACCTGGCTGTGTGTAACTGAGCATGGTCAGTTACTTACACTATATACTGCAATACAGTGTAAAGGCTTGAACAAGTGATCGGATGATTGCTTGTTCAAGCCAAGAAGTAGAAAATGTAAAAAAGTGAAAAAAAAAGATGAAGTCATTTTATAATATAATTAAATAAATGAATAAAATAAAAATCCCATAATCTCCCCAGTTACACATGAAATGCAAATAAAGTATATAAAATACAAAAACACGTACATATTTGGTATCACTGTGTCCGTATCAATCTGTACAATAAATCTAAATCCATATTGAACCCGCTCGGTGAACGACTTAAAAAAGAACTCTAAAAACTTCCCGTAATATACAATTTTTCATCAAACACCATCACAAAAAAAGTGATAAAAAGTGATAAAAAAAATTTGCGCTCTCTAATATGATACGATTGAAAAGAACAACTCTTTAAGCAAAAAAATAAGCCCTCCACAGATCTCACAACAGAAAAATACAGAAGTTATGTCCCTAAAAAGTTGTCAATATTAAAAACAATGTGATATTCTCCAATATTGGTTTTGCTCAGGAAAATTGAGCAAAAATAAGAAAAACTATATAAATGAGGTATCACCGCAATCCTAGTGAACCAGAGAATAAAGATAAAATGTTGCAGTGTGTTTCATCATTTAATTTATTCTGAAACTGTCAGTTTTGGCCTAAATGAATGTATTTTCCCAAAAAATTCCATAGTTTCTAAATCTCAGGTCCATATTGTTTTAACCCATGTGAAACACTTAAAGGGTTAATAGAAGTTGTTTTACATACGTTGAGGGGTGAAGTTTCTATAATGGGGTAATTTATTGGGTTTTACTATTATTTAGGCCTTTCAAAGTCACTTGGAAGCTGAGTTGTCCCTCAAAATGTGAGTTTTGGCAATTTTCATGAAAATGAGAAAAATCGCACCTAAAGTTCTAGTCAGTGTTAGATAATTAAATATATTTTGAGGTGAAGGTCATTTAAACTCAAATTAGTTTTTAGCCTTTAGTCTAACAGTAAAAACACCTAGGCCACATTGTTGTGTGTGATTGTTTGTTGAAATTCTTTGTCTCGTCTTGTGTATAGGCAAAGGTTGATACCTCAGTAGCCCGGCGCAGCCTTAGTGAAGTGGCTGATCCTGGCAACGGGAGAGGTCCAATTGAGTCGGGAGAGGACTTTCTGTAGTTTGGTGATTAACCTCAGGAATGTCAGTCTAATTCTCTATATGTTACTCTGATTTTAACACATCCTGCCTATAATAAGTGGTGTTAGATACTCTATATGGTGGTGAATATCACATAATTGCCCAGTAATTATATTTTCTAAATCCAGGAAGGGGGCAGACAGAAAAGAAATCCGTTAGGTTACAATGAAGGATTCAGTTAAGGTAGTAGTTAGAACATGGGAAATGGGCAATTGTAAGAATGCTAAAACTATTTTCTTAAGAGAGCTGGTATGCCTTCAGTTGGATGACGAGATGTAAACAGGAGAAAAGATTTTTTTGAAGCGAAGAAAAGGAACAGATGGACAAAACATGGGTATGAGGGATGCAGGTTCAGGCATGGATGACCACCTCAATGAAGGCATGATCCCCTTAATAATACCGAGGATGAGGAGAATTAGAATTAGAACTTATGCTCCAAGCACCAAGGTATAGGAGATACAGCTCGATATACCATCTCCAAGAAACCCCTTATAGCGCCTGGCGGGCAAGGCGATTGTAAGCAAATATCCAGATTATCACCCTTTATGGACTGGGACCCCTACATACTAGTTATGAATATGGGGACATGACAGCTTAGAGAGCGCGAACCATCGGACCTCCAGTATATACGAGCACAGCAACAGTGACATGGAGACCCTCTAACCAGTCTTCTCCTTCAAGCCCTCCTTTCAGGAGGGGGTGAGCAGGTATGGAGTGTTTACTATTTCAGTATTGTAATCATGAACGAGCTAATAGATGTGAGAGAGTTAAAGCACCAAGGATGAGTAGTTTGCAAAGAGGCGTGCTGGAGACAAAACCCAATATCCAGTAATTCTCCAGTTTCTCCTTTAGGTGTGTTAATCCCTTACACTCTTGCACCACCTGATGGTAAGGGAATAGTTAAGACGGCGTTGACTTTCAGCATCAATGGTGAGAAAAGAGGAAATCGTACGTTGAGGAACCTAGTAGGGATTAAAAGAATTTGCGGTCAGCAACAGGGTTGTAAATGTGGAAACTCTGGATGTCCATGGGTTATAGTCCAGGATGTGCTACTGTGGTTAAATTAAAATACCACCTAAAACGAGTAGCAAAATGTTTCCTGTGGTAACTTCAGAATACAACAAATAGGGGCACAAACAACCTGTACAGCGAGGACCTGGTACAAACCCTGGACCCAGGGAGAGACGATTAATGATGGCGGATAAATTGCCAGATCCATATTAGATCCTAACGGAGTCTATAAAAAGTATAGAATCAGCATGGGTAGATTTGTACGCCCTCTGTAGGCAGCAGCAGGATCCCTTTGTTGAAGGATAGCAAGGGTCCTGCTGGTAGAAAATAGTTGTTGAGCCAGTTCCAGTTAAGAGATGATGCAAAAATTGAGTAGTCAGGGGAGGTGTTTATGAAGGCTTAAAATTGTTAATTAAGTGCAGGCTCATACCAAGGAGCAATATCTAAGAAGTATATTGGGTCTTATGTTCTTTGTTACCAGAGGTTGCTCTAACCCATGCGGGATATAAGTATAATGGAAAATAAATAATTAAATACAATAGGAATGTTGCTGAAATGGAAACTCTCAGATTGTTGGATTTTGCAATCACTCACCCGTTTCTGCAAATTCTATGCCATATGCAGCCAACCCCTTACCAATAAAGGTACAGGTCCCCTGTAATGACTGTTCCCATTACGACTAGACCCCCTCAGCAGGATATGCGGTACCTTACCTGATAATTGGATGGGTAAACCCTGGAAGAATGTTGACCCTAAGCTTTAACATACAGTCAGCGACAACGGCCAATAAGAAAGCCCAATTGGAGTCCTTATGAAATATTATTTGGGACTGCCCTAGAACCAGGTTTCTACTTCCTCAGCAAGTTCTATTCCAGATCCCTTCCTCCTTTGAGGGTACACTTATCGAAGCCCGGAACTGGGTCACCGTTAAAAGACAAGTGAGAAAGGCATTGATCCACGATTTGATGGCCCATTCCAGTCCAATTGACTCCTCCAACGTCAGTGACATTGGAAGAAAACCGACTTGGATCCCGCTTCCATTGCAAGAAGTGCTCAAATTTCATGAATCTAGGGAAGTATATAGTGCTTATGTTCTGTGTTACCAGATTGTTGCCATAACCAAGGGGATATAAGTATAATGAAAATAAAATTCATTAAATACCATAAGAGGTTGCTGAAATGCGGAAAATCTCTCAGATTGTTGGATTTGCAATCACTTCACCCGTTTCTGCAAATTTATGCCATATGCAAGCCAACCCCTTACCAATAAAGGGACAGGTCCCCTGTAATGACCTGTTCCAATTACGAGTAGACGCCCTCAGAAGGATACTTCATAGCTGTACTTGTAATTGGATGGGTAAAAACACTGGTGGCAGGTAAGATATGATTAGAATGGTACCTGGTGTAAGAATGACCATAGAGTGGATGGGTGGAAAAGGGGACGGGCCACCAGCATAGAGGTTGGGAAGAAGTCCCTGTTGCGCATCTTAAAATAAGTTTTTTGCAGGTGAGGAAAAAGATATGCTACCACTCAAGAAATACTATTTGGACAGGACAGACTTAAAATGGATCACACAAACACTTTTTCCATCAGTCACATTCAGGCGAAGGTATAAATTAGATGCTTTTATTTAGAGCAAGCTTCAAAGTTGAAAAGTATTGATTCGAAAGTGGAAGGCATCAAGGGGGATGGGGCAGACGATATGAGATTGACTCAGAAAACAGGCCACCCAGTCCTCGAAACTGGTGGTCCCCTTATGTTTTATCAAATTGTTATTAGTGGGAAAACCTTTGAACCCTGGTACCCAGGGACCTGGAGGGAACATGGTACTCTAGCCAGACTAGGGCCAGATACCTTGGATCTGGGATTCCAAAGACATTCCATTTGAACATTTACCAAGCACATATGTTGTCAAAAAGAAGAGGGCACCTCTTTTGGCCTAACATGCCCTGAGAAGACGCAAATTTAGGAATCCACTTAAAGTAATTAATGCAAAACCTACTTGGGCTGAGAGAGTTGGGACAGTATATTACTCGAGTATAAGCCGAGTTTTTTGCACAACTTTTTGCTAAAATTAAAACATCGGCTTATATGCGCGTATACAAAAAATAATAAACTTACCAACTCGCCATCCGACAGCCGGACAGGCCTCTTTCATCTTCATGCCGCAGGTCCGCTGGCAAGCTCCGTGCCGCACCTCTTAGGTCTCATGCCGGCGAGCCGTGTGCCAGAGATGTCGCAGCCATGACCCGGCATGAGACAGAAGCGGCGCGCGCGGGGACTTGCGGTATGAGATTTGAAGAGGAGCTGTCTGGGATCTGGATGTCGATACACAGGTTTTTCCTAATACTGCCTTATTTGTATCCCAGTTGAACAATTTTTCTTTTACATTGAAAAGATCTAAATCAAACTTTTTTGCTGGAAAATCAAAATCACTAACCTACTCATCAAAGTATTCAGAACCAGGTTTATGATGATGACATACCTTGCTCTCCACTACCACCGACAGTAAGTAGATGCATCAAAACCAACACAACCTCAAATGTTGTCAGCTCAGTACAATTGCACTTTTGTGGAAAACAAGGGCTGTGGAGAATCTTGCCAATGCATTACTGTGGGCTTTATGTTAAAACACCACTACACAACATATATATAACAGACTTCTATATGTGACTTCTTAATGGACTCATATAGTGGAAACATTGCTAGTTTATTTATATGACTAGGAACATTTAGGTGGGGAAGCGTTGAGGTTTTCTTCTGATGGATGCTGGACGACCCAACATGTTGTGGGGACCAGTTGCTCTCACACTTTGTGTGGTAGGATGATGACTTATACGTTCCCATAGTATGTGATGTAGGCCATGAGGGTAGTCCATGTTTCTACTGAGAATTAAGAACAGAGTGGAAGTTAACGTAGTTTTATTTACTTATTAGTGTATTCTAGCAACCTAGTTAAAGCAAAGAAAATTATCAGCTTATTACACTCTATCCTTGATGTATTGTACACACTAACGCAAAACTACAAAATATATTGTGGTTATTCCACACATAGTTGGCCTTTGGCTTGGATTTTGGAAGGATGCAAGTCGTGCAAGGATCCTGGGAGTGTAATCCAAGCTTCGATCAACATGTCATGAACATTGTTAATTGTTTTTAAAATAGGAAACACTGTCTATGCTCTGATTTTTATATATCATCAATTATACTGTATTGAGTTTTGTAGAGGGTATAAAAATAAGATGTGCGCGCAAGGTCTAGATTCAGATCTCCGTGGATACAACTATTACTGTGTCTGTGTCTCGTTAGTTTTTGGCACAATTAATTATTTTATTAATTACTCTCTGCATGGTTTGATATGAACTGCTTAATCACATACTTTTCATATTTAACTCTTCACCAATCTTTGCTATCACCTATATCCTATAAAATTCTCCTACAGTCTCAGATTAGTGAGAGTCCTCACCTTACTACTGTTTGTAAACTACAAGTGCTATTATGTGCAGAGCTAAATGGAGCCCTACAATTGTTTTATTTGGGTCCTTACTTTTAATTTGCCCAGGGCCCACTTGTCTAAAACTGCCCCTGCCTAGAGAAGAGGCAGTTCTACTTTCGCCATCATAGACCGGGATTCTTTACTGTAAAGGCAAAGAGACTATGGAACTCGTTTGCAGAAGGTGTGTATGGCAGATTCTTTCACATGGTCAAGAGAGGCCTTACTACAGAACAAAATTATCACAGTTATGACAAAAAACATTGTGTTTTAACTTCTTAAAGATTAGACTTTGATGGACTTACATTATTTTTCTAAACTTATATATACTATGATCAGTTTTTTGCTCTTCTGCAAGTTAGAGAGAGGAAGTATGCTAAGGGGGCAGAGGGTACTAGCCGAGCACAGGCGTGCCTAGCTAGTATGCAAAGGGGGACGAGCTGAGGCAGGGGAGGTTTAGCTGAGAGCTAAGGTGGGGGGGGGGAGCTGGAGGCAGGAGGATCAGATGAGGGCAGGGAGGGACAAGCTGGGGGTACGGTTTGGGGAAAGCTAGGGACACAGGGAAGACTAACTTCTGCAAGAGAGAGAGGAAAAGCATGCTGAATTGAGCACCAGTGTAGATGTTTGTAAGAATTCTTAGATGGTGTGATCAGATATTGAAACTTTGTCTAACTATGGGTGTAGAAAAGCTTGGCAAAGGGGGACTAGCTGGGTATAGAGTGGGGAACTAGTTCGGTGGCAGGGGGTATCTAGCTGAGCTCAGGGGGACCTAGCTAGGCACAGAGGGGACTAGCGGGGCAGGGAAAGATTAAGCTGGGGTCGGGGGGGATCTAGCTGGGCGAAGGGTGGGGGAACTAGCTTGAGGCAGGTGAATAGCTATGGGGAGAGGGAAAATCTGGAGGAACTAGCTGAGGGCAGGAAAATTCGCTGTGGGGACTAGCTAAAGGCAGGGGGTTAGCTGAGGGCAGAGGGGACAAGCTAATGAAAGGGGGTACTAGCTGAGCGCAGGGCTGCCTAGCAAGGCACATAGGGGGAGCCTAGCAAGGCACATAGGGGGACCAGATAGGGCAGGGGAGAATTAGTTGAGGGCAGTGGAGGACTAGCTGAGGCCAGAGGGGTACTAGCTGAAAGGGCAGAGCAAGGAGTAGTTTGGGAGACGGAAAGATAGCTCTGCAAGCTAGAGAGAGGTAGTATGCTCTTGTCCCTCTGATACATCATATCCAATTGAATCTTTGCCCCAAATATTTGGCTAAGATTAGCTTGTCAAAGGGGGGGGCTAGCTGGGGGTAGAGGGGGGGGAACTGCTGAGGGTACCTACAGAGTACAGGGGGGACCTACCTAGGCATGGGTGGACTAGCTGGTGCAGGGGGGATAGCTGGGGGCAGAGGGGATAGCTGGGGGCAGCGGGGGGGGACTAGGTGAGGACATAGGGGAAAGGAACTAGACCTGAGACAGGGGGGGGGGTAGCTAGGGTCAGGGGGTGCTAGATAGGGCAGAGGGGGACTAGCTGGGGGACTAGCAGACTAGCTGGGGGACTAGCTAGTGACAGGCGGGGGGCTAGAACTGAGGGCAGGGGTGGCTAGCTAGGGGCAGAGGCTTACTATCTGAGGGCAGGTGCCTCTAGCTGGGACAGGGGGGACTAGCTGAAGACAGGGGCTAGGGAAACTAGCTGAGGGCAGGGGGGACTCAATAGAGGCAGAGGGGTACTAGCTGATGGGGCAGAGGGGGACTAGCTGAAAGGGCAGAGGGACAGAGGGAGACTAGCTGAAAGGCAAGGACAGAGGAAGGACTAGCTGAAAGGGCAGAGGGACAGCTGAAGGGCAGTAAGGGCTAGCTGAAGGCAGAGGGGGGACTAGCTGAAAGGGCAGAGGGGGATAGACCTGAGGGAAGGTGGGCGAAGCTAGGGGGATAAGGGGGGCTAGCTGAGGGCAGGGCGGGACTAGCCTAAGGGCAGGGACTACCTGGGACAAGGGTGAACTAGCTGGGGGCAGAGAGGGGGTCTAGTGAGGGCAGGGGGCTCAGTACTGTAGCTCTAGGGTCGTGTCACTTGTTTCAAAATTATAGTACAGTACTTGTACAAACATAGTATTGTGCAATAGTGTTTTTTGGGAGGAATTTGCAAAGTTCTGTGATTTTTGGAGCATCTAGGGTTTTGGGTTAGTGCGGCCCACTAAAGGGTAGAAGTAGGACAATTGGGCCCTCAACGGGAAAGGTTGTGCACCCCCCTTTAGAGAGACTGTCTAAAGGATACAGTGAATGATTGGAGAAAATTGAAGGGCTTCCGGCACTGGGACTAAAAAAAAAAATCTTCAATGTTTTATAAGATTACATTAAAAGAGTGACCACATAATGCAGACGAGCTGACAAATTTTGGGTGAACAAAACCCTTATTCATAGCATGTTTTTTCACCCAAAACGCATCAGCTCGCATTGGCAAGTGATTGGCAAAACTAGTCAAGATCACAATGAAAGTGTAAGGAATTATTACCACTGTTTCAAGAAAATTCTGAAAGATTATGTGTGGAGAATGATTTAAACATTATTGAGAAATGTATCCAGTCCTTAACCCCTTAACAACTTGGCCTTTTTTAGTTTTTCTCACTCCGATTTTTCATTCGCCACCTTCAAAAATCTATAACTTTTTTATTTTTCCACATAAAGTGATGGCTTTTTTTTTGCGTAACAAATTGCACTTCATAGTGACAGCAGTGAATATTTCCTGCGTGTACTGGGAAGCAGGAAAAAAATCCAAAAGCAGTGCAGAGTGTGAAAAAACACAACATTTGCAACATTTTCTTGAGGGCTCGGATTTACAGCTTTCACTGTGTGCAGCAAATGACATGTCTACTTTATTCTCTGGGTCGGTACGATTAAGGGATACCAATAATGTTTTCATACATTTACAAAATTGAAACCTTCTGTACAAAAATTGTTTGGGGGATTTTGTCATCTTCGTGCTCAATAAACTTTTTCATACTTTGGTGTGGGTGACGTCATTTTTGCGACATTAGATGGCGTTTCATTGCTAATTTTTAGGACTGTACAACATTTTGATCACTTTTATTACATTTTTTTATATTTCAAAATGGCCAAAAAAGTGCCATTTGCGACTTGGGCGCTATTTTTCCGTTATGGGGTTAAACGCAGTGAAAAACCGTGTTATTATATTTTGATAGATGGGCATTCATACGCGGTGATACCTAATGTGTTTATGATTTTTACTGTTTATTAATATTTATATCAGTTCTAGGTAAAGGGGGTGATTTGAATTTTTAGGGGTTTTTTGATTATAATTTTTTAAACTTTTTTTATTTTTACTTTTACTATTTTCAGACTCCCTAGGGTACTTTAAACCCAGGTTGTCTGATTGACTTCATATACTGCCATGCTGCAGATGGCAGTATATGGGGATTTTCCTCCTATTCATTACAATGTGCATTAGCACATTGTAATGAATGGGTAAAACGAGAAAGCTCGGGCCTTTTGTGAGACCTGAAGCTGTCATGGCAATGGATCGCCGCTCCCCGTGACGTCATCGGGGAGCAACGATCGGGGCAAGATGGCGCCACTATCTTTGTGAGCCGGCGGCGGCAATGACAATGTTCAACATGACAAACACCCGCGATCGGTGCTAGCAATATGCAGCAAAGACTTACCGCTAGGGAGGGCTCGGCCATGCGTCGGGAAGGGGTTAACACTGTATTATTAATGGGTTTAAACAAAAAGATACCAATCCAGGCTTTAGTGTCTTCAGTTGAAAGGCAAACCATGAAAGCAATGATTTGTACACATGCTAGAGAGCTCCCTTTTTACTGTACCCCAAACCACATGTTACCCCCCCATTGTACGTTTCCCCTATCCCCCACAACCGCATCTTTCAGGGCAATCTGTTAGGGAGTTGGAGGAGTAGCGTGGAGGAGCAGGAGTAGCGTGGAGGAGCAGGAGTAGAGGGAGGAGCGGAGTAGCGTGGAGAAGCAGGAGTAGCATGGAGGAGCAGGAGTAGCAGTGAGAGCAAGCGTTGTGTGGGGAGCATGCATTGTGTGGAGGAGCAGGCATAGTGAGGAGGAGAAGGCGTTGTGTGGAGAAGCAGGCATTGTGTGGAGGAGCAGGCACTGTGTGGTGTAGTGGAGTAGGGTAGTGTGGAACAGGTGTAGTGTATTGTAGTGGAGCAGGTGTAGTGTAGTGGTGTAGTGTGGTGGTGGAGTAGTGTAGTGCAGTAGTGTAGTGTAGGTTGTATACTATCCTCCCACATCATATCACAGAAGACCTATTCTGACTTGGAGGTATATATGGCCTTCGATACGGAGCCAGCCAGTGGGGACGAGTGTCCGTTTTGTCTACCTCGTCCTCACAAAGTAACTCAGAGGAACCCCTGAGAAGGTGCTTACGTAGTTAGGCCGAACTGCCCGGACTTCTGCTGGAGTGCCGGGACTTATGACCCCACATGGGTGACCCCCAGTAATTATGCCCCTCAGGTCCCCGATTTTACGGCCTGTCCTGGGATACGAAGGCACTAGGTGAGGACCTAGTTGGTCTGATGGTGTCCCACACCGATTCTCTACGCTGCCACAATTATTGCCCAAAACCCCACACTTCTTTTTATGCACAACCCCACAGGTGGACCCCTGTTAGTGCAGCAGAGATAGAGAAGTTTGTTTTGGTCATAGCACTTCTTATGGGACTAGTAAAGAAGCCATCAATCAAGGATTATTGTTGCACAGACATATTTTACCACACTCCGATGTTCTGCATGGCGATGAGTAGGATGCGCTTTAAAGCCATCCATAGTTTTATGCATTTGCCGACAATGCACAGAGCCCACCAGAGATGACCCCAGTTTTGATAGGTTGTATAAGATCCGACCCATATGTAGATGATCTAAATTGCCTAATTTATGGAGGTGTATACTCCAGAGAGGCATTTATCGATAGACGAGTCCCTGGTACATTTCAAAGGGGAGACTTCACGCCTACCTTGCCCTCTTATTGGGAAGGTATGCAGAACTGAAGATGTATAAGCTGTGTGAGAGTGCATCAGGGTACACTTATAAAGATATATGAGGGAAGGATTTCCAAATAGTGCCCCCTGAATGCCCCCCCTTCCTGAGAATTGCCTGGAAAAGTAGTAAGGGATTATTAGTGCACCCACTGCTGGACCAGGGATACCACCTCTACCTGGATTATTTTTATTCCAGTGTTACCCTGTTCAAGGGCCTCGCTTCCAGACAAACTGCGGCATGCGGCACTGTTAGAAGGAATCAGAGAGATCTCCCTAAGTCGTCTTCTAGGGGAAAGGCTCAGAAGGCACGAGAGCCGAGCAATAAGCAGCGATCAGCATTGTGTGTAGGTACAAGACAAAAGGGATGTTCTGTACTAACAACAATACATGGGCACCACCACCACCCCTGCCCCTGCTACCAGGTACCAGTGCAGAAGCCCCAAGCTGGATTGTATTTGGATTATAATAGGTACAGTGGAGGGGTGGATTTGTCGGACCAGGTGCTATAGCCATATAACGCAATGTGGAAGTCGAGGGTGTGGAACAAGAAGCTGGCCATGCACATCAGCATGGATGGCACTGTATAATACTTACCTGTTACACGAGTTGTGCCGGCCAGAGGCACATTTCCTGGAATTTCAAGAGGTGGTAGTCAAGAAGTTGATTTTTGAGACCAGGAAGGGGGGAATGCTAGTAGTACGTCTGGAAGTGAGGCCACATCATGCATGTATCAGGACAGCACTTTCCAGAAGAAGTCCAAACAGCCAGGAAGGGAAGGTACACAGAAGAGGTGTAAGGTGTGCTCAAAAAGGGGCATAAAAAAACTAACCATCTACCAGTGTGACACATGCCCCGAGAAACCAGGGTTATGAATGAAGGATTGTTTCCGGATTTACACACCCATCCTAGATTTATTATGTACCCTGATGCACAAAGCTTATACATCATGCCACATTTTCCCTGCTGAGCTCTGCCATGTGCCCAGCCTGTAGATATTTTGCCACATATGGGGTAGCCGTACCCGGGAATCCACATCATGATTTTTGGGGTGTTTGTCTCCATTATGCATCATCCTTGCGGTCCACCTGTGGGTTAAAATGCTCATTACACCCCTAGATTTATTCATGGAGGGGTGTAGTTTTCCAAATAGAATCAGTTCTCAGGGGTTTCTACTGTTCTGATCCTAAGGGCATCTACAATTGTTTTATGATGTAAAAAAAAAATTAAATGTCTGTGCTCCAAAAGCCATTCTCTTCCGAGCCCTGCCGTGTCTCCATCTTGTAGCCTATTGCCACACATGGGGTATTACCATAGTCAACTTCTGAGCGTGTGGGGGTAATAATGCAAATAACCAATTTGTCACACATCTAAAGAGTACATATTGTTGAAAGAAAACAGCAGATGTGTATGGTATGAGCGACACAGATAAAAATGTATTTATATCCAGCATAAAACACAACTAAAACCCAAAAGTGGGTATAATCACACAGACCTCCAAGACACAGACTGAATATTGGGCAAGAAAATTGCAAAACTGATATTGCATAGAAGGATGGGAAATGGTCAGCAGGTACGTATACACATTGGGAACAGAATCAAAAGATCCTGCAAGGCAATAAAGTACAATCAAGTAAGGTGAGATCTACATTACCATATAAATAAATCAGTTCAGGGGGAGAGACAGATGCCCTCCACGTATCGCCCGGCTCGCGGCTTCGTCCCCTGACTATACAACTATAACTACTATATATATATCAAATGGTTATTTATAAATAAAACATTTACAGAACTTTTTAACATCTTTACAGAACCAATAACCATTTGGTCTATGGTAAACGCCCAGAAGAGATGCTTATTTATCATTCAACATGTGTTGACTGCAAAGTCTGCTGTAGTGAATACATATAGTATTAAGAACCAATGTAGATAATAACTGGCAGAATATATAATGATCACTATTTCTGTATAAATCGTGTATAAGCCAAGTTTTTCAGCGCAAAAAATGTGCTGAAAAATCTCACCTCGGCTTATACATGAGTCAATACAAAAATAAATTACATACTCACTTCCGGAGTCCCCGAGGCGGAGAAAGAAGAAGACAGAAGAGGACCCTCGCGAGCATCGGGATCTGGATGCTGGAAGGTGAGTACTTAAGCTTATTATTCTTAAGGGGGCTGGCTGGCTGTATACTTAAGGGGCTGGCTGGGTCTGTATTTGCTTAAGGGGGTTGGCTGTATGTCTGTATACTTAAGGGGGCAGCTGTCTGTATACTAAAGGGGGCTAGCTGTCTGTATACTAAGGGGGCTGGCTGGCTGAATACTAAAAGGGGTGGCTGGCTGAATACTAAAAGGGACTGGCTGGCTTATTTACTTAAAGAGGCTGGCTGGCTATATACTATGGAGTGCTGGTATATACGACAGGGGATGGCATGCTATCTACTACGTGGGCTGGCAGCTGATACTACTGGGGGCTGGCTATATATTAATACGAGCATATCATAGGTATATGAACATGTTAAATAGATGTAAGACAAATCATTTTTAGAATTCTACCATGGGTACCTCAATATCAATGCTAGAATCCAATATGCTTCTCTTCAAAGAAGCATCTTTCTCACAGATGAATAACGCTCTTCAAGCCAATGAAGCTGAAGGAAGAAATATCTTTGGTGTGGTGCTCCCAAAGAATGTCCAGATGCACTGGACTCGCCATTTTTATATACAAGTAATGTTAATCAATTCTCGTTTTAAGTTTTTGAATGGTAAATCCCAACATATATACATCTACAGACGGTGGATCGGATCCTAGCACTACATGATGATAATCACAGTTCATAATGCATTTATCTTTGATTTCTTGTTCATTAATCTTAAAATGAGGAGTGTTTTATTGGCAGCTTAGCAGCACACATTACAACGGGACCCCCACACTTATAAAAACCATTTACTGACCTCGTTTCGCCACACATCGGCATCTCCCCCTTTCATAATATTGGACAAATTCGATCCTGATTAAGGACTGGAATGTATTTTGTACTATTTTTAAATAGCATTATACTGGAGGCTATAGGGGTACTGAGAGGTTGGGTGTGCTATAGTTTCATTAGTATATGTTTTGAGCCCTTTCGTCTACCCACTTCACCCCGGAATGACGCTCTATCAGGAATCACGTTGGTCATTAAGGGTACTTCTTCTGACGCGCGATGATTTCGGGACATCGGGTCCTGCAAGTGCCGGTGTCGGGCTGTGATATCACACCCCAGAACAGGCAATAAAAATCCGGGATCTGAAAAATCTTCGATCCTGGGTGTTTAACCCCTTACATCCAGCAGTTCAAGCATGAACCACAAGCGTGTGAGGTGTCCCCACCGTGGATCAGATCAGTGTGGGTCGTGTGCTTACGGGGATCCGATCCCTCCTGCCGCAGCCCCGGGGTCCCACGAGTTCTCCCAAGTATGAGCCGGCTCCTTTGTTGCTGGGTTCCGCCTCCTGGCAGGACCGGCTGTAGTAACTGAGCATGCGCGGGCATGCTCAGTTACTACACCATAACTGTATTACACAAGTGGTATTGCAGTATAAAGGCTTGAAACAAGCGATCGTGCCCCTCATAAACATCCTAGAAAAAGGAGAGAAACGGATAAAATATAATTCTAACATAAAGCAGACATTCTGGAAATGTTAGTTATCTAGTTGTGGGGTAGTTTTAACTACCTGTCTGGAATGCAGAACATTTCAAACTTGGAAATGAAGATTTTTTTTCCGAAATTTTGCCAAATTTTCATTTTAAACCAGAATGAAAGCCAAACTCATCACTTAAATTTTACCCACTTTCATGAAATACAATGGGGTCATTTATTAAGGGCCGATTCGCGTTTTCCCGACGGTGTTACCACCCGAATATTTCGTTTTGCGCCGCTTGTACTTAAATTGCCCCGGGATTTTGGCGCACGAGATGGATTGTGGGAGCATAGCGCGTGGGCATGGCGGCGACGAAAATACGGGGGGCGTGCCCGAACGAAAACCCCGACGTTTCGGAAGAAAAACCGCCGCATTTAAAACCCGAAAATGTGTCGCATTCATAAGGACAGCCCGCTTACCTTCACCTGTCCAGCTCGGTGCCATTCCGGCGCGATGAGTTACTTTTCAGCGCAGAGCAGCGCCACCTGGTGGACGGCGGAAGAAACTACCTTATTAAAATCCCGGCCGGACCCGAACCAGAGCGGAGAAGACCGCCGCTGGAACGCGAAGGACGGGCGGGTAAGTAAATTGCCCCAATGTGTCTCGAGAAAACCAATCTCAAATCACTTGGATATGTTAAATCTTTCAGAAGTTATAACCAGTTATCATGTCAGATTCAAAAAAATCGAGGTCTGGTCATTGAGCTGAAAACAAGCGTCGGTGATACGGGGTTAATAGGTCTCCCCTGTTAGCTCCATTAGCTTTATAACAAGTATCAGAAATAATTTTTGGGGTGGGGATCCTCTTTTGTAGTGAGTTTATTTTCAATATTTTGGCGATGTTCTACTGTATTAATGGGCATTTGGACATTCTGACCAAATGTTCATCTGATTTAATAAACTAAACGTTATGTATGACAATAAGACAAACTACAAGGATTAGAAGGAAATAGAAAATCTGGAAACCATTATGTCGACCTTTTCTGGTGTGGGATGATTTCATACAGGCAAAATCCTAAATTCAAAAAAGTCTTGACACGACTGAGAACGATATTATGGCTATTAACCCCTTATCACCGAAACTATGTTTCAGCTCAATGACCAACTCAATTTTTTCAAATCTGACATGTCTCACGTTATGGTTTATAACTTAGAACGCGTTTAACATATCCAAGGTGATTTTGAGACTCCTTTCTCGTGACACCATTGTACTTTTTGTTAGTTATAAAATGTAAGTGAAAAAAGTGAAAATTTGGCAAAGTTTGTAAAAATTCTTCATTTTCCAAGTTTGAAATGTTCTGCTTTCAGACAGGTAGTAAAACTAACCCAAAAAGTTGATAATTAACATATTACGGAATGTCTGCTTTATGTTGGGATGATTATTTTAATCCATCCTCTTATTTTTCTAGGATGTTATGAGGCGGAGAGAAAAGTACAATGTGTCACGAGAAAGCAGTCTCAAAATCACCTGGATATGTTAAAGCGTTCCGAAGTTATAACCAATTAACGTGAGACATGTCAGATTTGAAAAAATTGAGTCTGGTCATTGAGCTGAAAACTAGTTTCGGTGATAAGGGGTTAATAGCCATAATATCGTTCTCAGTCGTGTCAAGACTTTTTTGAATTTAGGATTTTGCCTGTATGAAATCATCCACACCAGAGAAGGTCGACATAATGGTTTCCAGATTTTCTATTTCCTTTCTAATCCTTTGTAGTTTGTCTTATTCATACATAACGATTAGTTTATTAAATCAGATGAACATTTGGTCAGAATGTCCAAATGTCCATTAAATACAGTAGAACATGCCAATAATATTGAAAATAAACTCACTACAAGAGGATACCCCAAAAATTATTTCTGATACTTGTATAAAAGCTAATGGAGCTAACAGGGGAGACCTATTAACCCCGTATCACCGACGCTTGTTTTCAGCTCAATGACCAGACTCGATTTTTTTGAATCTGACATGATAACTGGTTATAACTTCTGAAAGATTTAACATATCCAAGTGATTTTGAGATTGTTTTCTCGAGACCATTGGGCAAATTTACTTACCCGCCCGTCCATTCGCGTTCCAGCGGCGCTTCTCCGCTCTGGTTCGGGTCCGGCCGGGATTTTAATAAGGTAGTTTCTTCTCCCCGTCCACCAGGTGGCGCTGCTCTGCGCTGAAAGTAACTCATCGCGCCGGAAATGCACCGAGCTGGACCAGGTGAAGGTAAGCGGGCTGTCCTTATGAGCACACATGTTTCGGGTTTTAAATGCGGCGGTTTTTCTTCCGAAACGTCGGGTTTTCGTTCGGGCACGCCCCCCATTCGTCGCCGCCATGCCACGCCTATCCCCACAATCCTATCTCGTGCGCCAAAATCCCGGGGCAATTTAAGTACAAAGCGCGCAAAACGAAATATCGTGTAACCCGTCGGGAAAACGCGAATCGGGCCCTTAATAAATGACCCCCATTGTATTTCATGAAAGTGGTAAAATTTAAGTGATGAGTTTTGCGTTTCATTCTGGTTAAAATGAAAATTTGGCAAAATTTCGGAAAAAAATCTTCATTTTCCAAGTTTGAAATGTTCTGCATTCCAGACAGGTAGTAAAACTACCCCACAAGCTAGATAACTAACATTTCCAGAATGTCTGCTTTATGTTAGAATTATATTTTATCCGTTCTCTCCTTTTTCTAGGATGTTATGAGGGGCAGATCGCTTGTTCAAGCCTTTATACTGCAATACACTTGTGTAATACAGTGTATGGTGTAAGTAACTGAGCATGCCGCGCATGCTCAGTTACTTACAGCCGGGTCCTGCCAGGAGGCGGAACCCAGCAAACAAAGGAGCCGGCATACTTGGAGAACTCGTGGGACCCCGGGGCTGCGGCAGGAGGGATCGGATGCCCCGTAAGCACACGACCCACACTGATCTGATCCACGGTGGGGACACTCACACGCTGTGGTCATGCTTGACTGCTGGATGTAAGGGGTTAAACACCCAGGATCGAAGATTTTCAGATCCCGGATTTTATTGCCAGTTCTGGGCTGTGATATCACAGCCCGACACCGGCACTTGCAGGACCCGATGTCCCGAAATCATCGCGTCAGAAGAAGTACCCTTAATGACCAACGTAGATTCCTGATAGAGCGGTCATTCCGGGGTGAATGGGTAGACGAAAGGGCTTCAAAACATATACTAATGAAACCTATAGCACACCCACCTTCAGTACCCCCTATAGCCTCCAGTATAATGCTATTAAAAAATAGTACAAAAATACATTCCAGTCCTTAATCAGGATACGAATTTGTCCAATATTATGAAAGGGGGATGCAGATGTGTGGCGAAACGAGGTCAGTAAATGGTTTTTATAAGTGTGGGGGTCCCGTTGTAATGTGTGCTGCTAAGCTGCCAATAAAACACTCCATTTTAAGATTAATGAACAAAGAAATCAAAAGATAAATGCATTATGAACTGTGATTATCATCATGTAGTGCATAGGATCCGATCCACCGTCTGTAGATGTATATATGTGGGATTTACCATTCAAAAACTTAAAACGAGAATTGATTAACATTACTTGTATTAAAAATGGCGAGTCCAGTGCATCTGGACATTCTCTGGAGCACCACAACAAAGATATTTCTTCATTCAGCTTCATTGGCTTGAAGAGCGTTATTCATCCTGCCCGTGAGAAAGATGCTTCTTTGAAGAGATGCATATTGGATTCTAGCATTGATATTGAGGTACCCAAATGGTATGAATTCTAAAAATGATTTGTCTTACATCTATTGAACATGTTCATATACCTATTGATATGCTCGTATTAATATATAGCCAGCCCCCAGTAGTATCTAGCCTGCCAGCCCACGTAGTAGATAGCATGCCAGTCCCCTGTCGTATATAGCCAGCACTCCATAGTATATAGCCAGCCAGCCTCTTTAAGTATAAAGCCAGCCAGTCCCTTTTAGTATTCAGCCAGCCAGCCCCTTTTAGTATTCAGCCAGCCAGCCCCCTTTAGTATACAGACAGCTAGCCCCCTTTAGTATACAGACAGCTAGCCCCCTTAAGTATACAGACATACAGCCAACCCCCTTAAGCATACAGCCAGCCAGCCCCCTTAAGTATACAGCCAGCCAGCCCCCTTAAGAATAATAAGCTTAAGTACTCACCTTCCAGCATCCCCGATGCTCGTCGAGGGTCCTCTTCTGTCTTCTTTCCGCCTCGGGGACTCCGGAAGGTGAGTATGTAAGTTTATTTTTGTATTGACTCATGTATAAGCCGAGGTGAGATTTTTCAGCACATTTTTTGCGCTGAAAAACTTGGCTTATACACGATTATATACAGAAATAGTGATCATTATATATTCTGCCAGTTATTTATCTACATTGGTTCTTAATACTATATGTATTCACTACAGCAGACTTTGCAGTCAACACACGTTGAATGATAAATAAGCATCTCTTTCTGGGCGTTTACCAATAGACCAAATGGTTATTGTTCTGTAAAGATGTTAAAAAGTTCTGTTAAATGTTTTATTTATAAATAACCATTTGATATATATATAGTATAGTATAGTTGTATAGTCAGGGGACGAAGCCCGCGAGCCGGGCGATACGTGGAGGGCATCTGTCTCTCCCCTGAACTGACTTATTTATATGGTAATGTAGATCTGCACCTTACTTGATTGTACTTTATTGCCTGCAGGATCTTTTGATTCTGTTCCCAATGTGTATACGTACCTGCTAGACCATTTCCCATCCTTCTATGCAATATCAGTTTTGGCAATTTTCTTGCCACATATTCAGTCTGTGTCTTTGGGGAGTCTGTGTGATATATACCCACTTTTTGGGTTTTTAGTTGTGTTTTAATGCTGGATATAAATACATTTTATTCTGTGTCGCTCATACCATACACATCTGCTGTTTTCTTTCAACAATATTGTACTCTTTAGATGTGTGACAAATTGGTTATTTGCATTATTACCCCACACGCTCAGAAGTTTGACTATGGTAATACCCCATGTGTGGCAATAGGCTACAAGATGGAGACACGGCAGGGCTCGGAAGAGAATGGCTTTTGGAGCACAGACATTTAATTTTTTTTTTTACATCATAAAACAATTGTAGATGCCCTTAGGGATCAGAACAGTAGAAACCCCTGAGAACTGATTCTATTTGAAAACTACACCCCTCCATGAATAAATCTAGGGGTGTAATGAGCATTTTAACCCCACAGGTGGACCGCAAGGATGATGCATAATGGAGACAAACACCCCAAAAATCATGATGTGGATTCTCCCGGGTACGGCAATACCCCATATGTGGCAAAATCTACAGGCTGGGCACATGGCAGAGCTCAGCAGGGAAAATGTGGCATGATGTATAAGCTGTGTGCATCAGGGTACAATTATAAATCTAGGAATGTGTGGTAAATCCGGAAACAATCCTTCATTCATAACCCTGGTTTCTCGGGGCATGTGTCACACTGGTAGATGGTTAGTTTTTTTATGCCCCTTTTTGAGCACACCTTGCACCTCTTCTGTGTACCTCCCTTCCTGGCTGTTTGGGGAACTTCTTCTGGAAAGTGCTGTCCTGATACAATGTATGATGTGGCCTCACTTCCAGACGTACTAGCATTCCCCCCTTCCTGGTCTCTAAAAATCAACTTCTTGACTACCACCTCTTGAAATTCCAGGAAATGTGCCTCTGGCCGGCACATCGATGTAACAGGTAAGTATTATACAGTGCCATCTGCATGATGTGCATGGCCAGCTTCTTGTTCCACACCCTCGACTTCCACATTGCGTTATATGGCTAAAGCACCTGGTCCGACAAATCCACCCCTCCCATGTACCTATTATAATCCAAAATACAATCCAGCTTGGGGCTTCTGCACTGGTACCTGGTACAGGGGCAGGGGTGGTGGTGTGCCCATGTATTGTTGTTAGTACAAGAACATCCCTTTTGTCCTTGTACCTAGCACACAATGCTGAGTCGCTGCTTATTGCTCGGCTCTCGTGCCTTCTGAGCCTTTCCCCTAGAAGCGACTTAGGGAGATCTCTCTGATTCCTTCTAACAGTGCCGCATGCCGCAGTTTGTCTGGAAGCGAGGCCCTTGAACAGGGTAACACTGGAATAAAAATAATCCAGGTAGAGGTGGTATCCCTGGTCCAGCAGTGGGTGCACTAAATCCCTTACTACTTTTCCAGCAATTCTCAGGAAGGGGGGGCATTCAGGGGGCACTATTTTGGAATCCTTCCCTTCATATATCTTTATAAGTGTACCCTGATGCACTCTCACACAGCTTATACATCTTCAGTTCTGCCAGTACCTTCCCAATAAGAGGGCAAGGTATGGCGTGAAGTCTCCCTTTGAAATGTACCAGGGACTCGTCTATTGATAAATGCCTCTCTGGAGTATACACCTCCATAAATTAGGCATTTAGATCATCTAATATGGGTCGGATCTTATACAACCTATCAAAACTGGGGTCATCTCTGGGTGGGCTCTGTGCATTGTCGGCAAAATGCATAAACTTATGGATGGCTTTAAAGCGCATCCTACTCATCGCCATGCAGAACATCGGAGTGTGGTAAAATATGTCTGTGCAACAATAATCCTTGATTGATGGCTTCTTTACTAGTCCCATAAGAAGTGCTATGACCCAAAACTTCTCTATCTCTGCTGCACTAACAGGGGTCCACCTGTGGGGTTGTGCATAAAAAGAAGTGGGGTTTTGGGCAATATATTGTGCAGCGTAGAGATCGGTGTGGGACACCATCAGACCAACTAGGTCCTCACCTAGTGCCTTCGTATCCCAGGACAGGCCGTAAAATCGGGGACCTGAGGGGCATAATTACTGGGGGTCACCCATGTGGGGTCATAAGTCCCGGGCACTCCAGCGGAAGTCCCGGGCAGTTCGGCACTACTACGTAAGCACCTTCTCAGGGGTTCCTCTGAGTTACTTTGTGAGGACGAGGTAGACAAAACGGACACTCGTCCCCACTGGCTGACTCCGTATCGGAGGCCATATATACCTCCAAGTCAGAATAGGTCTTCTGTGATATGATGTGGGAGGATAGTATACAACCTACACTACACTACTGCACTACACTACTCCACCACACTACACCACTACACTACACCTGCTCCACTACAATACACTACACCTGTTCCACTACACCTACTCCACTACACCACACAGTGCCTGCTCCTCCACACAATGCCTGCTTCTCCACACAACGCCTTCTCCTCCTCACTATGCCTGCTCCTCCACACAATGCATGCTCCTCCACACAACGCTTGCTCCTCCATGCTACTCCTGCTCCTCCATGCTACTCCTGCTTCTCCACGCTACTCCTGCTCCTCCACGCTACTCCTGCTCCTCCACGCTACTCCTGCTCCTCCACGCTACTCCTCCAACTCCTAACAGATTGCACTGAAAAGTGCGGTTGTGGGGGATAGGGGAAACATACAATGGGGGGGTAACTATGTGGTTTGGGGTACAGTAAAGGGACAGCTCTCTAGCATGTGTACAAATCATTGCTTTCATGGTTTGCTCTTTCAACTGAAGACACTAAAAGCCTGGATTGTATCTTTTTGTTTAACCCATTAATAATTACATGTTTAACCCCTTCCCGACACATGGCCGAGCCCTCTCCATAGCCGGTAAGTCTTTGCTGCATATTGCTAGCACCGATCGCGGGTGTTGTCATGTTGAACATTGTCATTGCCGCCGCCGGCTTCACAAAGATAGTGGCGCCATCTTGCCCCGGATCGTTGCTCCCCGATGACGTCACGGGGAGCGGCGATCCATTGCCATGACAGCTTCAGGTCTCACAAAGGCCCGAAGCTTTCTCGTTTTAACCCATTCATTACAATGTGCTAATTGCACATTGTAATGAATGAGGAGGAAAATCCCCATATACTGCCATACTGCAGCATGGCAGTATATGATAGGATCGATCAGACAACCTGGGTTTAAAGTACCCTAGGGAGTCTGAAAAATAGTAAAAGTAAAAATAAAAAAAAGTTTAAAAAAAAATTATAATAAAAAAACCCCTAAAAATTCAAATCACCCCCTTTACCTAGAACTGATATAAATATTAATAAACAGTAAAAATCATAAACACATTAGGTATCACCGCGTATGAAAATGCCCAATCTATCAAAATATAATAACGGTTTTTCACTGCGTTTAACCCCATAACGGAAAATAGCGCCCAAAGTCGCAAATGGCACTTTTTTGCCATTTTGAAAAATATAAAAAAATGTAATAAAAAGTGATCAAAAGGTTGTACAGTCCTAAAAATTATAGCAATGAAAACGCCATCTAATGTCGCAAAAAATGACGTCACCCACACCAAAGTATGAAAAAGTTATTGGCACCAGAAGATGACAAAATCCCCCAAAAAATTTTTGTACAGAAGGTTTCAATTTTTGTAAATGTATGAAAACATTATTGGTATCCCCTTAATCGTACCGACCCAGAGAATAAAGTAGACATGTCATTTGCTGCACACAGTGAAAGCTGTAAAATCCTAGCCCTCAAGAAAATGTTGCAAATGTGTGTTTTTTCACCATCTTCACTGCTTTTGGAATTTTTTTCCTGCTTCCCAGTACACGGCAGGAAATATTCAATGCTGTCACTATGAAGTGCAATTTGTTACGCAAAAAATAAGCCATCACTTTATGTGGAAAAATAAAAAAGTTATAGATTTTTGAAGGTGGCGAATGAAAAATCGGAAGTGAGAAAACTAAAAAAGGCCAAGTTGTTAAGGGGTTAAGGACTGGATACATTTCTGCAATAATGTTTAAATCATTCTCACACCATAATCTTTCAGAATTTTCTTGAAACAGTGGTAATAATTCCTTACACTTTCATTGTGATCTTGACTAGTTTTGCCAATCACTTGCCAATGCGAGCTGATGCGTTTTGGGTGAAAAAACATGCTATGACTAAGGGTTTTGTTCACCCAAAATTCGTCAGCTCGTCTGCATGTATGTGGTCACTCTTTTAATGTAATCTTATAAAACATTGAAGATTTTTTTTTTTTAGTCCAGTGCCGGAAGCCCTTCAATTTTTCTCCAATCATTCACTGTATCCTTTAGACAGTCTCTCTAAAGGGGGGTGCACAACCTTTTCCCGTTTGAGGGCCCAATTGTCCTACTGCTACCCTTTAGTGGGCCGCACTAACCAAAACCCTAGATGCTCCAAAAATCACAGAACTTTGCAAATTCCTCCCAAAAAACACTAGTGCACAATACTATGTTTGTACAAGTACTGTACTATAATTTGAACAAGTGACACAGACCCTAGAGCTACAGTACTGAGCCCCCTGCCCTCAGCTAGACCCCCTCTGCCCCCAGCTAGTTCACCCCTTGTCCCCAGGTAGTCCTCCTGCCCTTAGCTAGTCCCGCCCTGCCCTCAGCTAGCCCCCCTTATCCCCTAGCTTGCCCCCCTTCCCTCAGGTCTATCCCCCTCCCTTTCAGCTAGTCCCCCTATGCCTTTCAGCTAGACCTTCTGCCTTCAGCTAGTCCCCTCTGCCCTTTCAGCTAGTCTCTCTGCACTTTCGCGTCTCCCTCGCCCTTTCAGCTAGTCCCCCTTGCCCCTACTAGTAGTAGTACCCCTCTGCCTCTATGAGTCCCCCTGCCCTCAGTGTTTTCCAGCCCTGTCTCAGTAGTCCCCCTGTCCCAGCTAGAGGCAACTCCCTAGTAGTAAGCCTCTGCCCTAGCTAGCCACCCCTGCCCTCAGTTCTAGCCCCCGCCTGTACTAGCTAGTCCACCAGCTCGTCTGCTAGTCCCCCAGCTAGTCCCCTCTGCCCTATCTAGTCACCCCTCTACCCTAGCTACCCCCCCCCTGTCTCAGGTCTAGTTCCTTTCCCTATGTCCTACCTAGTCCCCGCTGCCCCCAGCTAGTCCCCCTCTGCCCCCAGCTAATCCCCCCTGCACCAGCTAGTCCACCGCTATGCCTAGGTAGGTCCCCCTGTACTCTGCTAGGACCCTCAGCTAGTTCCCCCCTCTACCCCCAGCTAGCCCCCCTTTGACAAGCTAATCTTAGTCCAAATATTTGGGCAAAGATTCAATTTGGATCATGTTATCAGAGGGACAAGAGCATACTACCTCTCTCTAGCTTGCAGAAGCTAATCTTTCCTGTCCCCAACTACTCCTTGCTCTGCCCTTTCAGCTAGTACCCCTCTGGCCTCAGCTAGTCCTCCACTGCCCTCAACTAATTCTCCCTGCCCTATCTGGTCCCCTATGTGCTTGCTAGGCTCCCCCTATGTGCCTTGTAGGCAGCCCCTGCGCTCAGTAGTACCCCCTTTCATTAGCTGTCCCTCTGCCTCAGCTAACCCCCTGCCTTTAGCTAGTCCCCACAGCGAATTTTCCTGCCCTCAGCTAGTTCCTCCAGATTTTCCCTCCTCCCCATAGCTATTCCACCCTGCCTCAAGCTAGTTCCCCACCCTTCGCCCAGCTAGATCCCCCCCGACCCAGCTTATCTTTCCCTGCCAGCTAGTCCCCCTCTGTGCCTAGCTAGGTCCCCCTGAGCTCAGCTAGTACCCCCCTGCCACCAGCTAGTTCCCCCACTCTATACCCAGCTAGTCCCCCTTTGCCAAGCTTTTCTACACCCAATAGTTAGACAAAGTTTCAATACTGATCACACCATCTGAAGAATTCTTACACCTGGTGCTCAATTCAGCATGCTTCCTCTCTCTACCTTGCAGAAGCTAGTCTTCGTTGTCCTAAGCTTTCCCCAAACCGTACCCCCAGCTTGTCCCTCCCTGCCTCATCTGATCTCCCCTGCCTCCAGCTACCCCCCCCCCCCACCTTAGCTCTCAGCTAAAACCTCCCTGCCTCAGCTCGTCCCCCTTTGCATCTAGCTAGGCACGCCTGTGCTCGGCTAGTACCCTCTGCCCCCTTAGCATACTTCCTCTCTCTAACTTGCAGAAGAGCAAAAACTGATCATAGTATATAAGTTTAGAAAATAATGTAAGTCCATCAAGTCTAATCTTTAAGAATTAAACACGTTTTTTTGTCATAACCTGTGATAATTTTGTTCTGTAGTAAGGCCTCTCTTGACCATGTGCAAAGAATCTGCCATAACAACTTTCTGCAACAGAGTTCCATAGTCTCTTTGCCTTTACAGTAAAGAATCCCGGTCTATGGCGAAAGTAGAACTGCCTCTTCTCTAGGCAGGGGCAGTTTTAGACAAAGTGGGCCCTGGGCAAATTAAAAGTAGGGACCCAAAATAAAACAATTGTAGGGCTCCATTTAGCTCTGCACAATAATAGCACTTTGTAGTTTACAAACAGTAGTAAGGTGAGGCAATCACTAATATGAGACTGTAGGAGAATTTTATAGGATATAGGTGATAGAAAGATTGGTGATAGAAGTTAAATATGAAAGATGATGTTAAAGCAGTTCAATATCAACCAGGCAGAGAGTAATTAATAAAATAATTAATTGGCCAAAAATAACGTAGACACAGACAAGTATAGTTGTATCCACGGAGATCTGATCAGACCTTCGCGCACCTTTATTTTTCCTTTACAACTCAAGACAGTATAAGATGATATATAAAAATAGAGCATAGACATGTGTTCCTATTAAACAATTAACAGATGTCATGACATTGTTATCGAAGCTTGGATACACTCCAGTACCTTGCACGGACTTTGCATCCTTCCAAAAATCCAAGCCAAAGGCAACTATGTGGAATAACCACAAATTATATTTTTGTACGTTAGCGTTAGTGTGTACAAAGTTTCATCAAGGCATAGTAGGAATAAGTGATAATTCTTTGCTTTAACTATTGCTTAAATACATAATAAGTAAATTAAACTACGTAACATTCCCCTCTTTTTATCAATTCTTCCGTAGAAACATGGACTATCCTCTCTGCCTATCATCAACATCTATGGGAAACAGTATATAAGGTTATCCTACCTACACAAAGTGTGAGAGCATGGTCCCCACAAATTGGGTCGTCCAGCATCCATCCAGAAAACCTCACCGCTCCCCTACCTAAAATTTCCTAGTCCATATAAACTAGCAATGTTTCCACTATATGGTCCATTAATAAGTCCCTATAGAAGTTTTTATATATATGTTGTTGTAGTGGTTCTTATAACAAACTCCACAGTGATGCAATGGCAAGATTCTCCACAGCTTGTTTTCCACAATAAGTGCAATTTACTGTGAGGCTGACAAATTTGAGGTTGTTGTGGTTGATGCATCTACTTCTGTCTTGTGGTAGTGGGAGCAAGGTATGGTCATCATCATAACCTGGGATGCTGAATCTTTGATGAGTCAGGTTAGCTGATTTTGATTTTCCAGCAAAAAAGTTTGATTTTAGTATCCTTTTCAATAGTAAAAGAAAAATTTTCACTGGGATAAAATAAGCAGTATAGGAAAAAACCTTGTATCGACATAGCTCCCAGACAGCTCCTCTTCACTCTTTACCGCAAGTCCGCGGCGCCGCGCTTCTGTCTTCATGCCGGGTCAGGGCTGCGGACAGCTCTGTGCACAACGGCTCGCCGGCATGAAGACATAAGAGGTGCGGCCACGGAGCTGGCCGCGGACCTTGCGGATGAAGATGAAGAGGGCTGTCCGGCTGTCGGAATGGCGGTTGTAAGTTTATTATTTTGTATACGCCGATATAGCCGAGTGGTGAATTTTTGCACACAAAGTTGTTGTAAAAAACTCGGCTTATACTCGAGTATATATACGGTACCAACTCTCTCAGCCCAAGTGGTTTTGCATGTATAATTGTGGGGATGTTAAATTGCGGCTTCTCAGGCAGTTAGGCAAAGAGGTGCCTCTCTTTTGACAACATATGTGCTGGTAAATGTTCAAATGGAATGTCTTTGGAATCCCAGATCCAAGTAGCTGGTCTAGTCTGGTAGAGTACATGTCCCTCCAGGTCCCTGGGTACCAGGGTTCAGGGGTTTCACCACTATAACAATTTGATAAACATAAGGGGACCACATTTTCGAGGACTGGGTGCCTGTTTTTGGTTCAATACTCATATCGTCTGCCCCATCCCCCTTGATGCCTTCCACTTTCTAATCAATACTTTCAACCGTTGAAGCTTGCTCTAAGAAAGCATCTAATATTACATGGCTGAAGTGGACCTGATGGAAAAAGTTGTGTGTGATTCCATTTTAAGTCATGTCATGTCAAATAGTATTTCTGAGTGGTAGCATAGTCTTTTTCCTCACCTGCAAAACTTATTTTAAGATTCTCACTAGGGACTTCTCCAACTCTCTGTGTGCCTCCCTTTCCACCCATCCACTCTATGGTCATTCTTATACCAGGTACCAATTCTAGATCATATATTAACTTGCCACCAGGGGTTTTTTACCCCATCCAATACAGTAAGAGTATAGAAGTATTCTGTGAGGGCCGTTATCGTAATTGGAACAGGTCATTACAGGGGACCTGTACCTTTATTGGTAAGGGGTTGGCTGCATATGGCATAGAATTGTGCAGAAACCGGAGAGTGAGTGTGCAAATCCAACAATCTGAGAGATTTCGCATCAGCAACAATTCTATGGTATTTAATGAATTTATTTTCATTATACTTATATCCCATTGGTTATGGCAACATCTGGTAACAAAGACATAAGACACGATATACTTCCCTGATTCATGATTTGAGCAACTTCTTGCAATGGGAAGCGTGGATTCAAGTCGGTTTCCTTCCAATTTCACTGGAAGTTGGAGTAGTCAATTGGACCTGGAATGGCGCATCAAATCGTGGATCAAATGCCTTTCTCACGTGTTTTTAACGGGACCCAGTCTCCGGGCTTCGATGAATGTGTACCCTCAAAGGGGAGGGATCTGGAATAGAACTTGCTGAGGGAAGTAGAAACCTGTTCTGGGGCAGTCCCAAATAATATTTCATAAGGACTCAATTGGGCGTTCTTAGTTGGCGTTGTCCTGACTGTATGTAAAGTTAGGGTAAAACTTCTGTCCAGGGTTTACCCATCCAATTACAGGTAAGGCTATAGCAGTATCCTGTGAGGGGAGTCTATTCGTAATGGGAAAAGGTCATTACAGGGGACCTGTACCTTTATTGGTAAGGTAGGGGTTGGCTGCATATGGCATGAATTGCAGAACGGGTGAGTGGATTGGGCAAATCAACAACTCTGAGAGATTTCGCATTTCAGCAACAATTCTATGGTATTTAATTAATTTATTTTCCATTATACTTATATTCCCATTGGTTATAGCAACAATCTGGTAACAAAGAACATAAGACACAATATACTTCCTTAGATTGCTCCTTGGTATGAGCTTGCACCTTAATTACAATTTTAAGCCTTACCATAAACACCTCACCTGACTTACTCAATTTTGCATCATCTCTAACTGGAACTGGCTCAACACTATTTTCTACAGCAGGTACCCTTGCTATCCTATCAACAAAAGGGAATCCTGCTGCTGCACTACAGAGGGCGTACAAATCTACCCATGCTGATTCTATACTTTTATAGAATCCGTTAGGATTCTAATATGGATCTGGCAATTTATCCGCCATCATTAGCTGCTCTCCCTGGGTCCAGGGTTTGTACCAGGTCACTCGCTGTACAGGGTTGTTTGTGCCCCTATTTGTTGTATTCTGAGTTACCACAGGAAATGTTGCTACTCGTTTAGGTGTATTTTAACCACATGTAGAACATCCTGGACTAGACCCATGACCATCCAGAGTTCCACATTTACAAACCCATGTTGCTGACCGCAAATTCATTTTATCCCTACTAGGTTCCTCAACTGTACTATTTCCCTCTTTCTCACCATTGATGCTGAAAGCACGCCGTCCTTAACTATCCCGCTTACCAATCATGGTGGTGCAAGAGTGTAAGGGATTAACACACCTAAAGGAGAAACTGGAGAATTACTGGATAATTGGGTTGGTCTCCAGCAAGCTCTTGCAAACTCATCCTTAGGTGCTTTAAATCTCTCACATCTATTAGCTCGTTCATGATTACAATACTGACAATAGTAACACCTCCATACCTGCTCACCCTCCTGAAAGGAGGGGCTTGAAGGAGAAGACTGGTTAGAGGGTCTCCATGTCCATGTTGCTGTGCTCGTATATACTGGAGGTCCGAGGTTCGCGCTCTCTAAAGCTGTCATGTCCCCATATTCAGTACTAGTACTGTGAGGGGTCCAGTCCATAAAGGGTGATAAATCTGGATATGTGCTTAAATCGCCTTGCCCAGGCGCTATAGGGGTTCTTGGAGATGGTATATCTGAGCTGTATCTCCTATACCTTGGTGCTTGAGCATAAAAGTTCTTAATTCTATATTCCTCCTCATCCTCGTGTATTATAAAGGGGATCATGCCTCATTGAGGTGGTCATCCATGCCTGAACCTGCATCCTATACCCATGTTTGTCCATCTGTTCCTTTTCTTCGTTCAAAAATCTTTTCCTCCTGTTTACATCTAGTCATCCAACTGAAGGCATACCAGCTCTCTTAAGAATAGTTTTAGCATTCTTAATTGCCCATTTCCCATGTTCTACCTTAACTGAATCCTTCATTGTAACCTACGGGATTTCCTTTTCTGCCCCTTCCTGGATTTAGAAAAGATAAGTACTGGGCAATTATGTGATATTCACCACCATATAGAGTATCTAACACCACTTATTATAGGCAGGATGTGTTAAAAGCAGAAGTAACATATAGAGAAATAGACTGACTCCTGAGGTTAATCACCAAGAACTACAGAAGTCCTATCCCGACTCAATTGGACCTCTCCCGTTGCCAGGATCAGCCACTTCACTAAGGCTGCGCCGGGCTAATGAGGTATCAACCCTTTGCAGTATACACAAGACAGAGACAATTCAACAGAAACAATCACACACACAATGTGCCTAGGTGTTTTCACTGTTATACTAAAAGGCTAAACTAATTTGAAGTTTAAATACCTGCAACTTCAAATATATTTAATTATGCTAACTGACTCCTTTATGGCAGTCAGGCAGAGCATGATCACTACCACTCTTCACACAGGGTTTTATTTATTTAACTCTCACCCAACAAGCAAGGAGTCTCTTGGGTGTTTAGAGAAACAGGAGAAGGAATCAAACTGCATGGACAAAAGACACAGAAACACATCTTACACACGCATATATAAGAAAGGCATATGCAAATGGTTAGTAACAAAACTATTCAATTCAATTGAGCAATTGAGGTAGATAGCACAGTAGCAGCTTACAAAAATTATGAATACAACTACCGTCAAAAATTGCTATATGAAAAAGCACTGATATATATATAAAAAAAAATAAAATAATCACAATCTACCTGCGATGATGCCTGGAACTTGCAATCTGGACTGATCCAAAGCACCCCTTCGCGTAGGAAAGCAGTGAAGAAAGGGCTCACTTACCTAGGATTTTGCGTTCCTCAACCAAGGGACTGCTCCTCCTGTTCAGTCTTCAGATCAAGGTTCAGGATCTCGCTGGGGCCTCTAAAATGATAAAGCAGTTCAATATCAACCAGGCAGAGAGTAATTAATAAATATAAAAAATATAAAAATAAAAAATAACGTAGACACAGACAAGCATAGTTGTATCCACGGAGATCTGATCAGACCTTCGAGCACCTTTATTTTTATACCCTTTACAACTCAAGACAGTATAATTGATGATATATAAAAATAGAGCATAGACATGTGTTTCCTATTAAAACAATTATACAGATGTCATGACATTGTTTATCGAAGCTTGGATTACACTCCCCAGTATCCTTGCACGCCTTTGCATCCTTCCAAAAATCCAAGCCAAAGGCCAACTATTGTGGAATAACCACAAATTATATTTTTGTACGTTATGCTGTTAGTGTGTACAAAGTTCATCAAGGCATAGAGTGAATAAGCTGATAATTTCTTTGCTTTAACTATTGCTTAGAATACATAATAAGTAAATTAAACTACGTTAACATTCCCCTCTTTTTATCAATTCTTCAGTAGAAACATGGACTATCCCTCTCTGCCTATCATCAACATCTATGGGAAACAGTATATAAGGTCATCCTACCTACACAAAGTGTGAGAGCACTGGTCCCCACAAATTTTGGGTCGTCCAGCATCCATCCAGAAAACCTCACCGCTTCCCCTACCTAAAATTTCCTAATCCATATAAACTAGCAATGTTTCCACTATATGAGTCCATTAATAAGTCCATTATAGAAGTTCTTTATATATATGTTGTGTAGTGGTTTCTTATAACATAACTCCACAGTAGATGCAATTGGCAAGATTCTCCACAGCTTGTTTTCCACAATAAGTGCAATTGTACTGTGAGGCTGACAAATTTGAGGTTGTTGTGGTTGATGCATCTACTTCTGTCTGTGGTAGTGGAGCAAGGTATGGTCATCATCATAACCTGGGATGCTGAATCTTTGATGAGTCAGGTTAGCTGATTTTGATTTTCCAGTATTTTTTTAGTATCTTTTTCAATAGTAAAAGAAAAATTTTCACTGGGATAAAAATAAGCAGTATTAGGAAAAAACCTTGTATCGACATAGCTCCCAGACAGCTCCTCTTCATCTTCATACCGCAAGTCCGCGGCCGCGCCGCTTCTGTCTTCATGCCGGGTCAGGGCTGCGACAGCTCTGTGCACACGGCTCGCCGGCATGAAGACATAAGAGGTGCGGCCACGGAGCTGCCGCGGACCTGCGGCATGAAGATGAAGAGGAGCTGTCCGGGCTGTCGGAATGGCGAGTTGTAAGTTTATTATTTTTGTATACCCGAATATAAGCCGAGTGTTGAATTTTTAGCACAAAAGTTGTGCTAAAAAACTCGGCTTATACTCGAGTATATATACGGTACCAACTCTCTCAGCCCAAGTAGGTTTTGCATGTATTAACTTAGTGGGATGTCTAAATTGCGGCTTCTCAGGCATGTTAGGCAAAAGAGGTGCCTCTCTTTTTGACAACATATGTGCTGGTAAATGTTCAAATGGAATGTCTTTGGAATCCCAGATCCAAGTAGCTGGCTCTAGTCTGGCTAGAGTACATGTCCCTCCAGGTCCCTGGGGTACCAGGGTTCAGGGTTTTCACCACTAGTAACAATTTGATAAAACATAAGGGGACCACATTTTCGAGGACTGGGTGCCTGTTTTCTGGGTTCAATACTCATATCGTCTGCCCCATCCCCCTTGATGCCTTCCACTTTCTAATCAATACTTTCAACTGTGAAGCTTGCTCTAAAGAAAGCATCTAATTTATTACATTCGGCTGAATGTGACCTGATGGAAAAAGTGTTGTGTGATTCCATTTTAAGTCATGTCATGTCAAATAGTATTTCTGAGTGGTAGCATAGTCTTTTTCCTCACCTGCAAAACTTATTTTGAAGATTCTCACTAGGACTTCTCCAACCTCTTATGCCTGTGGCCATTCCCCTTTCCACCCATCCACCTATGGTCATCTCTTATACCAGGTACCAATTCTAGATCATATATAACTTGCCACGCAGGGGTTTTTTACCCATCCAATTACAAGTAAAGCTATAGAAGTATCGCGGGGCTGGGCAGTCTAATCGTAGTGGACCGGTCATTACAGGGACCTGTACCTTTATTGGTAAGGGGGTTGGCTGCAATGGCATCAGATTTGCAGAAACGGTGAGTGATTGCAAATCCACAATCTGAGAGATTTCGCATTTCAGCAACAATCTATGGTATTTAATGATTTATTTTTCATTATACTTATATCCCCATGGTTATGGCAACAATCTGGTAACAAGAAGCATAAGACACGATATACTTTCCCTATGCTGATTTGAGCAACTTCTTGCAATGGGAACGTGGACCAAGTGGTTTTCCTTCCAATTTCACTGAGTTGGAGTAGTCATTGGACCTGGAATGGGCCATCAAATCGTGGATCAAATGCCTTTCTCACGTGTCTTTTAAAAACGGTGACCCGTCTCCGGGCTTCGATGAATGTGTACCTCAAGGAGAGGGATCTGAAATAGACTTGCTGAGGGAAGTAGAAAACCTGTTCTTAGGGCATCCCCAAAATATTTCATAAGGACTCAATTGGGCTTCTTAGTTGGCGTTGTCCTGACGTATGTAAAGCTTAGGTAAACATTCTGTCCAGGGTTTACCCATCCAATTACAGGTAAGGCATAGCATACTGCTGAGGGAGTCTATTCGTATGGGAACAGGTCATTACAGGGGACCTGTACCTTTATGTGGAGGGTGTGGCTGCATAGTGGCAGAAGAATTGCAGAAACGGGTGAGTGATTGAAATCCAACAATCTGAGAGAGTTTGCATTTCAGCAACAATTCTATGGTATTTAATTAATTATTTTTCCATTATACGTATATCCCCATTGGTTATAGCAACAATCTGGTACAAAGAACATAAGACACAATATACTTCCTTAATTGCCTCCTTGGTATGAGCTTGCCACCTTAATTACAATTTTAAGCCTACCATAAACACCTCACCTGACTACTCATTTTGCATCATCTTAACTGGAACTGGCTCAACACATTTTCTACACAGCGGTACCCTTGCTATCCTACAACAAAAGGAATCCTGCTGCTGCACACAGAGGGCGTACAAATCTACCCATGCTGATTCTATACTTTTATAGAATCCGTTGGATTCTAATATGGATCTGGCAATTTTATCCGCCATCATTAGCTGCTCCTCCCTGGGTCCAGGGTTTGTACCAGGTCACTCGCTGTACAGGTTGTTTGGTGCCCCTATTTGTTGTATCTGATTACCACAGGAAATGTTGCTACTCGTTTAGGTGTATTTAAACCACAGGTAGAACATCCTGGACTACCCATGACCACAGAGTTCCACATTTACAAACCCATGTTGCTGACCGCAATTCATTTTATCCCACTAGGTTCCTCAACTGTACTATTTCCTCTTTTCTCACCCATTGATGCTGAAAGCACGCCGTCCTTAACTATCCTCCCGCTTACCAATCATGGTGGTGCAAGAGTGTAAGGATTAACAACACTAAAGGAGAAACGGAGAATTACTGGATAATTGGGTTGTCCCAGCAAGCTCTTGCAAACCTCTCCTGTGTGCTTTAAATCTCTCACATCTATTACGCTCGTCATGATTACAATACTGACAATAGTAACACCTCCATACCTGCTCACCCCCTGAAGGAGGGGCTTGAAGAGAGAGACTGGTTAGGGGTCTCCATGTCCATGTTGCTGTGCTCGTATATACTGGAGGTCCGAGGTTTCGCGCTCTCTAAAGCTGTCTGTCCCCCTATTCAGTAAGTACTGTGAGGGGTCCAGTCCATAAAGGGTGATAAATCTGGATATTGGCTTAATCCCTTGCCAGGCGCTATAGGGTTCTTGGAATGGTATAATCTGAGCTGTAGTCTCCTATACCACTTGGTGCTTGAGCATACAAGTTCTTAATCTATATATTCCTCCCATCCGTCGTGTAGTATTAATAGGGTGCATCATTCCAAGGGGGGGGAAGCCGGTCTTAACAAGATTCTTACACCTGGTGCTCAATTCAGCATGCTTCCCCCCTCTCTCTAACTCACCTTGCAGAAGCTTAGTCTTCCTTGTCCCTAGCTTTCCCCCCAACCGTACCCCCAGCTTGTCCCTCCCTGCCCCTCCTCTGATTCCTCCCCTGCCTTTCCAGCTACCCCCCCCACCCCCCCCCCCCCCCCCACCTTATTAGCTCTCAGCTACCCCTCCCCTCCCTCAGCTCTCGTCCCCCTTTTTTTTGCATCCTAGCTAAGGCACGCCTTGTGCTTGGCTTAGTACCCCCCTCTGCCCCCCTTAGCATGCTTCACCCCTCCTCTTAATTGCAGAAGAGCAAAAACGTGATCATAGTATATAGTTTAAGAAATAATGTAAAGTCCATCAATCTATCTTTAAGAATTAAAACACAATTTTTTTTTGTGTCATAACAACTGTGATAATTTTGTTCTGTAGTAAGGCCCCTCTCTTGACCATGTGCAAAGAAATCTGCCATAACCAACATTCTGCAACAGATTCCATAGTCTCTTTTTTGCCTTTACAAGTAAAGAATCCCGGTCTAATCGAAAGTAGACCTGCCTCTTCTCTAGGCAGGGCGTTTTAGACAAAGTGGGCCCTGGCAAATTAAAAGTAGGGACCCCCAAAATAAAACAATTGTAAGGGCTTCCATTTAGCTCGGCACAATATAGCACTTTTGTAGTTTACAAACATAGTAAGGTGAGGCAATCACTATATGAGACTGTAGGAGAATTTTATAGGATTAGGTGAGAGAAAGATTGGTGATAGAAGTTAAATATGAAAGATGATGTTAAAGCAGTCAATATCAACCAGGCAGAGAGTAATAATAAATAATTAATTGGCCAAAAATAATAGGACACAGACAAGTATAGTTGTATCCACGGAGATCTGATCAGACCTCGCGCACCTTTTTTTTATAAACCTTTACAACTCAAGACAGTATAATTGATGATATATCAAAATAGAGCAAGACATGTGTTTCCTATTAAAACACTTATACAGATGTCATGACATTGTATCGAAGCTTGGATTACAACACTCCCCAGTATCCTTGCACGCCTTTGCATCCTTCCAAAAATTCCAGCCAAGGCAACTATTGTGGAATAACCACAAATTATATTTTTGTACGTTATGCTGTTGTGTGTTACAAGTTCATCATCAGGCATAGAGTGAATAACTGATAATTTCTTTGCTTTAACTATGTGCTTAGAATACTAATAGTTAAATTAAACTTACGTGTAACATTCCCCTCTTTTTATCAATCTATTCAGTAGAAACATGACTATCCCTCTCTGCTGCCTATCATCAACATCTATTGGAAACGTATATAGGTCTCCTACCTACACAGTGGTGAGAGCACGGTCCCCACAAATTTTGGGTCGTCCAGCATCCATCCAGAAAACTCACCGCTTCCCCTACCTAAATTTCCTAGTCCATATACACTAGCAATGTTTCCACGATATGAGTCATTAATAAGTCCATTATAGGTTCTTTATATATAATGTTTGTGTAGTGGTTTCTTATAACATAATCCACAGTAGATGCAATTGGCAAGATTCTCCACAGTTGTTTTCACAATAAGTGCAATTGTCGCGTGAGCTGACAAATTTGAGGTTGTTTTGGTTGATGCATCTTACTTCTTTCTGTCTTGTGGTAGTGGAGCAAGGTATGGTCATCAATCATAACCTGGATGCTGAATCTTTGATGAGTCAGGTTAGCTGATTTTGATTTTCCAGCAAAAAAGTTTGATTTTAGTATCTTTTTTTCTTTTTCAATAGTAAAAGAAAAATTTTCACTGGGATAAAATAACAGTATTAGGAAAAAAACCTTGTAATCGACCATAGCTCCCAGACACTCCTCTTCATCTTCATACCGCAAGTCCGCGGCCGGCCGCTTCTGTCTTCATGCCGGGTCAGGGCTGCGACAGCCTCTGTGCACACGGCTCTCGCCGCATGAAGACATAAGAGGTGCGGCCACGGACTGGCGCGGAACCTTGCGGCATATGAAGATGAAGAGAGCTGTCCGGGCTGTCGGAATGGCGAGTTGTAATTTAAATTATTTTTGTATACCCGAATATGCCGATGTTTGAATTTTTAGCCACAAAAGAGTTTGTGGCTTAAAAACTCGGCTTATCCGCTGTATATATAACGGTACCAACTCTCTCAGCACCAAGTAGTTTTGCAGGTATAACGTAGTGGGATGTCCTAAATTGCGGCTTCTCAGGCATGTTAGGCAAAAGAGGTGCCTCCTTTTTGACAACATATGTGCTGGTAATGTTCAAATGGAATGTCTTTGGAAAATCCAGATCCAAGTAGCTGGCTCTAGTCTGGCTAGAGTAACATGTGCCCTCCAGGTCCCTGGGGTACCAGGGTTCAGGGTTTCAACCACTCGTACAATTTGATAAACAGTAAGTGGGACCACATTTTCGAGGACTGGGTGCCTGTTTTCTGGTTCAATACTCATATCGTCTGTGCCCCATCCCCCTTGATGGATCCTTCCACTTTCTAATCAAGTACTTTCAACTGTGAAGCTTGCCTCTAAAGAAAGCCTCATTTTTATTACATTCGGCTGAATGTGACCTGATGGAAAAAGTGTTGTGTGATTCCATTTTAAGTCATTGTCATGGTCAAATAGTATTTCTGGAGGGGTAGCATAGTCTTTTTCCTCACCTGCAAAACTTATTTTAAGAATTCTCCACTAGGGACTTCTCCAACCTCTATGCCTTTGGCCTCCCCTTTACCACCCATCCACTCTATGGTCATCTCTTATACCAGGTACCAATTCTAGATCATATATTAACTTGCCACCAGGGGTTTTTTACCCCTCCAATTACAAGTACAGGTATAGAAGTATATTCTAGTGGCCAGTCTAATCGTAATGAACAGGTCATTCAGGACCTGTACCTTTATGGTAGGGGTTGGCTGGCAAATGGCATCAGATTTGCAGAAAGGTGAGTGATTGCAACCACAATCTGCGAGATTTCGCATTTCAATCAACAATTCTATGGTATTTAATGATTTATTTTTTCATTATACTTATACCCCATTGGTTATGGCAACAATCTGGTAACAAAGAGCATTAAGACACGATATACTTTCCCTAGATTCATGATTTTGAGCAACTTCTTGCAAGGGGAGCGTGGATCCAAGTCGTTTTCCTTCCAATTTCACGAAGTTGGAGTAGCACATTGGACCTGGAATGGGCCATCAAATCGTGGATCAAATGCCTTTTCTTCTCACTGTCTTTAATAAACGGTGACCCAGTCTCCGGGCTTCGATGAATGTGTACCTCAAAGGAGGAGGGATCTGGAATAGAACTTGCTGAGGGAAGTAAAAACCTGTTTCTAGGCAGTCCCAAATAATATTCATAGGACTCAATTGGGCTTTCTAGTTGGCGTTGTCCTGACTGTATGTAAAGCTTAGGTAAAACTTGTCCAGGGTTTTACCCTCCAATTACAGGTAAGGCTATAGCAGTATCCTGCTGAGGGAGTCTATTCGTAATGGGAAACAGGTCATTACAGGGGACTGTACCTTTTATTGGTAAGGGGTGTGGCTGCATATGGCATAGAATTTGTCAGAAACGGGGTGAGTGATTGACAATCCACAAATCTGAGAGATTTCGCATTTCAGCAACAATTCTATGGTATTTAATTAATTATTTTCCATTATACTATATCCCCATTGGTTATAGCAACAATCTGGTACAAAGAACATAAGACACAATATACTTCCTTATATTGCTCCTTGTGATGAGCTTGCAACCTTAATTCCATTTAAAAGCCTTACCATAAAACAACTCACCTGACTTACTCAATTTGGCAATCATCTCTAACTGGACTGGCTCAACACAATTTTTCTAACAGCAGGTACCCTTCATCCTATCAACAAAAGGAATCCTCGGCTCACTACAGAGGGACGTACAAATCTATCCCATGGCTGATTCTTACTTTTTAGAATCCGTTAGGATTCTAATATGGATCCTGGCAATTATCCGCCATCATTACTGCTCTCCTCCCTGGGTCCAGGGTTTGTACCAGGTCACTCGCTGTACAGGGTTGTTTGTGCCCCCTATTTGTTGTATTCTGATGTAACACAGGAAATGTTGCTACTCGTTTAGGTGTATTTTTAACCCACATAGAACTCCTGGACTAGACCCATGACCATCCGAGTTCACATTACAAACCCATGTTGCTGACCGCAAGTCATTTTAATCGCCTACTAGGATTTCCTCACTCGTAATACTTTTCCTCTTCTCAACCATCTTTGATGCTGAAGAGCATCGCACAGTGCGCTCTAACATATTCCTGCCATGCTATACCAATCCATGGTGGTGCAAGAGTGTAAGGATTAACACACCTAAAGGGAGAAGAACCTGGAGTAATTACTGGATAATTGGGTGGGTCTTCCAGCACGCTCTCCTTGCAAACTCCATCTTAGTGCTTTAAAAATCGCATCACCATCTATTAGCGCTAACGTTCATGATTACAATACGACCAATAGTAACACCTCATACCTGCTCAACCCTCCTGGAAAGGATGGGGCTTGAAGGATAGACTGGTTAGAGGGTCGTCCAAATGTCCCTGTTGCTGTGCTTCGATATACTGGAGGTCCTAGGATTCCTCGCAGTCTGCTACAGCGATTCATGTCCCCTATTCAGTTACTAGTACTGTGAGGGTCTCAGTCCATAAAAGGGTGATTAAATCTGGATATGTGTTAAAAAAAAAACAATAACACGCCTGTGTCGGGTTCGGGTTGGCGGGGCGGGGGGCGGGTAAAAAATCGCCTGGAGGTATGGGTTCGTGGCTAGGGGATGGGCATGCCGTACGGTCCTCAATCCCCCTTTCGCGCCCTGAATCGAGAACGTCCCAATCTTTTAGTCCCTCGCTTCCGCCAGTTTTGTATTTCGGCTAAGGGGTTCTGGAGGACTTGAGCTGATCTATAAAACTTGGCTTAAGTTATAAATCTTATTATGATCCTCCTCATACCTCTGGAGTATTCTATTTAAGGGGATCGCATTGCCTCATTGAGGTGGTCATCCATGCCTGAACCTGCATTCCATACCCATGTTTGTCCATCTGTTCCTTTTCTTCGTCAAAATCTTTTCCTCCTGTTTACATCTAGTCATCCACTGAAGGCATACCAGCTCTCTTAAGAATAGTTTTAGCATTCTTAATTGCCCATTTCCCATGTTCTACCTTAACTGATCCTCCTTCATTGTGAACACTACGGATTTCCTTTTCTGTCCCCTTCCTGGATTTAGAAAGATAAGTACTGGGTCAATTATGTGAATTCACCACCATATAGAAGTATCTACAAACAAAACAACCCTTATATGCAGGATGTGTAAAAGGCAGAAGTAAAATATAGAGAAATAGACTGACATCCTGAGGTTAAATCACCAAGACCTACAGAAGTCCTATCCCTAACTCAATTGGCCCTTCCCGTTGCCAGGATCACCACTGCACTAAGGCTGCGCACGTGCTAATGAGGTATCAACTCCTTTGCAGTATACACACAAACAGAACAATTCAACAGAAACAATCACACACCAATGTGCCTATGTGTTTTTCATTCATATAGTAATACTAAAGGCTAAACTAATTTGAAGTTTAAATACGCAACTTCAAATATATTTAATTATGCTAACTGATCCCTTTATGGGCAGTCAGGCAGAGGCATATCACTACCACTCTTCACACATGGTTTTATTATTTAACTCTCCACCAACAAGCAAGGAGTCTCTTGGGTGTTTAGAGAAACAGGGAGGAATCAACTGATGGACAAAAGACACAGAAACATCTACACATTACACACGCATATATAAGAAGGCTATTCAACATGGTTAGTAACAAAACTATTCAATTCAATTGAGCAATTGAGGTAGATAGCACGTACAGCTTACAAAAATTATGAATACACCTACGTCAAAAATTGCTATATGAAAATCCTGATATATATATAAAAAAAAAAAATAATCACAATCTACCTGCGATGATGCCTGGAACTTGCAATCTGGACTGATCCAAAGCACCCCTTCCGTAGGAAAGCAGTGAAGAAAGGGCTCACTTACTAGATTTTGCGTTCGCTCAACCAAGGGACTGCTCCTCCTGTTCAGTCTTCAGATCAAGGTTCAGGATCTCGCTGGGCGCCTCTAAAATGATAAGCAGTTCAATATCAACCAGGCAGAGAGTATTAATAAATAATAAATTGGCCAAAAATAACGTAGACACAGACAAGTATAGTTGTATCCATGAGATATCTGATCAGCGACCTTCGAGCACCTTTATTTTTATACCCTTTGACAACTCAAGACAGTATATTTGATGATATATAAAATAGAGCATAGATGTGTTTCCTATTAACCCCTACGGGGACACCAGCATCTTTTGGCCTAAAGGACGCAGCCCCATTTTCAAATCTGGCCTGTGTCACTATAGTGGTTTATAGCGTGGAACGCTGTGAGATATCCAGGGGATTTTGAGATTGTTTTCTCGTGACACATGTACTTCAAATTAGTTTAAAAATTTGGATGAAATCTTTTGCGTTTAGTTATGAAAAAAAAAAACAAAATTTGGCAAAAAATTTGGAAAAATTCTTTATTTTCCAACACGTTTACTATCTAAATTCTCTAACTTTTAGATTCAGAAAGTTCATAGCACCCAAATAATCTAACTTACATATCCCAAATGTCTTGCTTTAGTGGCAATGGTTTTTTAAGATTCCACATATTTACTAGAATGTTATGAGGCTCAGAATTTGGGTGCCCATTTTTCACATTTTTTTTAAAAGCCCCAAAACCTGTTTTAGGATGGACCTGCTCAGTTTCTAATTGACACTGAGAGGCCTAAATAATAGCGAGACTCGTAAATTACCCCATTGTGGAAACTACACCCCTCAACGTATGCAAAAACCACTTTTAAGAAGTTGTTAACCCTTTACGTATTTATAGGGGTTACAACAAAATGGGGGTGGAGTCTGCAATTGTAATATTTTTCACAATACACTATTTGGGTGGAAATTTACATTTGTAATGGATAAATGAAAAAAGGCTCCACAAAGTTTGATCACGCAATTTCTCTCTCCCGAGTACAACCGATAACCCTACATTTGGGGGTAACCTGCTGTATGGGCGCACGGCCGGCATAGAGGGGAAGGAGCGCCCATTCAAATCAGATTTGCTATGTCAATTGTACAGGCTATAATTTTTTTCTTTTTTTATTGAGGACCTATAGGGCTTATTTCTTTTGCCACATGATATCACTTTTCTAATACATCATTTTGGGGCTCTAAGTAATTTGGTGAATTTATTAACGTCTTTGTTGTGGAGGAAATGAAAATCATCAATTTTTAGGAAATTTTTATTGTTTTTTTTTTGGCCGTAACCATAAACCATGAAAATAGTATATTTATTTTTATTCTTTGGGTCGCCCACGTTTATGAAAATACTTCTTTATATATATTTTTTTTATTTTTTTCCCATTTTTACTGAATAAAAAGTAATTTGGCAAAATTGTTGTTTAATTTTAGCATCACACCGTCTTTCATATGCATAACTTTTTATATTTTCAACCTCAAAATCTGTTTAAGGCTTTTTTTTGCAAAATGATAGCTCTTTTAGTGGTCTTATTTAGATTGCGTACTTTTTAACATCACTTTTTTAGAGCATTTTTAAGGGCATATAAAAAATCATCTTTAGCAGAGAGAGTTTTTTTTAGGTTGTTTTTTACGGGGTTCACCTTTGGCGGATCTAATAACGATTGCTGTTTTATTATGCAGATTGTTACGGACCAGGGATACCAATATGGGGGGGTTTTTGTGTTATTTATTCAATGTACTGAATAAAAACTAATTTGGAGAAAATCTTTTCATTTTAGCATCACCCATCTTTTATAATGCATAACTTTTTTATTTTTTGGCAGATAAATTGGTTAGGGGCTTTTGTTTGCGAGAACAGTTGTTCTTGTTTAGTGGGCTTTATTTTGGAGGTGCATAACATTTTTTAAATCACTTTTTTTTAGAGCATTTTTTTATAGGGTATTAATTAAAAATTAATCTTTTTTCGGATGTTTTTGTTTTGCGTTTTTTTCCTGCCCGGCGTTACCGTGCGGGTCCAGTAACAATTCTGTTTTATTATGCAGATTTGTTACGGACGCGCGGCAATACACAATATGCGGGGTTTTTTTTGTGTTTTTTATATTTTTTTTTATACTTTATATATGTTTTTTAATGGAAAGTGATGACATTTTAGGGGCTTATATTTTTATGTATTAATTTTATATTATTCTAATGTTTAGTGTTAGTGTTTGTTGCATCTTTTTACTTATACATACTTAACTTAACCAGTGATGCTCCTGATCACTGGTTAAGTTCAATACACTGCTCTACAATACATTTTAGTAGTAGAGCAGTGTAAACTGTCGTAGCAAGCTTGCGCATGCTCAGACAGTTTACAGCCAGAACCCGAAGGGGTCTGGCTGCCATGGAGACCGGGCTCCGGGGCACATGGCCAGTCCTCGGAGCTGCCCGGAAGAGGATCGGATCCCCCGAGAAGCGGCACGGGGGATCCGATCCACAGCGCTAACACCGTTACACGCCGCTCGGTCATGTTTGACCGCGGCGTGTAAGGGGTTAACACCCGCGAATCGGAGCCGTCTCCGATCGCGGGTGTTAGGCGCAGGCTGTCAGCTGTACTAGAACGCTGACAGCCGCTGCTTCTGGTACCTGTCCGTCTCGTTCGTGAGCCGTGCCAGAACAGGAGACGTTATAGACGTCCCCGTGCGCTAAGCATGCTAGCCCCGGGGACGTTACTATAACGTCCAGGCTGCCTAGGGGTTAAAACAATTATACAGATGTTATGATATTGTTTATGGAAGCTTGGATTAAATCCCCACGTATCCTTGCACCCTTTGCATCCTTCCACAAATCCAAGCCAAAGGCAACTATTATATTCCTGTATCTTATGCTGTTAGTGTGTACAAAGTTCATCAAGGCATAGAGTGGAGAAGCTAAATATTTGCTTAACTATTGCTTAGAACATACGTAAATTAAACTAATTAAACTTCTTTAACAATGATATGATTTATAGATAGATTTATAGATGCATAATACCACATAGATTGTATAGATAGCTAGAAATTAAAAACAATAGATAGATGTGGGAGACAGGTAGATAAACTAGAAGAGAGAGCATCGATTGATAGATGGATAGGAGATAGGTAGATAAAGATATTAGAAAAATGGAGGTATAAAAGGGAAATTGCACCAAGCACCAATCCACGCTAATGGTTAGATACTATACATACACTTTATTTATTACTGTAATGGTTAAAATACAATTACAATCAAATAATAAATCAAATAAAATACAAATTGTACAATGTAATGGTATGCATACCAGTGTGTAACACTTTGTAATATCTCAGGCTGGGCTAAAAAAGGGCCACAATGGCACCAGAGGCCCCAAGTGCACATCTGTGCCCTGAATAAAAAATTAGAATATAAATGTCGCTAATAATATGTACCGTGGGGTTTTATGTATAAAAAGCTCATATAAGCCAATAAGTTGTAAACAGCTCATATTGCCATAGGTTATAAACAGCTCATATATGCCGATAGTTATACGCCTTTTAACTCCTCAGGTTCATTGGAGTTCAGAGTAATGAAATAGTTGGTTCTTGTAATATGTCCCAATAATGTTCGCTGGGAAGGCAATTTATAATTTTGCTTAAAAATGTTGTGAAAAGTGTTGTAAGCAGTACTGTTCACATAAAAGTCGTGTCTGTCGTGACCAGTGTCACACTCACGGTTTTCCGAAAGACTAAAGAGTTCTCCTTAACCAGATGTCGCATCGGACAGGCTCGGCAGTGCTGTGAGATGGGCAGTGTCTCGGCGTCCCCAGAGTGGATGTGCACATGCGTCAATATGCTGTGCTCCGTCTGATTACTCAGGCTGATGATTGTCTCTAGCTTACGCTTCCCAGGTAAAGGGATGGTTTTCTTTGGAGGACGTATAGTTAGTTGCTCCTGTTATTTTGGCTGCTCCTGTTATTTTAGCTGCAATGGTTAAATTGAGCACTAACTCCACGGTATCTTTGTATCTTCCACGGTATCTTTGTATGTCGCTAGACGCGTTTCTGAGCTCTGCTTGGCTCTTTCTTCAGTAGCTAAATAATAAAATGAACTACCCACAATGCCTGTTATATACCAAAGCTTCTACAAAAACCCGGCCTGGATCTAAATTGTCTGTTTACACAATTACCATTTGCTTGACCAGAAAGTAAACTTTCAATCGGATAAAAATAGATATAAACAGAAAAATAAATGTAAATACATCAAAACCTGAATCTGTAAAAATAAATATATGAATAAAACAACTATATAAAATAAAAATACCGAATGTGCAGTGGTAATTCAAATGTTTACAATTTGTTAAAAATATGACCTACAGATGGCACAATTACTGTCGTTTCGCCATATGACCCATTGTACATATAAAATAGTCTATTTGTTTAAACATGCTCCGACGAAATTCAGCATACACTCTTATATATGAGCCTCAAACACTAAATTGTTGGACCAGTCTGAGGGTCTGGAATAAATATGAAGTACATGTTAAGACCTATTTTGTCATGCAGAGGTATATTACAGGAAAGAGCCCCACATTCAGTGTGCGTCAGTGTGCTGGAGACAGCCTGACACAGACGCCCAGTGTGTACACGGCTCTATTCCTCATAGGAAACCGAACAGTTCCATTTCAGCATTGACTCCCTTGGGGATAATGGTATCAAAGTTGTAAATCATTTTAGCTTCAGATCTTGACATTTTAGCCCTAAAGTTACCACCTCGCCAGTCAGGGGTCACAGAATGGATCGCACTAAACTTAGTGTCGGTAAGGCTACAATTGTGGGATTTTTTGTAATGGGAAGATAAGCTGTGTTGTTCGAAACCTGCTTTTATGTTCCTAAAGTGTTCCCCTATTCTTTCTTTGCGTTTTCTGCCTGTTCTTCCTATATATTGTTTATGGCATGGACATTCTATGATATAGATGACTTTCGTGCTGTTGCATGTCAATAGTTGTTTAATTTGAAAGGAGAAATCATTACTGTTAGATGAAAGGACGTCTGTTTTTCTATTGAAGCTAGTAGATCTGCAGCAAATACATCTGCCGCATGAAAGAAACTTTTAAGGGATAGCCAAGTAGAAGATTGAATTTTGTTTCTATTAGTTTTTATTGATGGAGCTATCTGTGTCCCTAGATTGGGAGCTTTATTAAATACTATCGGTGGTTGTGGGGATAAGGATTCCCCAATTATTTTGTCATTTTTCAAAATATGCCAATGTCTCTGGATTACTTTCTTAATTTTAGTATAATGTACATTGAGCTAGAGCTCTGAAACGCGTCTAGCGACATACAAAGATACCGTGGAGTTAGTGCTCAATTTAATCATTGCAGCTAAAATAACAGGAGCAGCCAAAATAACAGGAGCAACTAAGTCCTGCTGGAGTAAGTTTCATAATATGTAGTGCTGCCTAAATGGAAATTTGACCCAATTAAAAATCATTAATTCAGTCATATTGTGAAAACTTGTCTATGCCAATAATGAATTTGGTGCAAGCAAGGTCTATGTCAAATTTACTTTGCACTGTCCTATGTTCATTTGGCACGGTGGAAAGTTGCTAAACAGCATCTGTGCCATAACTGCACCAAAACAATGCCAAACATTGACAATAAATAAAACAATGATTGATTACCCTCAATGTTATGTGGTAGCCATCACAAAGCTTTGATCTTAATACTATTGAAAATTTATGGCCAGGCTGAAAAGGCAGGTACGTTCAAAGCGACCTACAAACATGGCTCAGTTAAATCACTTCTGTCAGGTGGAATGAGCCCAAATTCCTATTAACTATTCTGAGAAACCACAGAGCATTTTGTATGAACATCTAGAACTTATATTTAAAAAAACATTTAAAATGATTTCTTTCTCATTATTCTTAAACTTGGCAAATATAAAACATTTTGGAAATTCTAATTGACTTAAAACACCAAAGGTTTTTCTGATTTTCAGTCAAATAGTGAGAATAGTATGAAATGCACACCAAAATGGAGCTAAAACTTATAAGCTCACAGCATTTTGCAGGTGAAAAAGTCCAACATTCAGTACATTGTTTTATTTACTAGTTTACATGGAAGCTGTGACAGAGGCTTTACAGTGAGTTTTACCTCGTTTTACACTGCAGACTCATTATGTAGTTACTTTTGGATATTTAGGTACTGAAGAAAGAGCCAAGTAGAGCTCAGAAACGCGTCTAGCGATATACAAAGATACCGTGGAATATACCAAGATACCATGGAGTTAGTGCTCAATTTTACCATTGCAGCTAAAATAACAGGAGCAGCCAAAATAACAGGAGCAACTATACGTCCTCCAAAGAAAACCCATCCCTTTTACCTGGGAAGCGTACAGCTAGAGACAATCATCAGCTGGAGTAATCAGACGGAGCACAGTATATTGACGCATATGCACATCCACTCTGGGGACGCCGAGACACTGTCCATCCTCACAGCACTGCCGAGCCTGTCCGATGCGACATCTGAGTCTAAGGAGGACTCTTCAGTCTTTTTGGGAAAACCTTGAGTGTGACACTGGTCACGACAGACATGACTTTTAGTGAACAGTACTGTTTACAAAATTTTTCACAACATTTTTAAGCAAAATATATAAATTGCATTCCCAGCGAACATTATTGGGACATATTACAAGAACCAACTATTTCATTACTCTGAACTTCAATGAAAAATCTGAGGAGTTAAAAGGCGTATAACCAATCGGCATATATGAGCTGTTTATAACCTATCGGCATATATGAGCTTTTTATAACTTATTGGCTTATATGAGCTTTTTACTTGCATAAACCCCACAGTACATAATTATAGCTACATTTACATTCCAATTTTTTATTAAGGGCACAGATGTGCCCTTGGGCCCCATGGTGCCATTTGTGCCCCTTTTTTTTAGCCCAGCCTGAGATATAACAAAGTGTTACACACTGGAGCAGCCTCAGAGGCATCCATGCATGCTGCTCCTGTTGTTTCCTGTCAATTTCCGTGGTGTTTCCATCATTTTCTGAGGTTTCCAAGTGTTTGGCCAAACTTCCCTGTGCAGACCCTTGGCCCCCTTGAAAAATGCTCGCGTCTCCCATTGACTTCAATGGGGTTCGTTATTCGAAACGAGCGCTCGAGCATCGGGAAAAGTTTGTCTCGAATAACGAGCACCAGAGCATTTTAGTCCTCGCTCATCTCTTGTATTAACACATAAGTGTAAAAGGGGAAATTGCACCAAACACCAATCCACGCTAATGGTAGATATTACACATACACATTATTTATTAACTATGATGGTTAAAATACAAATTACATCAAATAATACATCAAATTGTAATTTGTATTTTAACCATCATAGTTAATAAATAATGTGTATGTATAGTATCTAACCATTAGGGTGGATTGGTGCTTGGTGCAATTTCCCCTTTTATACTTCCAATTTTCATACAGTTAAGCACCTGTATATCACCTGAGCACATTCATTGCTAGTTTTGATTCAATGTTGGGGTTAAGGTAGTGCAGAGTTACTACCATTGCTGTTCCCCTCTATTAACACATAAGTGCAGAAAAAAAGCATCTTCTTACGCTTTTATGACCGATAAAGTCCTTAGTCATAGATAGCTTCCAATATGGGGTTACATACTGATATACCCAGCTCACGTGAAGTGATGTCAGCCCATTGCAGGTGAGCAGGTGCTTAACCCCTTCTGGTATATGACACAGATAAAGAAAAAACTTGCAAGTATAAAAACATACATAGAAAAATATATACACAGTAAAAACATTTTTTAATAATTGACAAGTAAGTCGTTCCTGACATTGAAACCTTTAGGGTATACACAATCTTTTGTCAGGATCCAAAAACCTTCACGATTCAACTGTTTTTTTCTTTTGTCTCCACCTCTATTGTTAACTCTTTCCAAAGAGCGTATACGTGAACATCTCAATGGGATCACAAACATGGAACATAACAACCCTTCTAATGCAGCCAGGCACTTTATACAGCAACACAATGGAGATCTATCTGGTTTCTCTTTCTGTGGTTTGGAAAGAGTTAAGCACAACAATAGAGGTGGAGACAAAAGAAAAAAAATGTTGAATCGTGAAGGATTTTGGAACCTGACAAAAGATTGTATATACCCTAAAGGTTTCAATGTCAGGAACGACATACTTGTCAATTATTGAAAGATGTTTTTACTGTGTATATATTTTTTCTGTGTATGTTTTTATACTTGCAACAAGTTTTTTCTTTATCTGTGACATATACCAGAAGGGGTTAAGCACCTGCTCACCTGCAATGGGCTGACTTCACTTCCCGTGAGCTGGGTTTATCAGTATGTAACCCCATATTGGAAGCTATCTATGACTAAGGACCTTATCGGTCATAAACGCGTAAGAAGATGCTTTTTTTCTGCACTTATGTGTTAATACTTGTAACTTGCTGTGTCACCATGTTTGAATAAAGGATTCAAGATTTCCGGTGAAACAAAAAGTGCCGACCTCATCTGTTCTGAAGTTTATGTTTGCTTGGAAGAAGAGAAGTACTCTCAGAGGACCGTGCACCTGGAGTTTTGAGCAGGTTTGTTTGGTGTGTATTCACACACAACAGTGACTAAGAAACCAATAAGCTCAAGGACTGGCCCACCTTCTGTTCTACATATTTGTGATGGGCTGGCATTGCGGCTTGAAACTCTCCACCTTGGATTGACACAAGCCATTAGTTTTCTGAAGGGTGCAGAGTCCACAACTTGGAAAGTCCTGCAGTAACTTGGACAGGAGCATGGTTAGCTTTTCCACCTCAGGATGGCTGGACGCATATAGTTGTCTCTTTGTAATCGCCTCTTTCAACGACTGCTGGCACCATGCATAGCAAGGAACAGGAGCATCTGGACTGGGAGATGATGTCAAAGACAAGCAGCTCCCTTAGTCAGAGGTCCTGGAGCATTGACTGGCTGAAATGGCATATGTTCTACTAGATCCTGCTGCTGTTGCTACTGCGACAGGATGGACCTCCAGATCTGTTCCACATTTCTCCCAGGCCATTAGATGGTGACGCTGCATGTGTTGACGCAGAGCCGTGGTGCCAACGTTAGCTCCCTGGCGACTCCTCTGGTGTCTTAACAAAATACTGCCACACCGCGGAGGTGGGGATTTTACTGCCAACACTCTGCACTGAGTGACTACTAACGCCGCTACCTCTCTGATTCCCTGTGCCATTGCTTACTTGGACCTGTTAAGCGGGGTTTGTACCCCGTGGCCGTTTGGCTCCCATCCTCGCACTGCTGCCAACTTGCTGACACACGACCACAGTAGCGACTTGCTGCCTGCTTCGCTGCATGATGCGCAAGCTGACACCCTCTTCTCCCGACTATGATAATGAATCCCTGGCTTTACCCGGCTCCCAAGTGCGATCAGCTACATCATCATCGATTTGTGTTTCCCCATCACTGTTATTCTCCTCAACGGTCTCAGTATTCACAGCATGACTACTTTAAAGTGCAACATAACCTTCCATGCCACTCTCCACATCTCTACTTTCCTGCCTACTGCACAAATCAGCAGATGTCTGCGCCACCTTTTCACCTTGTCAAAGAATTCATCCTCACTGTATAGTGGCGCTGAGCCCAGACCACCTAGTAGATCTCTGGCTATGGGCATTGAACAGGACAGAGGCTGGTTGAGGACAGGTGAGCAGCGCTGACCTGCTCCTGGGCCATGCCAACTAAGGGTTGAACCTGAAGCCCCCCCAATATTAACTGTATACAGCACCCCCAGTATTAATTATATATAGCCCCCCTGAATTAACATTATGCAGCCCCTCAGCATTAACTATATAAAGCTCCCTAACATTAACTATTTAAAGTCCCATTCAGCATTAATTATATGCCTCCCAGCATTAATGTTAAAGAGCCCCTAGCATTAACTATATACAGCCCCCGCAACATTAACTGTATACAGTCCCCCAGCATTTACTATATACAGTCCCCCAGCATTAAAAATATACAACCCCCCAGCATTAACTATATACAGCCCCTCAGCATTAACTATATACAAACCCCCAGGATTAAATATATACAGCACCCCCAGCATTAACTATACATAGCCTCCTAGCATTAACTATATACAGCTCCCCAGCATTAACTGGAATGAGAGTGCACGAGACAGACAGTCACTGGAATGAGGGCTCCTGAGACAGACAGTCACTGGAATTAGGGCTCCTGAGACAGACAGTCACTGAATGAGAGCGCCCCAGACAGTCACTGGAATGAGAGAACCCAAGACAAACAGTCACCGGAATGAGAGTGCCCGAAACTGACAGTCACTGGAATTAGAGTGCCAGAGACAGATATTGTCAGTGACAGAGACGATCAGTGACAGAGACAGTGTGAGACAGTGTGAGACAGTGTGAGACAGTGTGAGACAGTCTTTAGATACATATAAAATATTGTTAACCCATTCTATTTTGTTACAGCTAAGAGCAGTTATTTACTATACCGGGTTACACTGGGACCTACAGCTAGTCTTCTTATATTTGTTATTCATACACTCCATCCTTCTTAAAAAAACTTTTAAAATTATAATAATTTGCTTGAAGTGCTCTGTTATGTGTTTCCAGAGCCTCAAGGTGCTGTATCTTCACAGGCAGTCACAATAAGCCTGTGTAATCTATCAGCGGCAGGAAGTGTAGGGGGCGACCTGCTCTGCTCATTGTAACAACCTGTAAAGAAACATAACTGAGAAGATAAGAAATACAATAAACATAAAAAGATTATTAGCACCTGCCGCTGGATGATGCAAACAATATACCACTGTCTCCTCTTGTCCTCTTATAAAAATTATTAAGAGGACGTGACATTGGACTACAGGAGGACTGTTCAAACTAAGGGGACCTCCGTTAGTGTTATAAACCGCGGTATCGCGGTTTTAACACTTTTTAAACTTTAGAGCAGAAGACGCTTCGGCGCTGCGTGCGCACGATCGTGCACTCGCCTACATAGGAAATAGCGGAGATGTTGCGCGCGCATGGTACCGCGGTTTATAACACTAATGAAAGTAAGTACCGGCACCAGCTCACCCTGAGCTGGTGCTCGGTACTTACAGCTTACCCCTGCCATTCTAAGTGGTAGGTTTCCTTTAAACAACAACAACTACTTTTATACTCCTCAGATCAGTGTCTTTCTAATGCACACAACTAGAAGTCTTTTCCTGTTCCGTTTTTTTTAGTACATATGGCACAAAGTCCGTACTGTATCCATAAAAAATACAGTGGAATAGCAAATGATGTATGGCTGACTATTGGCTGGCTGACAGAATGCACCTCTCATATACTGGTATCACTGGATGTGTATTTCGCGAGATATACCACCATCTTGACATTTTTGTTAAACCCTGTATGCGTGCTTGTATATACTTTGTGTGTTTTGTGCAGTTTAGAACAGACTGAGGAAAGAGGATGATGCCCCAGGTGTCCACATCTCTCAACTGATTGTAGAAATGGCCCTTAAACTGCCAGACCAACCTCCCATTGATTGTATATACAACCAATACCCCAACATAAATAGTATATATTGCTAGACCACCAATAATAGATGGTATGTATACTGGCAGACCAGTCCAGCATAGATAGTATATATTGCCAGACACCCCTATAGATAACATAAACTGCAAGACACCCCGTAGATAATATATATACAGCCTCAGGGACATCTACAGAATCCTCCCATTTCTGACAATTGAAACCTCTAAAATGCTAATAGTTGCTGTGATTCACTCTCGACTAGACTACTGTAAATTCCTACTAATTGGTCTTCCACTCACTGAACTCTCTCCTCTACAATCTACAGTATTCTACAGCCAGCCTCATCTTTCAGACCAAACGCGGGCCGAGCCCTCTCCATAGCCGGTAAGTCTTTGCTGCATATTGCAGCAAAGGCTTACCGGTAACACCCGCGATCGGCGCATGGGCGCCGCCATCTTGTCGTGGATCGCTGCTCCCCGATGACGTCACGGGGAGCGGCGATCCGTCGCCATGGTAACCTCGGGTGTTCCGAATACCCGAGGCTACTTCGTTTTAACCCATGCATTACAATGTGCTAATGCAATTGTAATGCATGGGAAGTAAATCCACATATACTGCCATACTGTAGTATGGCAGTATATGATAGGATCGATCAGACTACCTAGGTTAGAGTACCTAGGGAGTCTAAAAAAATAGTAAAAGTAAAAAAATAAAAAAAGTTTTAAAAAAAAAAATCATAAAAACAACCTAAAAATTCAAATCACCCCCCCTTCCCTAGAACATGATATAAAATAAATAAACAGTAAAAAATCATAAAAATTAGGTATCGCCGCGTCCGAAAATGCCCGATCTATCAAAATTATGATATTTTTTCACCCGTTTAACCCCGTAACGGAAAATAGCGTCGAAAATGGCATTTTTTTGCCCATTTTGAGAAAAATATAAAAAATAATAAAAAAGTGATCAAAAGGTCGCACGTCCCAAAAATTATAGTAATGAAAACTCATCAAATTCGAAAAAATGACACTATCCACAGCTCGGTACACCAAGTATGAAAAAAGTTATTGGCCCCAGAAGATGGCACAAAAAAAAAAAAAATATTTTGTACAGGAGGTTTTAATTTTTTAAATGTAGTGAAAACATTATAAAACCTATACAAATTTGGTATCCACGTGAACAGTACCCAACCCACCAAGAATAAAGTAGACATGTCATTGGGACGCAGAGATTGAAAGCTGGTAAAATCCAAGCCACAAGACAAGAAATAATGTCACAATGTGGTTTTCACCATTTCACTGCATTTGGAACTTTTTTCCCGCTTCCCAGTACACGCCATAGAATATTAAATACCGTCACTATGAAGTGCAATTTGTTACGCAGAAAATAAGCCATAACACAGCTCTTTATGTGGAAAAATAAAAAATTTTTGAAGTTGGTGAGTGAAAAATGGAAGTGAAAAAACTAAAATAGGCCAAGTCGTTAAGAGGTTAATCTGAACCTCTTGCACACGTCTCCAGAACTTCTCCCGAGCTGCACCTATTCTCTGCTGATGTGTTGTCGCAAAAGTAATCCTGCTCAGTATGAGAGGAACTGCAGTTTCAGACAATTGGTGTATATGCTTGGCTTAGGAGCCAATGGGGAAAAGCTACCATCTGTGGGATTGAGACTGAACGGCTGAAGTCAAAATCCCCCCCCCTTGTTGCGACAATAAAGGGTTACTAAAAGATTACATACTGGAGTATGACATCAAATAGTATAATAAGTGAAAGCCAGCATGGGTTTACTAGGGATAGAAGTTCTCAGACAAACCTGATCTGCTTCTATGAAGAGGTGAGCAGATTCCTGGACAGAGGAGCTGCTGTGGATATTGTGGTCTTGAATGCAAAGGCATTCAACACTGTCCCTCATAGGTGCCTATTGGGTAAAATAAGGTATATTGGTTTGGCAGGAATCATGTGCAATTGGATTGAAAATTGTCTGAAGGATCGTATCCAAAGAGTTTTGCTCAATGATTCCTAGTCAGAATGGTCATCAGTTATAAGTGGTGTGCCCCAGGGTTCTGTGCTTGACCCACTACTATTTAATTTATTTATTAATGATATAGAGGTAGGAATTAATAGCAATGTTTCTATTTTTGCAGGTGACACCAAGCTGCTTAGTGTAATACAGTCTATGGAGGATGTTCATAGGCTGCAGGGTGACTTGGACAAATTGAGTGTTAGGTCATCTACTTGGCAAATGAGGTTCAATGTGGATAAATGTAAGGTGTGGACCTGGGGGCTAATAATCCACATGCAACATATGTCCATGGGGAAGTAAATCTGTGAGAGTCCCTTGTTGAAAAGGACCTGGATGTACTAGTAGATCATAAATTAAATAACAGAATGCAATGTCAATCAGCTGCCTCTAAAGCCAGCAAGATCTTATCATGTATCAAAAGTGGTATGGACTCTCGGGATAGGGATGTAATATTACCACTGTAAAAGGCATTGGTTCGGCCTCACCTGGAATATGCTGTCCAGTTCTGGGCACCAATCCATAAAAAGGATTCCCTGGAGCTGGAGAGGGTTCAACGTAGAGCCACAAGAATGATAATGGTATGGAGGGTCTTAGTTATGAGGAAAGATTAAAACGTCTGGATTTATTTAGTCTGGAAAAGAGACGACTAAGAGGGGACATGATTAATTTATATAAATATATGTTATAAATATATGTTAACTTTCCACTTCAAGAAGTGTCTGGATGCATTTTTACATCTAAATATCATTGCGGGTTATATTATATAGAATTGTTTCCCCTAAATCCCTTCTTCATCCAATCCCTTTCCTTCCTTGGCTGAACTTGATGGACATGTGTCTTTTTTTCAACCGTATAAACTATGATACTGTTATAGTATGGTAATGTTGAAATTATTGAGCACAGTGATCACCTTACTCTGGCCCTCGGATTCAAATGTAGTGCTATGCAATTTCCAACACTCCCATACTGTAGAATAGAGTGATGGAATGTATTCTCATGCTGACACTCGTTCCGTTAGACGGACCCCAGTTCTCTGGATTTTGGTGGTTAAAGTTCCTGTTATCGTGGTGGTCCCAGGTACAACCCCTTTAAGTGCTGAATGGTGGGGGGAGAATTTCTTTATGTACAATAAAGCCTTAAGAAAACGAACTATAAAAAAAAAAATTAAGGAGTCTTAACATTTGGAATGGATTGTATATCAGAATGATGACAAATTAATCAAAATACTCAAACACATTTAAAAGACAGTGAGACAAAGAAATGTTTTATGTAGCTTTAAAAATAATTAAATATAGAAATAAACATCTTTCTAATTTATTTATATTTTCACTTTTTCTTTTCTTACAGATTATTTGATTGGCTGGTGACTGAAATAAATAAAAGTATAATTTGTGAATCTGGAAAATGGGATCATTTTATAGGTAAAACATTTCTATAAAGTTTTATATGTTGCCATTAGGCCTGCACAGTTGTAGCACATAGTATTAAAGGGGTTTTCTCATGAAAGAAAACTCTCAAATCTCAATCCCCTAGTGATGTTTGCACAATAAAGATCATTTTAACCCCTTACTTTAAGATTTTACTCAGTGTTATTGCTGTTGAAAAATCCCAAGGTGTGGGTGGGGACTCTCTAAGCAGAAACTTTGACACATCTAGTTCTGTGGAGTGAAAATGGTTAGATTATAAGGGTACAGGTGTATATACAGTTTTATCTGGCTTCTATCATTGTGCTACTGTACTACACAGTGACACCTAGAAAAAAAGAGATGAGACCTATCAGAGATGATGAGATGCCTATTACACATTGTCAGCTCTCCTACTACATCCCTGCTATTCCACAACACACTAGTTCTGCTGTGCCCTTCTTGTAGTTCTTCTCCTGCTGCTGCCTCAGGAGCTCAGTGTGTAGCAGTGAGTGAGCTCCATGGTGTGGACTGCAGGGGGCGGAGCTACAGTGAAGAGACAGAAAGAAACAAGTTCCGTGAAGCCTCAGGCAAAATGGAGTCCCCGACTCTAAGGCAGAAGTTACAGGGTCTTGTCTAGGGGCAACTGAATTTGTGTACACCAGGACTGATAGAGACAGGTTGGGCCTATATCTGTGAAAAGCAGTTTTTTTGTTAATAACAGTGAATTAGAGAATTTATTATTTTGGGGGATATCCGCCCTGGGAGGATAAGGGAATGTCACGCTGTTCCCCGCATTGTCCCGGGCCAGGAGACTGAGTCCCGTCTCCGGGACCAGGGTCGGACTGGCCTGGCTGAGAATAACCGCGAGGGAAGGGGGGGGGTCGGGGGGTTCGGGTGGGCAGGGCACACCTGCTGGCTGCAGCACACATAGAACACAGTACGTCTGGGGATCATCACAGCAGTGAATGTGGTCAAGGACCTTCGATGAGGTCATGACCATGTGACACCTGTGTGGGAGGAGCTACTGAAGACCCGGGTAGAGGTTGCTGCCAGGCCCGGCGCCAGCACCCGGCTAAGTGCCGGGGCCCCGGGGTACTGGAGGGGCCCACTCGGGTCCCCGGGTCAGCAGGACATCTGCCCCGCTGCCCGGGAGGTTCCTTCCCTCTCTCATGGCGATCTGTGTCCTCCGGACACAGATCGCGATGAGAACATGTGCAGTCACTCACTGCTTTCCCCGGAAGGAGCTGCAGCATGAGAGGTTGAAGGACCTGTGATGACGTCATGGTCACATGACCTGCCGGGGAAAGCAGTGACCACAGAGAGACCTGCATCAGTGAGGTGAGGGGGAGACTTACAGGGGCCAGGGAATATACAGGAAGAGGGGGGTCAGTGTTGTATAAGGAGGAGGGGCGGCAGTCTGTGTATACAGGAGGAAGGGGATGTAGTGTGGTGCCATGTGGTATAAGGAGGAGGGGGGCAGTGATGTTACAGGGGGAGGGGGGGGGGCGGGCAGAGTGGTATACAGGGGGAGGGTGGGCGTAAGTGTGTATACAGGAGGAGGGGGGGCAGGCCAGGTGTGTCTACAGGGTGAGGGAGGGGGGAGGGGGGGGCAGTGTGTATAGGGAGGAGGGGGGACATTGATACAGGAGGAGGAGGGGGGGACAGTGTGTATACAGGAGGAGGAGGTGGGGCAGAGTGGGCATGTTACAGGAGGAGGAGGGGGGCGCGTGTGTATACAGGAGAGAGGAGGGGGGGCAGTGTGTTAGGAGAGCTGGGGGGCAGTGTGTCTACAGGGCGGAGGATCGAGGGGGGGGGGGGAAGTGTGTATACAGGAGGAGGAGGGGGGGCAGGGCAGGTGTATTCCAGGAGGAGGAGGGGGGTGGTGGCAGTGAGTGTGTATACAGGAGGAGGAGTCGGGGCGATGGAACAGAGGAGGGGGGAGGCAGTGTGTATACAGGAGGCGTGAGGGGGGGGGAACAGGGTAGGGTAGGGGCGTCTACGGAGGAGGGGGGGGGCAGGTGGAGGGGAGGGATTGGTACAGGAGGAGGAGGGGGGGCGAGTGGATACAGGAGAGAGGGGGGGGGGCAGTGTGTAGTGGTCAGAGGGGAGGGGCATTGTACAGGAGGAAGGAGGTGGTGGGCATTGATCAGGGAGGGGGGGGGCAGTGTACGTATTATACAGGAGGAGGGAGGGGGGGAGTGCAGTCAGCTGTGTTACAGGAGGAGGAGGTGGGGGGGCCGGGCAGTGGGCAGGTGTATACAAGGAGGGGGGGGGGCAGTGTGTATACAGGAGGAGGAGGGGGCGGGGGGGCAGCAGTGTGTATCAGAGAGGCAGGAGGGGGGGCAGTGTGATAAGGAGGGGAGGGGGGAGGGGGGGCAGGTGTATACAGGAGGTAGGGCGGGGGGGCCAGTTGGTACAGGAGGAGGACGGGGGGGGCAGTGTGGACTTTAATGGAGGGCAGCGTTTCCCACTATACAGGGGCCCAACTAGTGGCTCATGTCGCCAGTCCGCCGCTGCACCCACCTAAAACCTGGAGCCGCCCTGGTTGACTTGCCATGCATGCCGAGGTATGTATGTGATAGTTTCACAGAAGCAGTTTGCAAGAGGGTGGACGAAACAGTATGTAATGTGTGGGGGGGCAGTGTGACAGGTAGTATAAGTGTGGGGGGGCAGTGTGACAGGTTATATGTGTGGGGGGAAGTGTGACAGGTATGATATGTTGTGGGGGGGCAGTTGTGACAGGTATATATAGTGTGGAGGGGGCCAGGTGACAGGCTTATACTATGTGTGGGGGGGGCGTGGGCTGAAGGTTGATAATGTGTGGGGGGGGGGGCAGTGTGACAGGTACAATGCGGGAAACATCGTGACATTCCCTTATCCTCCCGGGGCGCTGGGGGACAGGAGGAGGAGGCTGGAGGACAGGAGGATACAGGAGGACGGAGGTAGGAGGAGTACAGGGAGGCTGGAGGAGGCACGGAGGAGGTGAGGGACAGGAGGTACAGGAGGAGAGCTGGAGGACACGGGTAGATACAGGAGGGGACTGAGGACGGGAGGACAGGAGGAGGCTGGAGGAGGGCTGGACGGCTACGGAGGGTACAGAAGGAGGAGCGCGAGGTGGAGGAGGTCGAGGAGGCTACAGGAGGATGGAGGCTGGAGGACGGAGGGGGATACAGGAGGAGGCTGGAGGACAGGGGGATACGGGGGGTGGAGGACAGGGGCTACAGGAGAAGGCTGGAGGACATGAGGAGGCGTGCAGGAGGCAGGACTGGAGCGACAGGAGGCTGCAGGAGGAAGGAGGTGGAGGACAGGGAGGCTACAGGAGAAGGCTGAGGACAGGGAGGCTACAGGAAGGCTGGAGTACAGGAGGCTACAGGAGGAGGTGGAGGACAGGAGGTACAGGAGGAGGCGGGGCAAGGAGGAGCTGAGAGGAGTCTCGGAGGGGCTGGAGGTACAGGAGGCTACAGGAGGAGGCTGATGACATGAGGCCCTAGGAGGCCTGGAGGCTGACAGGTGAGGCTGGAGACAGGTATGCTAAATGAAAGGCTTGAGGACAGGAGCGACTTAGGTACAAGTAGAAGGCTGGAATACAGGACACTCAGGAGGAGGACTGGAGGACAGGAGGGAGAGATGCGAGGGCAAGGGGATGACAGGAGAGGCCTGGAGGGCATGTGGGATACAGGAGAGGCTGAGGAGGGGGGATACAGGAGGAGTCTGGACATGTGGGATACCGTAGGTAGGATAGAGAACAGTGTACCACACCCATTTATGCGGGAAAGTAGGGTAAGATTAGTTATGTGTTAAAGTTTGGAGGTAACCATACGCACGACAAACGCCATTCCGCTAACATTCGCCTCGCTAAATTAAGATGGGTTTTTACTCTTTTTCCCTTTATCCCTATTCTTGGCGCTTTTTCTTGGTCCATGGGGACGGGGGGTCAATTAAGAAGTGGTCGTTGTAGCATTTGGGACCATCAAGTTCGATATATACTATGCTGAGGTGTGACAATGGCATTGGCTTAAAAAAGGAGGGAGTGGAGGGTGCTTTGTGTCCCTCTTTCTTCTCCAAAAGTGGAGGTATGAATTACTCTGTTATATTCCTAATCTAAGGTTTAAGTCCAGGGTGTGCAACACCAACTTTTCATACCTGTCTCACCCTTGACACCCCCTTCATGCGCACCTCCATCGGAACTCTCTACGGACGCTCATTAAGCGCGTGTCTTCCTTCTGTCCTTCGTCAAACCGCCTTTTTTACGCGCCGCATCAGAAGATGATTTCGGGACAGGTCGTATAGTGCGTGTGGGCTGGATATCACAGCTCAGACCCGGCACTAACACCCGTGTCGGAAAAACCTTCCTCCGATCCACGGGTGTTACATAAAAAAAAACAAAACCCCTTACACGTCGCCCGTCAAGCTGCATTCAACGTGCGTGTCAAGTGTGTCCCCCCTGTATGCGGCTGACCCCACGCTGGGCTTCCGTTCTTACCCTGGGATCTCGATCACAATCAGTGGACCGTGTTAACCCCGCTGTTCCACGAGCTGTCTCGTAGGCTGTGGCTCCTCTTCTGACGCGCGGGTTCCTGACTTATTGCTTCCTGCGACTCCCCTGGCGAGTACGATTATTGCATGGCCCTGGGTGTCTCATGGTCTTCATCCCGTTTCACTCGCATACAGGTCTGGCCGGTAGTGCCTCCTTTCAATCAGGTAGGCTGAATAAGCGATCGGATGAAGCAAAAGATAGAAAAAACGATATAAATAGGTATCCCGCATTGTAGTGTAACCAGAGAAATCAAGATAAAATATATTTTGACTGACGGGAGCGGGGGAAACAAAAATGCTAAAAATAAATTCCAAATAAAATTGATGATTTGTTTGTGTCCCCTTGAAATAGTTTAATAAAATCTCATGATAAGCTATACCCCCCTCAATGAATTATCTATACATTTATCTCATATCCGTAAAATAAGCAACTCATAGTTTGCATTTACCAAAAAAAATACAAAATGTATAGGTGTACAATGTGACAATAAAATTTGCTTGAATGGCGCTCCATTCATATTCTATCTACTGGCCGTGCGCCTTGTACAGAATTTACCCCACATAAGGGGTATCAGTAAACTCGGGAGAATTGGGGCATCAAACCGTTTTGCAGTGTGTTTCATCATTTAATATTTCTGAAAATGTCAGTTTGGCCTAAATGAATGTAATTCCAAAAAAATTCATTCAGTTTCTAAATACGCGGTCCATATTGTTTTAAACCCATGTGAAACATAAAAGGGTAATGGAACTTAATAGAAGTTGTGTTTTACACGTTGAGTGGGTCGAAGTTTCTATAGTGGGGTATTTAATGGGGTTTACTATTACTTAGGCACTCTCAGTCACTTGGAAGCTAGTTTTTCCCTCAAAATGTGTTAGTTTTTGGGCAATTTATATGAATAATAGAAAATCGCACCCTAAGTTCTGCATCTAAACAGCCTAGAAAAAGTGAGAGGATGCCAGAAAATTCATCCCAAACAAAACAGACATTCCGTAATGTAATTTATCAACTTTTTGGGAGTTTTACGCTTCCTGTCTGAAAGGCTAGAAACATTCAAACTAGGAAAATGAGAATTTTTAACAAACTTTGTTGCCAAATTCACTTTCTTTTCAGAACGAATCGCAAAACCTATCACTTAAATTTTATTTTTTACTAACATGAAGTACAAATGTATAACGAGAAAACATTCCAAATAACCGGAAGTTAAAGCGTTCCGAAGTTATAACCAATTATCGTGAGACATGTCAGATTTGAAAAATCGAGTCTGGTCATTGAGCTGAAAACTAGTGTCGGTGATAAGGGGTTAAAGTGTAACCGTCATTTCCAAAAAACTTTTGATATGTTGTAGGGCAGGTAATTTTAAGCCCTTTTGCAATTGGATTAGTTACCCGAATCTTGCTCCTTCCTCTTGTATTCTGCAGACTTCCCCTAGATGGCAGTGACTGCTCATATGTCTGTTACTATGGACATTCCGTCTTCATAAAGAAGACTACCGAACAGGAGACACGCCCCCTCCCTGGACACAGCTGTTACCTCATGTCTCCCTGCACACAGCTGTTACCTCATGTCTCCCTGCACACAGCTAATTATTTCATGGCTCAGTGCTGCAGCACTGTCATGTGCAGAGAGAAGCCCTCACTTTCCATACACTTATAAACACATAATCCACACAGACAGAAACTGCAGTAGCCAGCACCCTAGATCATAGTATTTAAGGCTGTAACAAGATGCACGTCCAACCTTTAAGAATTAAAGAGAGGTTTTTTTTTCCCCATAATCCGTGATATTTTTGCTTTACAGAAAGGCATCCAGGCCTGTCTTAACCCCTTACTGACGCGTGCCATAATAGTACGGCACACATCGGATGCGAGCACATGGAGAGGGCTCTCCGGCTGAGGGGATGCGAGCACATGGAGAGGGCTCTCCGGCTGAGGGCTGAGCCCTCTGCATAGACGATAAGTCTTTGCTGCATATTACAGCAAAGACTTACCGATAACACCCGCCAGAGGTGCTGGCTGCTGGTAAAGCTGCCGGCAGCTTCAAAAAGATGGCCATTTAAAAATTATAATAAAAATTCAAATCACCCCCCTTTCCCTAGAGCTGATATAAATAAACAGTAAAAATTATAAATACATTAGGTATCACCGTGTCCGATCCAAAGGTCATACAGTCCTAAAAATGGTAGCATTGAAAGTGTCATCAAAAAATATTTTTTGTACAGGAGGTTTTAATTTTTGTAAATGTAAGAAAACATTATAAAACCTATACAAATTTGTTATTCCCGTGATTGTACTGAACCAAAGCATAAAGTAGACATGTCATTTGGGGAGCAAAGTGAAAGCCTTAAAATCCAAGCCCACGAGAAAATGATGCAAATGTGTTTTTTCACTATTTTCACAGCATTTGGAATTATTCCCCCGTTTCCTTGTGCAAGGCATGGAATACTCAATACCATCACTTTGAAGGGCATTTTGTTACGCAGAAAACAAGCCGTAGGATTGACAGAAAACAAGAGCTCTTTACGTGTAAAAATAAAAAAAGTTATAGATTTTTGAAGGTAGGGAGTGCACCAAATGGAATAGAAAAAACAAAAAAGGCCAGTGTTTCGCGGTGTATTAAACATGTACAAAGAGTCCACCCATAACAACCTCCTGCGGCAGAGAGTTCCGCAGTCTCACTGCTCTTACAGTAAAGTATACCTATCAATGACGATGGTAAAACCGCCTCTCCTCTAGGGGAAGAGGATGCCCCCTTGTCCTGGCCACAGGCCTAGGTATACCAAAAGGTCTTTGGAGAGATCTTTGTACTGCTCAGCTATCGCCTTCTAGCTCACACGCGCCCGTAATAAAATTCATAGTCTGTCCCTCCTGCAAGCTTTGCAGACAGGTGGTGATGTCACTTGACTGCTTGTGCAGTAACACCTTCCTTGCATAGCTGAGCTTCCTTGCGCAGCATCACATGTTAACCAGATGACTGCGCACGCTAAAAAATTGTTATCTTTCGTCATATGTTGAGACTTGCAACAAGGCCGTGCCATGCATAATTGATAGTGGCCGGAGCCATAAGGTGTGCTGCTGATGTAGGCTGGAGCCCTCCGATTCATTACCATATTTTTTATAAAGGGGATTTCTTGACAAAACGACCTTGCCAAGGATAAGAAAACCAGTGTAAGTACCCCTAAAGGTAATGAGCATGACAGTGGGACCGTCTACCACCTCCTTATTCTCCCCTCATTGTAAATGTATATGTTGGGGCCGTCTCTGGTCATGCTTCCTATTCTGATGTCACAATGGCATCTATAATAAGATGTGTTTTGAACCGTAAATAAAAATGACAGCATGATATGGCAATCAAATTTTTTTAAAAAACAACACTGTGTATTATGTGTCTGCAGGAAAGTAATATAGCATGCTTCGGTACTTCATTTGTTATTTTGTGTTATATTTTAATGTTATAGCGGTTCCAGGCTGGTTCGCACTAAGTAAAGAAGGGCCCTATTCTTTAACTGGGTTAGTCATGCAACGGCCCTGGAGCAAACCAGTGGGGTTGCCAAGAAGCCTTCCATTGCCCTTGCCTCAGTAAAAAGAGTACTCCACCGTCCGGCGTCCCCACGGTGAAAACCCTTTCCTCTTCTTAAATGGAACACTACCCAACTGCGGATCTACCTTTTTACAGTGTAGATCTGGTGGTAGGTTGCATCTAACCATGTAAGGATAGCCCTTTTTAGGCTAATCCTTTATGCTCTCTATTTGCTAATCTTTAATCAATCGGATAATATCAAATTTTCTAAAGCTACTCGGGGTGGAGTAGCTATAGGTGATCCGTACTACCCAGTGCATCTTAACCTGCGCAGCTACAAGAAGCTGTGGCACTAGTCCACAAAGCCAGCCCAGAGTTCATCGCATGTACAGTAGTCAGGATTTCGGACCCCGAGATTGCACAGCCGCTGGCCTGTGTTGTGACGCTGTGAAGATGTTTGGGTAGGAGGGTCAATGAGGTCTACTAGGAATGGTGGTAGCCTCAGCTCAAGCTACTTCCGCCCCGTAACCACGTAGAAAGAAAATATTACCCTGATTAATGAATGAAATATAAGTGGTGAATAAATATAACTTTTAGTAGAGATCGTTAAAAATGCATCCGTAAAACCAACGTTGTGAATGCCATAAAAGGTGAGAAAAACACTCCTAGGACAATGTATCGCCTAAAGGGAAACCTAAAACCATGTGTGTCCTATGCCGACTATAGGGAATTATAGATTACCAGATAACATAATTGACACAAAATAAAACAACGTGGATGCAAAAAATCTGGTCCCTGAAGAGTCAGGACTCACCAAAGGAAGGTTGCAGAAATAGAGCTGAAGAAGGAGCAAACACATCTCCCAGTCTGTACGCCTCAATATGATGTTCAAAAGACTAAGGTCTACTGTATGATAAGGAGGTAATAGGGATGCACTTTATCCAAATCTACCCTCCTTTTATAAGAAAGTTACCCTGTGTTCCTGTACCACTGTTATACTCCACATCATCCATGGACGCTCTAGAGTTGCAACTAATACAGTCATTTGAAACATCCATAGGATGGCGTACAGGACGGGGAGATGGTATACTTCTAATCAGCTCTACTGCAAACCGTTCCTATTGGGAGTCTGATCTTAAGGGACATATTTTTCATCCACGTGTTTATTTGTGCCATTATGGTTTTGGTTTATCTATGTGACTTTAAATTCCCATAGTCGCATAGGACCCATTAGGTTTAGGTTCCATTTTAGGCAGCGATCATTGCTTCTAGGAGGGTTCTCACCATTTTGGATTTCAAACGGGGAGTTTTACGATTGCATTATAACTAGATACATTTAAACGTATATTTTATTAACCACTTCTATTTCTTTCTAATATACAAGGTGTGTGAAATTACACAATAACATAACAAAACGATTTGTTATCCTGATTAATGATAAGCAAAGATAGAGGGGCCATCAAGGATAGCCCTAAAAAGGCTATCTTACATGACATTTAGACCGAACCTACCCAACCTGTTCTACCTTAATAGGTAGATAGTAGTGGTAGGTTTCCTTTAGCAGTAGGTGACCTGCATCTGATGGGCCTCCTCCGTGCACACACCCCAATTATGTAAAAGTGTGTGCACCAGCAGGAACGGTTCTAGACACTTAACCCTTTCCCCCCGCGGGCCTTTTCGATTTGGCGTTTTCATTTTTTCACATCCCAACATTCAAAAATCTGGAACTTTTTTATTCTTGCATGACAGAGCTGTGTGATTGACTTATTTTCCTTGCCGTAACAAATTACACTTCAAAATTGGTGGTATTTAAATTCCATGCCGTTGTACTGGGAATCGGGAAAAAAATTCCAACTTGAGTGAAATTGGTAAAAAAAAACCGCATTGCCGACTTCTTCGTGGGCTTGGATTTACGTTTCACGTGTTGCGTCACAAATGACAGTACTACTTTCTTTGGGTCGTACGATATACGGGATAGAAATTTGGTCAGGGTTTATATGTTTTCATACATTAAAAAATTAAAAACCTCCTGTACAAAATTTTTTTGATTTGCTGTTTTGGCGGCTAATAACTTTATATTTGGTGTACGGAGCATGGGGTGGGTCATTTTTGAGGATTTTGATTACGTTAAATGTTCATCATTTTTTGGACCTGTACGGACCTTTTGATCACTTTTATAGAATTTTTTATTTTTTTTTAAATAACAAAAAAGTGCATTTTCGACTTTGCCGCGGAAAAAACCGCAGTGACCACCGTTATCATTTTTGAGTTTTAGAACCGGCATTGCGAGCTCGGGAGAGAGAGATACCTAATGTGTTAAGATTTGTACTGTTTATTATATTTATATCAAGTCTAGGGGGGAAAGGGGGGGGTGATTTGAATTTTTAGTTTTTTATATTATAATCTTTATGGAACTTTTTTTTTTTTTGTTTTATTTTTACTATTTTTCAGACTCCCTCGTGGTACTTTAACACAGTTGTCTGATCGATCCTATCAATACTGCATACTACATGTATGGCAGATATGGGATTTGAAATTACTCAACATTACAATGTGTGACGCCATGTAATGAATGGGTTAACCCGAAGTAGATGCGGGTCTTCGTGACTCATGGGGATGCGGCGATACACGGAAGATGGCTGGCGCCGGGTGTTACAGGGTAAGGTCCTTGCACTGCAATAGCAGCAAAGAATTAACGCATGGAGAGGGCTCGGCCCCTGCGAGCCCCACCCTGTACCGGTACCCGACATGTGAACGTACTATTACGTTCACATGCTGAAGGGGTTTTTTTTAAAGAAGATAAGCCGAAAACTGCAGGGGAATCCAGAAGGTTGTATTTGTGCTGGCTTACTACCTATGTAGGGGTACAAATTCAAATGGTAGCCTTTAGAGAAGAGCAGGCAAACAGTTTTCCAGGTGAACAAAAACAGGTGTCTTTATTTTGGGCATTTAAAAATAACAGGAAAAAAAGGGCTGCTCCAGGCGGCAAAACAAGAAACACAGTAGTCCATATCGGTCCATAGAAATATCAGTCAATGTCATTAAACACAGTACACATTAACAGCATATGTGAAGTTTTAACCCCTAGGTTAGGAGCCTTTTAAGTAATCAGAATTAACACCGCAAGGACCAGCTCTGAGTTCTGATATAAACGTTTGTTCCACTGAGCTTACTCCAAAGTGTGCGGCACGAGGGAGGAGAAAGTTTAAATGCTGAGACTGCTGTCTGCAAATTTGTTCCTGGGCAGCATTTCCTGGAGTATTGTCCGCCCCCCACAAAAAATAGTCAATCCCAAGAAATATATTTTTGACTGTTCAAAAATAGTATACACAAAAGACCGACGTATCAGTGTGACACTTGTCCCACTACCACCCTGGTCTTGTATGAAAAACTGTTTCTGGCATTCACCACAAATCCCTCTTGACTTATAAATTCTTTTTGTTTAGAAGTGTTTTTTATTAATATATTTTCTGAACACACCCAATTTCCTCCACCCCATAAATCCCCATATCTCCTAGATGAAAACAAGTAAAATACCACCATAGAATCCTTCTGGCCGTTATATCAATTCCCAGGCCCTGCTATGTTGTCCAGGCTAGTATATTGGCCATTTCGGTTTTTCTTTATGTTCCGAAACAGGGAGACCAATACAGTGTACTTACAAAAACTCACGTAAAAATTATTCTTTACACTCCTTCACAACTTGGTGATGGATATATCCGCACGGACCCTATGAAGGGTGTATGAAAGGGCTCCAATAGGTGGAAGCCCTCTTCATAAGAGATCGGGCTTGCTGCATTAGCGCAGCAAAACCCAATCGCAACACCGGGGCGTAGGTGTGGTGTTAAAAGGTTGTTGAATGCGATGGCTGTTTGGAAACTGGAAGAACTGGCAGGAGATATGGACGACAAAATCTGAACTCCGATCGTCGCTCCCTCCGACGTAATGGGGGCGGAGGGGGGGGGGCGGCGCTCGGTTGCCATGGTAGCCTCGGGTCGGTCGTTGACCAGAGGTGACTGAAATTTGCTTCTGCCTATTTCAACAATGAGACCAGTGGCTCATTGTCAATGTAAAGTGTGCAAGAATGCCATATACTGCGATTAAAGTTGTATTTGCTAGTATATGCGTAGGAACGATCGGACCATCAGGGTTATGGTAACCCAAGAGGGTCTAAGAAAATTGTCGGGAAAAAAAAAGTTAAAAAAATTGAAATATTAATAAAATATTACAAGTTCAAATAACACCCCAGGGCACTGAGAAGAAGAAATGATGTAGAAAATATAGAAAACAGTAAAAAGCAGCAATAACAATAGGAATAGCAGAGAAAAAAAAGGGATCCAAAGACTACCCGTCAGATCGAGTCTCAAAATATAAAAACGGGTATAAACCGGCGGTGACGTCCGAGCGCACAAATGTCCTGAAATGCGATCGTTTTACACCTTTTTACATGACAAAAAAATGTAATTAAAAATTATCAAAATGTTCGCCCACAGTTCTTAAAATGGTAGCAACTTTAACACATCGGCCATTTCGCAAAAAGTGAAACATCTACACAGCTCCGGCACCAACGTATCAAAAAGTTATAGCGGTGCAGAAGATGTCAACATTTTTTTGGTTCTTTGTTGTACACATTCATTTCCATTTTTGAAAATTTGGAGATTGAAAGCACAAAAGTAAAAACCTGTTATTAAATTTGGGTATCATCGCGATACTAAAAGAATACCGAACCAAAAGAATACGTAAAGGTTTGATTGGAGCAGCAGAGTGAAATCGTTTAAAAACTGAGCCCACCAAGAAACACATGTGTTTTTTTCAAATTTTTCCAAGTTTGGAATTTTTTTTTTCTGGCCTTCCAAATTACATGGCAGGGAAATAATAAAAGGATACAATCACAGGACAAGTAAAATTGTGTTACGCACAAAAATAAAAAAAAGCCCTCACACAGCTTGTACACGAAAAAGAAAAAATTAAAAAAGTTATGGATTTTTGAAGAGGAGAGCGAGACGGGAAATGACGAAAATACCCTGCGTCCTTAAGGGGTTAAATCAAACTGGAACCTGAAAACATATAATAATAATATAATATCCCCGAAAAAGGAGGAAAATTAGTTTTCACAACCGGTTTGACAACTTACAGATAAGAATACAATTAAAAAATTAAAAATAACATAAAATTTAGGAATATAAAACCCTATACCAACGAAACCTATGCTTCGCCTTGTACTCAGATCCAATCCTGCAGCCTATTGCAAACAGTCCCATACAATGGCCAGCTATGGATTCCTACTGCACCAGATTAGACCACCTTTTTAATTGTTGACAGATGGATAGAAGATGACAAGAAGAAGATTTTTTGTATCTATCCGTCCTACATCTAATTTAATGCAGTCTACCACTTAAACCACTTCGCTGTCCTTGAAGTTTATTATGCAAAAGAGGAGAATGGTCTATCACCATGCAAGCAAATTTTTTCATTATGCGCCATTTTTACACCAAATAATATTCTCCGCTTTTTTTTACAAATTTTCCGGCATTTACATTGATTTTGAGTGGACAAACATGGACCGCATGCGCAATCCCTGTACAGTAATGAGCTCAGTACTAATGACTCATAGAAGGTTATCAATAGGCTGGTGTTTACAGAAAAGGCCCTGACTCATAGAAGGTTATCAATAGGCTGGTGTTTACAGAAAAGGCCCTGAGTGATCTCAGGAAGAACAACTTACCCGCTGCCTTCCTTTATGCATAGTCCGCCTGAGACTGCCCTTTTAGTTTTTCATCAATCATTATGCCTAAATATTTGTACTCCCGCACACGTTCAAATTCCTCCCCATTTTCAAGCAATGGTTTGATCCAGTCCTTCCTTTTCCTTGCAAAATCAGCTACTGTTTAATTTCAGTCTATTTACCGCTCACCAGTCGTAAAATTCTGCCACTGATATCCTGTAACCCATATCCTCACCATTTTTTTTTTAAATTCTTTTTTATTAAGATTTTAACATTACATTTATACATATAACATTACATCATAGCATTTATAAGGTTCCATCAAAATGTGTTTCAATATCGTGAATCTATTTAGGTACTATTTTACATAATGCAGCTACTTTACAGACATAAATATGTCTATTCCCTATTAAGGCATGAGATTTTAATATCTCGTAGGCACTTGAGAAACAGCAAGACAGAAGAAGACGAGACAGAGGGAGAAGCAAAAAAGGAAAAAGAGAAATAAATAAATAAAAATAAGAATAGAAAAACATTAAAGCATTAAACTTTTTAAAAATATATCATTGTTCGATGGATATAGTATCCATTTTTCCCATTTACTATCAAAGTTGGTTGTTATTAAGATGGCTTTCTCGTTCACAATTTTCTCATATTAATAGATTTGCTTAAAATTCCTCATAATTGATTTTAAATCTGGACACTTTGGCTCTTTCCAGTATAATGCTATGGCTTTTCTTTCTTCTGCTAGCATTCTAGCTACAGACCATCTACATTCTGGCGGGATTATCTCCATATTTAAATTCAGAAGAGCAAGTTCCGGACTTAGCTCAATTAGTGGGCACAAGATCTGCTTGATCAGATTCTGGACTTCTACCCAGAAAGTTTTAATACTGCTGCAGTTCCACCTAATATGTAATAAATTTGCTCCCTTCTCTTTACAGTGCCAAAAGCTGTCACTTTCTAACTCAGAGAATTTTGCTAGTCGCGATGGAGATATGTAGCATCTTGTCTGTAGCTTACGAAGAGTCTCAATGTGGTTTATACAGGCGGTCCCCTACTTATGAACACTCGACTTACATACGACCCCTAGTTACAAACGGACCTCAGGAATTGTTAATTACGTGTCCTATGCCTAGGTTACCAATAACAGCTATAACAGTTGTCACGGGTTCTTAAAGAAGTTTTGTGTTAATATTGATTTTATGACAACCCAACATTTTTAAAATCCAATTGTCACAGAGACCAACAAAGTGTGATGTCTGGATACAATGATAAAATATACATTTCCGACTTACATACAAATTCAACTTCAGAACAAAGCTACAGACCCTATCTTGTATGTAACCCGGGGATTGCCTGTACAATAATATATTTTATATGGTCGTGACACGGCTAGTTGCCACTGGCTTAGTGAGAATAAATTCCCCAAATCCTTCTCCCAGTTTATCATATAGCCCAATTTTTTTGGTACTCAGTACTTTGCAGGTCTTTATAAACCATAAAGATTCTTCCCTTCAATGTATCCGTCCCATATAGGAATTTATTAAACTTGGAGCATTACGATGGGTTTTCCCTTATCCTCTTCAATAGATTGTTTTTAATAACCCAGCTCTTTATACCTAAATATTGCATAAACAGTCTATTAAATAACAGCTCATCTTTGCATAACGTGGAAAGAGGGATCAGCACCCCATTGGCAATTAAATTCTCTAATGTAAACATGCCTAATTCTTCCCACAGATGTAGATGAAGGTTTAGACGTATTTCCTTCAGAAATTCCAATTTGATGTCTCCATAATTAATATTTATACGCAAGTTCTCTTTGTTATTTTTTAATTCCAAGTATACAAGAGATCCTTTGTTGTTTGTAAGAAAGGTTCTAACCTAAATGAGGCCAAGTATTTTAATAAAATGGCCCCTTTTACTGTAATCGGGACAATTTCTGCGTCTTCTATTTTGGTCCAAACGTTGTTACATTTATTGTCCCAGAAACACTTAATTTGCTCAATAATTGCCGCCTTATGATATAATACAATATATACAATCCCACCTTTCTCTATTAATGTTATCATTGTTTTTCTATTTATCCGCTATGCCTTACCTGCCCATATAAAGAAATAACTTTTGTCATTGTCTCCAATATTCCAGAGGAAACCTAACTGGTATACATCTCACCTGATATAAAAAATGCGGTATGAAATACATTTTTACTACGTTAATTCTTGCGACCCTGTTAACTTTACCATAAGTTTTTTCGAATTTATTTTAATAATTTTTTCAATCGATTTATCGATTAAAACTCCTAAATACACTATTACCTTCATAGGCCAAACAAATGTAAAGGCAGTTTTTATTGCAAGGCTTTCGATCTTGGAAGTATGAATCAAGATGATCTGAGACTTTTCTTCATTCAATTTATAAGGGAGACCTCTGCATACTCGTATAGAACCACCCTTAATCTATATACATAGATCTCATTGGATTTTGGCAGGTAATAATCACGTCATCTTCATATAATCCAATAGTATAGATACCTGACTTAGTAGTAATTCCCTTGATTTTGCTATCCAATCTGATAGTTTGTGCAAGCGGCTCAATATATAGATTGAAGATAAGAGGTGACAGGGGACATCCCTGTCGAGTACCGTTCGAAAAGTAAAACTTAGTAGAGTGAAGCCCTGCATTTTTTACTGTTGCCGATGGCTTGCTGTATAACAACATTATTGCGTTCAAATAGCATCCACTAAATCCGAAGTTTTCCAATGATGCATAAAGGAACCCCCATCTTTTTCAGCATCTAATGACAGGACTGCACTGGGGGCCCTCGAGGCATCTGCTATCTGGACCAGATTAAGCAGTCTTCTTGTTGCGTCTCTTGTCTGCTTCCCTCTAATAAAACCAACCTGATCAGGTGACAGTAATCTATATAATACAGCCGACATTCTCCTAGCTAATATAGATGAAAAGATTTTAAGGTCCGAGTTTAAAAGTGAGATTGGCCTATAATTTGGAATACAAGGATCTTACCCACTTTTATGAATCATAATATTTTAGCTTCCCTGCTTTCTTCAGGGATAACCCTCACCCTCAAGAATTTATAACCCCTAACGACTTGGCCTTTTTTATTTTTTCACTTCCATTTTCACTCCCCACCTTCAAAAATCTAAACTTTTTATTTTTCCCACATAAAGAGCTCTGTTATGGCTTATTTTCTGCGTAACAATTGCACTTCGTATGACGGTTTTAATATTCCATGGTGCGTACTGGGAAGCAGGAAAAAAACTTCAAATGCAGTGAAAATGGTTGAAAAAACACATTTGCGACTTTTCTTGTGGCTTGGATTTTACAGCTTTTCACATGTGTGTTCCAAATAACATGTCTACTTTATTCTTTGGGTTGCTACGATTATGTGGATAGCAATTTGTACAGGTTTTATAATGTTTTCATACATTTAGAAAAATTAAAAAACCTCCTGTAACAAAATTTTTTTTTTGATTTTGCTGTTTCTGGCGGCAATAACTTTTCATACTTGGTGTACGGAGCTGTGGGTGGTGTCATTTTTTGCGACTTTTGATGGCGTTTTCATTCTATCATTTTTAGGACTGTGCGATCTTTTGATCACTTTTTATACATTTTTTAATATTTTCCAAAATGGCAAAAAAAGCATTTTTGACTTTGGACGCCTATTTTCCGTTACGGGTTTAAACGGAGCGAAAAAACCGTTTATTATATTTGATAGATCGGACATTTTTTCGGACGCGGCGATACCTATGTTTATGATTTTTCTGTTATTATATCAATATCAGTTCTAGGGAAAAGGGGGGTTGATTTGAATTTTTAGGTTTTTTTATTATAATTTTTTTTTAACTTTTTTTACTTGTACTTTTACCTATTTTTCAGACTCCCTAGGGTACTTTAACCCTGGTTGTCTGATCGATCTACCATATACTGCCAACTGCATATGGCAGTATATGGGGTTTTACTCCTCATTCTTACAATGTGCTGATAGCACATTGTAATGAATGGTTAAAACGAGACGGCTTCGGGCCTCCGTGAGGCCGAAGCTGTCATGGCAACGGATCACCGCTCCCCGTGCCGTCATCGGGAGCGATGATCCGGCGCATGCATGCGCCCCATGCAGCGCCATCTCTTTGAAGCCTCCGGCAGCATTGCCGGCGGCGATCGTAGTGAAAGCACCCGCGATCGGTTGTTACCGGGTGTTACCGGTAAGCCTTTGCTGCAATGTGCAGCAAAGACTTACTGGCTATGGAGAGGGCTCGGCCCGCGAGCCCTCTTCATGCACCCGGACCCGGCGCACGCCGTACTAGTACGGCGCGCGTCGGGAAGGGGTTAAAAAGGACAGTCAGATACGGAATTAGTGTCTAACTAAATAATATATAATCATTAATTATCCCGTCTGGGCCAGGGGCTTTTGATTTTTTCAGCCTTTTTATTACATTTGTTACTTCCTCCCTACAAATAGCTCTTGATTTAGCTGTTTATCGAGTCTAGGTAGACGTGCAGACAAGAGGAATTTTTTTATTTTTTCCGCCGGTGGATCCTTATACTCTACTGCTTCCTTCAAGTTGTATAATGATGAATAATAGTTTCTAAAGGCCTCCAATATTGCCTGTGGATCAAACAGCAGTTCCCCCTTTTCATTCAATATTTTCTCTATAACATTGGCCACTTTCCGTTGGTTTATTGCATTACTGAGAAGCTTGGAAGCTTTGTTTCCTGTAGCATATGTGCGGGCCTTAGTTTGCTTAAGTTGATTTACATAATCATTTATTAATATTGTTTTTATTTCATATCTTATATCTTCTATTTTGTCAAATATGACATTATCCACGTCTTTTTTGTGTTGATCTTCCAAGCCTTTCAGTTGATGCAGCAAAACTTGCAGCCTAGTTTTAGACTTCTTCTTTTCTTTACTTTGTAATAATACTTTTTCCCATCCTCACCATACAAGAATCGTGTCATCTGAATATTTTTGTACAAAGCACTGATCATCATTTCTACGTAAATCTGCCGTATATACAGAGAACAGGAATGGCGAGAGAACCGTCCCCTGCGGGACTTCCACGCTGGACAAAACCTCCCCCGACCAGTGACCCCCAACTTTCACTTTTTGCGGTCTAATAGGAGAGAGAGCCTTAAAAGCTTCAAATCCTTGCATTGTGCTATCACTTCCAAGCCCTGCCATGTGTCCAGTGAACATGTTTATGCCACTTTGGGGTTATTTCTGAACAGCACTAAAACAATTAAGCCCATTTTCTTCACTTTCCTGCTCTGCATCTGAGATATCTGTCGACTTTGTGAAAAATTTCACAATTTTATTTTTCACACTACATTTCAACAAAAAACTAACCAAAAAACATAGCATCAAAAGGCTGATCATAACCATAAATAAATAAATTCACGTGTGTCGTTTCAAAAATGGTGTCATGGGGTTTTCACCATTCTGGAAACCTCAGGAACTTTTTAAATGTATCATGGCTCCTAAAAAAACTATTTCACGTAATCTGCCCTCCAAAAGTTCAATGGCGCACCTTCTATTCTTTACCCTGTTGTGAGGCCACAAAGCGGTTTACATCCATATGAGGGTTTTTGCCAAGTGAGAAGAAACTGCGCAAACAAAATCTGAGATGTTTTTACCTTTTATCCTGCATGAACATATGCATTTTAGGGCAAAAGAATAATTATAGCCAAAATGGGAAAATTCCAAATGAAACTACCATCTTGTTTTAATTCATATGAGACACTTAAAGGGTTAACAAACTTATCAAAGGCTGTTCTGAACAGTTTCAGGAGTGCAGTTTTTAAAATTGGATGAATTGTGGGGAGTTCTACAAAATATAACTTATAAAAGTCTTTTCAATATGAAATTGCCTCTAAAATAATTAAATCTTACATTTTCTTGAAAATGTGAAAAATTGCTGTTCAATTAGAATGTAGCCTAATGTCTTAATAAAATATTATAACATTTAAAAAAGGATGCCAACATAAAGTAGATTTATGGTAAATGTTAATTAGTAACCAATTTAGGTGGTTAGACTAACTGTACAATGGGAATATCAATTAGAAATCCAAAAAAAATCTAAATTTTCACCAAATTTACCACTTTTTAATATATAAATGCAAGAGGGGTCCTGGCTAAATGTCACAGACAGTATGACCAGTCCTTAGCCAAGGCCTTGCGACTCCAGCATTCCCGTACTTGCATCCCTAAAATCAAGAAGCCTACGGGAGTCACTCGACATCTAAACTCTGACATGGAAGCCACATTTCCTGACTATTATATAATCATGACCAGCCAAGTACACAGTCTGCCAGAGCATATTTGTGAGGTAAAATGCAGTCCTACCTTTCCAAATCTGGGCTCCTCGAACCCCACTGGACAAAGGCCTTCAATGAGAGAGCTTTGGGTCACCCCCTCCCTAGGGACACCCTTCGAGCAACCATTTCAGTGAACACCCTACACACCCCCTGCCGAATTCAACAATCCTTCATATTGCCCCTGTTTTGGGGGTAGTGTCCCTCACTGTATGGCGGTGTGTTTCTCACTGTAAGGCGGTATTATTCCTCACTGTATGGGGGTAGTGTTACTCTCTGTATAGCGGTAGTGTTCTTCACTGTATGGCGGTAGTGTTCTTCACTGTATGGAGGTAGTATTTCTCAATGTATGACTGTATTATTCCTCACTATATGGAGGTAGTGTTCCTCACTGTATGGGGGTAGTGTTCCTCACTGTATGGGGGTAGTGTTCCTCACTGTATGGGGGTAGTGTTCCTCACTGTATGGGGGTAGTGTTCCTCACTGTATGGGGGTAGTTTTCATCCCTGTATGGTTGAAGTGTTCCTCACTGTATGGTTGAAGTGTTCCTCACTGTATGGTTGAAGTGTTCCTCACTGTATGGTTGAAGTGTTCCTCACTGTATGGTTGAAGTGTTCCTCACTGTATGGGGGTAGTGTTCCTTACTGTATGGCGGTAGTGTTCCTCACTGTATGGCGGTAGTGTTCCTCACGTAGGTTGAAGTGTTCCTCACTGTAGGTTGAAGTGTTCCTCACTGTATGTTTGAAGTGTTCCTCACTGTTTAGGGAGGGTAGTGTCCTAATGTTATGGGGTACGAAGGTAGTGTTCCTCACTGTATGGCGGTAGTGTTCCTCACTGTATTTGTGATATATTTGGTGATGTTGGGCTTTCTTTAGTGGTCTGTTTATTATCAGTATGGTGGTATTTATCTTGTTGTACTGGTAATGGTCATCATCTGGCAGTATTATATGTCCCTTATAGAGTGGTATGGTGTGATTTTTAGGCTAAGTAGTCGTGTTGGCACTTTGCGATGATTACATGGACTTTGGTTTGGAGTTTGGGCACTTGATCTCTAAAAGGTTTCGCCATCACTGTCATAGGGTATAATAGTGTTATAGTGCTAGATTTTTCCACATTTCCGCTCTGTGATCCATCCAGTTGCCCATCTGGGTAAAAATAAAGTTTCCCTGAGAAAAATCTTTTCATGATGTGTCCAAGCCGAACAAGCAATGCTCTGGGGAATAAAGGCTCTGATACTAAAGTGTAGATAGTACTTCCCTCCAAAATATCTTGGACATTCCCAGATCACATGAGTGAAAGCAGCAGGAGACTGATGGCATCAGTGGCATTCTGGGGAGGTTATACAACCCATCTTAAATATACGGAGAGGGGTCAGGTACTTTTGGTGGATAATGTCCAGTTGTATCTTTTTTATCATTTACAGCAGGGGAGACAGATAGGTGTGATTGACAGAGTTCATCTATCACATCATTGTCAAGGTTTGGCATAAAGGTTTCCATCTTTCCATGGCTGGCAAGGATAATTAGATATGTGAAGGCTGGGGGGAAATGGTGACGGAGCTGCAAATATCTATAAAACTGACGATGGGGTCTTAATGATATTTATTTTCGTAGCTTGTCAAAGAGGAGAAGAGAGATGTTTGTCATGTAGGTCATCTAATGTGTTTACTTCTAAATCTGATCAAAACTGGTTAAGTGTCACGGGCTCCCCTCGATTCGCAACATCCTCTCTGTGGCGCCAGCCCCGCTCCCCTGGACTTACCTCTCCACGTTCCTGCTCCTGTCCGAAATAGGCCCCGCGCGGCATTACTCTGAGATTTAAAGGGCCAGCGCACAGGTGAGCCCTTCCTGTGAAGAGAAAGCCCTCCTGTGTCTCCACAACTGACCATCATTATAATATAAAAAGAAGTCCGGTAACGCCATCCCAGATTGAGTCTAATGGCATTGAAGTTTGGCTAGCTGCAGTTTGGACCTAGATGCAATCCACAAAAAAGAAATTACCAATGAATCTAAATGCAATCCATTAACGTGCTGCAACACAAAAAGGAATTTAGGGATGACAACCATCTTTTTTTTTTTTTTTTCATATTTAAATTTATTAAGATTTTTAGAACAGTAAAAGAATCAGAAGAGAAGGAAAGGGAGGGAAAACAATGTGAAAGGAATCATGGATACCAAGTACCGTATATAATCATGTATAAGCCAAGTTTTTCAGCACAAAAAATGTGCTGAAAAACGTCCCCTTGGCTTATACACGAGTCAATACTTAAGTCAATGGGCTTAAAAAATAATAAACTTATATACTCACCCTCCGGTGGCCCAAATGTGCAGCGCTGCTCTCCCGATGTCCGCGCAGCTCGTCTTCTGGCTTCTCGGCTCCTCTTCTGTATTTTGTGCCCAGCACGATGTGACAGAAGATGAGCCGGGAAGCTGGGGGAAGGCTGTATACTACTGGGGGCTAGCTGTGCTGGCTGTATACTGCAGGGGGCAGGCTGTATACTACAGGGGGCAGGCTGTATATTATAGGGGGCTGGCTGGCTATATACTGGGGGGGTCTGTGACCAATGCATTTAAGCATTTCCCACCCTTGGCTTATACTCGAGTCAATAGGTTTTCCCAGTTTTTAGTGGTAAAATTATGGGTCTCGGCTTATACTCGGGTCGGCTTATACTCGAGTATATACGGTAGTATACAATATGGGGGGGTTACAAATAAGAGTAACAACTAATTTCAATTTGAAGAGAAAATACAAAGCAACAATAAAAAACAATAATACCATAAGTTGTCGCACAGTGTTACTGTAGTTATCCAGAATATCCTTATTTGCCTAACGTTCTTAATCAGTTACCTAGAGTAATTTCCGGATTAAATGGGGAACCAGAAAAGAGAATTAGAGAATCGGAGAGAGTGGGAAGGAGAGGGTAGAAAGAGAGAGAAAAAAAAGGGAAGGAGAAAGAAGGTTGAAAGATTGAAGAAGGAATGGGAGGAGGAAAAAGGGCCGTGCCTCCCCTCTAGGGATAACTTGATAAGGGGAGGTGTGAACACAGCTTAAATTTGTCCTAAACAGAGACAGAAGAGGCTCCACATTCTCTGCCAATACCCCGGGGAAATCTTTTGCTAGAATTATACCAAGATATCTAAACCTATTTGTTACTTTCAAGTTACAGACATACTGGGGAGTTTCAGCCCTTGTGGGGGAGAGGTACTTCAGGTTCGATGTGGACTAATTGCTATGGAGTCAAGAAAATGATCCAAAATCTTCACTTAGGTGTATGGCTTTCTTTACTGGCTACAGCTACACCTGGAACTGGATAATTTCTGAGCCACATAGCAAGGGGCTCAACCACTAGAGCAAACTGGGGCAGGAACACCTTTGTCGGGTACACCTTGCCAGCTCAATGCTAGGGGAGATTTGCCCATTAAGTGCTATCGAGGCCCTAGGGGTGGGCACATTAAAGGGAGATTCACTTAATGAAGGTTTGGCCAAAGGCAAATATGGCCACTCAACTGAGTCGAAGGACACCGACAAGTCCTCCCCTTCAACCACTCCAATCTGCGACAATTTGTGCATGACTCAAATTTTCTGAGGTGCTGCATTTAGCCATAAAGCCCACCTGGTTGTGATGTACTAAAGAGGTAACTACAGAGTTTCATCTACCTGCTAGAATTTTTGTCAGTAAATTATAATACGAATTCAAGAGAGATATTGGTCTATAAGACCCACACTCAAGGGGGTCTTTTTCCGGCTTCAAAATAAGGACAATCCTTCATCAAAGGACAGTTGCAGTACTCTCAGGAGGGGTGGAAGCAATAGGAACTTACTGAAGTAAGACCCAACTAAGTGATGAGGAGATCTCCTTAGCAAATCAATCCAAGAATACACCTCAGTGGAAGAAGTAAAGAATTGGGAGTGCTCCTCATATAATCCTCGGGTAAGCTGGGAAGGACATGCTGTATTGTATATTCAGCTCCCTTAGCCGCCTTTGGAGGGCCACCAAAGGCGATGTAGACTATGGAATTTTTGAAGTGGATTGTACCTTTACGCCTGGGGGCTTGTAGCAGGGCATCCTGATCCTTGCTGCTAATTCAGCGAGCCAGCCTCAGTCTCATCCCTGGGGGAGGAGAATGCGCAGGGACTCTGTGAGCACGCTCAATGTCATACAATGGTGAGAGCACTGCATCAGGCAAGACAACCTTCAGCCATGATTCCATAAAAACGACCGGGTCTCTGCCTTCTGAGCACTCTGGAAGCCACAGGATCCTCAAATCGTTCCTGCGCAGCCTGTTCTCAGTACCCTCTGCTCTCGGCATCCGTTGGGCTGCTGCCTGTTCCAGAACTTGTATATGGCCAGGGACTGGAGCTGAGGAGTCCTCCAGTTGAGGCAGCTGTATGCTGCATGGCGGGAGTAGGACCAGGAGGAGGATTGGAGCAGGCAAAGGCCCTGAGCCGATCAACAATCACCGGAGGTGTGGAGTTCTGCATACCAGAGAAAGTCCCTGAGCAGAGCACCCCTTGGTGTGGTTGCTGAATTTTTTCAGTAGGATTAATTAGAAATTCCTAGTGGAAACCGGCCATGCCCCCCAAGCATCATTTAACTTACATACCTAGGGATTTAGTTGTACGCTGCCCTGAGTAAACTTTATGCATTAAATTTTCTACCAATACTCAAAACAATTCATGGTTCGGCAGATGTCCCTTACTCAAAATGAATATCTGCTGGGTATACTTTATCTTTTTCTATTTAGGCCTCTCAAAGTGACTTGAAATCTGAGCAGGTCCCTCAATAACAGGATTTTGCCTCTGTAAATGGAAAAATAAATGGATATGGCTTATGGAAAGAGGGGAGTAAAAAACTGAAATATTATTATTATTGTTAAAAAAAGTTTTTTTTTATTCCCTAGGCTTGCTTGATGTTTATGGATTTGAATCTTTTCCAGTAAACAGTTTGGAACAGTTGTGCATTAACTATGCAAATGAGAAACTCCAACAACATTTTGTATGCCACTACATGAAAGCTCAGCAGGTATAGTATGCACCATATACACTTGAGTATAAGTTGACCCGGGTATAAGCTGTGGTACCCAATATTACCACAAATCATTTGGATAACTTATTGACTCGCGTATAAGCTTAGGTTGGGAAATACTCTTAAATAAAGTGTCCAGCAGCGGCCTCCCTTCACAAATAAAATGTCCAATTCTAGCTCCCCCCTCAATTGATGAAATATTGAGCAGCAACCTCCCTTGACTAATAAAATGCCCAGCATGGCCCCACTCATTAATTAAATGAACAGTATGGCCCCACTCATTAAATTAATCCCCAACATGGTCCCCACTCATTAATAAAATTCTCAGCATGGTCCCCATTCATGAATTAAATTTCCGGCATGCCCTCCTTAAAAATAATAAACTAAGTACTTAACCTTCAGCTTCTCCCAGCAGTGCGGGCAGAGGCACTTGTGTGTGCTCCGTCTGTGCACACCGCCGTGTCATGTTGTGTGCACGCACAGAGCACATAGAAGTGCCTCTGCTCACACTGCTGGGAGGAAAAAAGAAGAGGAGCAGTGGGGAGTGCCGGACGGTAAATATATAGGTTTTTTTTATATTTATAAATATACCAGTTTATACAGTATATTATGAAGTAATGCTCTACCATGAAGGCATTTTAAATATTTCAATCAGCTATTACCTAGAAATATAAATAATAAAAATTGTTGCATTTTAAGCTTGTATTAACCCCTTCCTGCCGCATCCCTTTTTCGTTTTTGCGTTCTCATTTTTCACTTCCCACATTCAAAAATCTGTAACTTTTTTATTTTTCCATGAACAGAGCTGTGTGATGGCTTATTTTCTGCGTAGCAAATTACACTTCAAAATGGTGGTATTTAATATTCCATGCAGTGAAATTGGTAAAAAAAAACGCATTTGTGCTATATTCTTGTGGGCTTGGATTTTACGGATTTCACTGTACGCGCCAAATGACATGTCTACTTTATTCTTTGGATCGGTGCGATTACAGGGATAACAAATTTATATAGGTTTTATAATGTTTTCATACATTTAAAAAAATTAAAACCTCCTGTACAAAAGTTTTTTGGGGGGATTTTGCCATCTTCTGGGGCTAATAACTTTTGCATACTTTGGTGTATGGAGCTGTGGGTGGTGTCGGATTTTGATGTCGTTTACAATGTTATCATTTTTAAGATTGCTGCCGGCGATTAGCAGGAAAACACCCGCGATCTGTGCCGGCACCGATCGCGGGTGTTACCGGTAATCCTTTGCTGCAATATGCAGAAAAGACTTACCGGCTATGGAGAGGGCTCGGCCCGCGAGCCCTCTCCATGCACCGGGACCCGACATGTGAAATTTGAATTTTTAGTTTTTTTTATTATATTTTTTTTTAACTTTTTTTTTATTTTTATTTTTACTATTTTTCAGACTTCAGGTACTTTAACCCTAGGGTGTCTGTACGATCCTATCATATACTGCCATACTACAGTACGGCAGTATATGTGTATTTTACTACTCACACATTACAATGTACTAATAGCACATTGTAATGAATGGGTTAACCCGAAGTAGCTTCGGGTCTCCGTGAGACCCGAAGCTACCATGGTGATGGATCGCCGCTCCTCGATGACGTCACAGGGAGTGACGATCCTCAGAAAGCCGCCTGCACCTTTGCCGGCGGCAATCAGCAGGAAAACACCCGCGGTTGGTGCTGGCACCGATCATGGATGTTACCGGTAAGCCTTTGCTGCAATATGCAGCAAAGACTTACCGGCTATGGAGAGGGCTCGGCCCGCGAGCCCTCTCCATGCACCGGGACCCGACATGTGACGTACTATTACATCACATGTCGGTAAGGGGTTAATACTCTTGGGATGCAGAACACTCTGTGGAGCAAAAAGATTTGGGATACTACATAAGAGAAATTTCTTGTTGTTTGTTTAATCATTTTTAGATAGATAGATCTACTATTTCCCTCTTCCATTTTTCATAAGAGTATAATGCTGGAAGAGGCTTTTCATCACATAAAGCCTTATATATTTTTGCCATTAGTCCCTTTGGTTCCAACTTGGAATTAAGAATTTTTAGGAGGGGATGCTGCTCTTCCCAATACTCACCACTAGCTACGATAGATCCAAAAGCATATCTCAGTTAGGCATATGGTAGCCATTCCTTACTGCTCAATTCAAAATTCACTGACAACTCCTCCATAGGTTTCAACCCATTCACCCCCATTATCTAGTGCACATAAAGGATACCTTTCTCATGCCAAAATTTGTAGCTCTCGATAGGTGCTAAGGTCCAATCCCCACCTCCCCATAAAGGTGTTAAGTGTAAAAAATGTTTCCACTCCAATTCTATTTTTACCTTATCCCATACCCATTGCATCAATTAAAATAAAATTCCTCCCTAACCATTACCCTTGACTCAAGCAAACTCCATACCCCAAGCCCTTTCAAATAATTATATTTTTCTCCCAAGTGAAATAAATATTCTCTATATTACAATCCCTTATATTTAGCAGTTGTGTTGACAGGAAATATTTCCTAAAATCAGGGATTTTCCACCGGTGCATACAATTTCTTTAAACGTTTCCGTGCCCTTTTTCCTCCCCATACTAATTCTCTTGTTATAACATCTAATAATTTAAAACAACCTTTGGGTATTATCACTGAACAATTTTGAAAAAGAATTTGTGGCAAAAATATAATTTTACATAATACTACTCTTGCGGCTACGGACAAATTTAATTTCTTCCAGATATCAACTTTTTTTAATCTCAACTTGCGTAGTAGTGGTATGACATTCAAAGCTATATAATCCTGCAGATCTTTACTAATGCAGACACCCAGATATTTCATCACTGACACCCTTTGGAGCTGACCAAGAGCCTGAACCTCCTCTGACAATGGATCCAATGGGAGAAAAGAGGATTTACTCCAGTTAATTTTTATGCCGGACATCCTGCCATGATGTTCTATCATATCAATTATTGCTTGGATCATATTCCCTGAGTTGTCTAGATAAAAGAGCATGTCGTCTGCATAGAGTTGAAGTCTATCTTCTCTGACCCCCCCCTCTTAAAGCCCCTCAACAAGCTACTATCTCTCAAAAGGCAAGCCAAAGGCTCCAGTGAAATTACAAATAATAAGGGGGACAATGGGCATCCTTGCCTTGTACCCCTAAAAAGTTGCACTGCCGCTGAGGCTTTTCCATTTATACTCACCCTTGCAGTTGCCCCCTAATACAACAGCTTCACCCAGCCAATGAAGAGAGGCCCAAATCCCATAATCTCAAGGGTCGCCCAAACATAGTCCCACTCGACCCGATCAAAAGCCTTGACCGCGTCGAGTGATACCAACATCTTACAGCCCTGCGCTTTAGACGGAGACTGAATATTCCACCATGTATTAATAATGCTATTACGGACCGATTTCCCCGTCATGAACCCAGACTGATCCTTATGTATTACTGTGGGCATTAACCTCATTGACCTTTTTGCCAAAATCTTGGCCAGTAATTTATAATCTGAGTTCAACAGGAAAATCGGTCTATAAACCTCCATATCCTGGGGGTCTTTCCCCTCCTTTAATAACAAAATAATAAGGGCCTCCCTCATTGAAGCTGGCAATTCACCCTTGCTAAGTGAAAAATTATATACCTCGAGAAGCATAGGAAGAATCAAATCCGAGAACTGTATTAGGACCTCTGATGGTATCCCATCAGACCCCACTGACTTACCCCTGGGTAGATCCTGCAGGGCCTCTCTCATTTCCTCCATCATTATTGGGCTTTCTAAGGATTGGGCTTCTTCTATAGAGATTTTATGGGTATGGATTCCTTTCAGCATTTCTGCAATTGCATCCTTACTCACACCTAACTCCGATAAGTATACCTTTTTAAAATAGTCCACAAATTCTTTTCCAATTCCTTCTTGAAAAGTGATCATACCATTTTTGGCTCTTATCCCTACAATATCATTTTTGGATCTTTTGGTTTTAACCAGTGAAGCTAGTTTTTTCATTGAGGTGAACTGCCCCATTATATTTTTCTGGGTCTGCCTTTTAGCGGAAAGCAACGTTGTTTACATGCACACCGATTTCAAACATTCCTGGGCATCAACCCATAATTTATTGTTTTCCTCCGTAGGGTTGAGCAGGAAAGATTTTTCCAATTCAACCACTCTCTTTTTAACCTCTTGCAATTGTGCATTACCTCTTCTACTATAACGTGCCATGCTTCCTTGCACCGCCCCTCCAAGATAGGCCTTGAATGCATCCCATACAACTTTTACATCCATACATTTTAGATATCTAAGTTTTTTTTAATTAGGGTAGAGATGGGTGAATTTTTCAAAAATTCGATTCGACGAGTTCGCCGAATTTTCTGACATAATTCAATTCGTCCCGAATTGAATCATGACGAATCACGTTAATAATAAAGTCATATTAAAAATGTAACAACAATACTAAATATTTTACAGATTTATACCATTAGATGACAACGTTGTACATAATTAGTATTTGTTGTGTGTGAACTGCTCTCCAGGAATGGTGTGTTGCATCACATATGCTCTCTCTAGTGGCTAAAGGTTGTATAACATTACATAGAAAGCTTCAGATTGATTAACAAGGGAATTAAACATATCTTATTCACCTTGGCTTTCTAGGTTTTACTGGAGCGAGATAACACATGAATAACTATTGGGAATAATTGTTGTCTCTAATATTTATGAGAGTGAAGAGTTTGATCTAATCATTACTGAAAGCCAATGACTTAGAATAAATCAGAATAAGTTAGTTAATTTCATTATGTCATTACATATCTCCGCAATCTAAAAGCTGAAGTCCCGGTGGCCATCCAGAGATAAAGCAGAGCAGTCCCCAGTCTAAAATAAAATTAAAATGAATAAAAAACCAGACCTGTACAGTCACAAAAATAGAGCCAGCTAATTATTCTACAAGTAGGGAAATGCGGTATATACAGAATATTACTATAAATCATAAATTTTATAAATACAATGTTAGTGATTGAAGCAGAGGTCCGAACACTGCAAAACAGTAGGAATTCCGCAGTCAACATTTTGCTAATAAAGGGGGGGAAAAAAATTTGTTCCCACAAATCACCGTAAATTTCCGATTCAAAATTTTCCTGAAATTCTAAACGAATTACACTTTGTTAGAATCGATTCACCCATCTCTAATCTCAGGGGTTAAAAAAAGAGGATCTATCTATCTATCTATCTATCTATCTATCTATCTATCTATGGTTTTTTTATTATAATTTTTTTTTTTTACTTTTTTTTTTTTTTTTACTATTTTTCAGACTCCCTAGGGTACTTTAACCCTAGGTTGTCTGATCGATCCTACCATATACTGCCATACTACAGTATGGCAGTATATGGGGATTTTACTCCTCATACATTACAATGTGCTGATAGCACATTGTAATGAATGGGTTAACCCGAAGTAGCTTGGCGACGGATCGCCGCTCCCCGATGACATCACGGGGAGCGGCGATCCTCGTAAAGATGGCGGCCCATGCGCCGCCATATGTTTGAAGCTGCCGGCAGCTCTGCAGGCAGCGATCAGCAAGAAAACACCCGCGATCGGTGCCGGCACCAATCGCGGGTGTTACCGGTAAGCCTTTGCTGCAATATGCAGCAGAGACTTACCGGCTATGGAGAGGGCGGGCGGTCGCGAACCGGTTAACTTACCGTGGTGATTTTCAGATTTATTTTTTTTATTCGTGACATGTTGTACTTCACCTTAGTGGTATAATTTGCTTTCAATCTTTGCATTTATATATGAATATGTATTATATATTGTGAACATTTGGAAAATGTTCGTACAGCTTATCATACTGTTAGTTTAGCCTTGCAAATTGGTTGCTAACTAACATTAACCATAAGTTTACTTTATGTTGACATCATTTTTTTTATTTTATTAGGATGTTAGACTTACAAATCAATCAGAACTTTTCCAGATTTTCATGAAAATTTAAAATTTTACCACCTTTTTAAGTTGCACTTTTAAAATATTCAAAACAGCTCTGGTTAAGCTTGTTAACCCCTTAGCGCTCCGTGGCGGATATATCCGCCACTGAGCTGATACCGGCTCGGCTCTGGATCGGCATGTGCATAGGCTGACACTGCTAATACCCTGCAATACATGAGTATTGCAGGGTATTATCATGAACAAGTAATCAGATGATTGCTTGTTCATGTCCCATGGTGGAAAAAGGGAAAAGTAAAAAAAAAAATGTTATTCAATAAAAAAATAAAGTAATAAATCAATAAAAATGCCCATAAGCCCCATAACATATAAAGAGACATATAACCCAAAAAAATCATAACAAAACACCACATATATAGTATCACCGAGTCCGTAACATCCCGTAGAATAAAAGTAAATCATTATTGAACCCGTATGATGAGCGCCATTTAAAATAAACTGTTGAAAACCCACCAAAAATTATCATTTTTAACTTTTCAATCACACAAAAAATGCAATAAAAAGTGATTAAAAAAACATATGTACTCCAGAGTGTTACTGGTGCAAACTACAACATGTTGTGCAAAATAACAAGCCATCATGCAGCTCCGTAGCCAAAAAAGTAAAAATGTTATGCGACTTGGAAGACGGCAATGCAAAAATGATAGATTTTTCCCCACATTACGTTTTTTTCTGACAAATTCAGTAAAATGTAAGAAAATATATTCAAGTCTGGTATCTCCGTAATCGTATCGACACATAGAATAAAGATAACATGATTATTAGGCAAAACGGTGAACACGAAAAAAAAAGTCAAAAATCCAGTACAGAATTGATGCTTTTCTACTCCTGCCCTCAAAAACAAGTTTCTAAATTTTCAACAATAGGTGATACCAACCCCAATATGGCAACACTGAAAAAAGCATCTCATCCCGCTCCTTCCCTTCTGCACCTCGCACCCATAAAACAAGTAATGTCCACATGTGGGGGGGTCTCTGTACTTTGGAGAAATTGCAGAACAAATTGTATGGTGGATTTTCTATTTTTATCTTTTGGAAATGTGTAAATTTTAGGGCTAAATGAACGTATAAGCGGCACAATTTCACCATTCTAAATTTCACCTCCATTTTGAATCAATTACTATGAAGATCTCAGGGGTTAATGATCTTCCTAAAAGCTGTTTCTGATAGTTTGAGGGGTGCAGATGGGTTGATTATATAGGGGTAAATCTATCTAACTGAAAATGTAATGATTTCAAATTTCAAAAAAGTAAAATTTTTTTAAAAATTCATAATTTTTTCTTTTTTTGGAAAATAAACGCAAAACTTATCAGCCAACATTTACCATAAAAATGAAGGACAATATGTGGGGAAAAAAAACTATTTCAGAATCGCTTTGATAAGTAACAGTGTTCAACAGTTATAACCGTATAAAGCGATGCAAGTCAGAATCCAAAAAATGGGGCTGAGCCTTAAGCTGTAAAATGGCTGCGTCCTTAAGGGGTTAACCATTTAAGCATCAAACATGAAATAAAACAAAATGGAGGTTCTATTTGGAATTTTCAAATTTTGACAAAATGTTTATTTAGCCCTAAAATTTACATGTTCATGCAGGATAAAGTGTGAAAACAAATCTCAGATTTTTTGTGAGTTTCTTATAAGTCTGGCAATACCCCACATTTGGATGTAAACCACTTTATGAGCCTATAACAAAAAGCAGAAAGGAAGGGGCGCCATTAAACTTTTGGACGGCAAATTTAGCTGAAACTAATTTCAGGCGCTATGTGGCATTTTCTGAGCCTATAACATAGAAGAAAAAGAGAAACTCCTAAAAAGTGCACGGTGCTTAGTACTGAACAACCTTGTCCACCTCAGTAACTGATTTATTTGGGGCCTAATTGGCTCATACAGCTGCCGGGGCAAATGCACATATTACACCTTGCTAAATTCTCTAAGGGGCATATTTTCCAAAATGGTGTCACAAATGGTCTCCCCTGTTTGCTACAGCTAGGGCCCTCCAAATGCATCCTGACACATGTAAATGATTTCTGTCCAATTTGCCTTCTAAAGGTCAAACATTCCTCTTTCCCTTCTGAACCCTACTGCGAGCCCATACAACATTTCACATGCACATGTGTGGCAATTCTACACTTGGGAGAAATAGTATTACACATTTTTGGGGGTTATTTCATTTTTTTTTCCCTTTTTTGGGAAAATTTTTCATATTTTTCCTAATTGGAAATGCACTTATTTCACCTTGCTAAATTCTCCAGGGGGTGTACTTTCCAAAATGATGTCACTTGTTGTGGTCTCCTCTGTTTGGTACCACTAGGGCTCTTCAAATACAACCTGACACATAAAAAGTATTTCAGCCATATGTGTCCTCCAAAACCTGAACTGCACTCTTTTCCTTCTAAGTGCCACCCTGTGGCTGTACAAAGCCATAAATTGAGTATTACTCAGGAGAAATTGCAACACAATGCCTCCTTTTGCTACCTTGAAAGGCAGCCCCCTTAACACCAAGTATGACCTACAAGAAGTCTAAAAACATGATGTGGGATTAAGCCAAACCAGTAAATCTATTCCATAAGGAACAGACTCCCAACTGTAGACAGCACTGTTTCGACCAGATTGGGTCTCCTCAGTACAGCGTAGGGAACTGGTTTGGCTGTGTGAGAGGCCATTGACTACGGTCAGACAGTAGGTGTTCTCTTTATGGAAAGATTGCCAATTAAGGCCACCTTAAAGGCATGTGTAGATTTAACACCTTGGAAAACATATTTGCATACTTCCCAGCATGCCATGTACTGGGAAGCGGGAAAATTTGATAAAACGCATTTACGCGTTTTCTTGTGGGCTTGGAATTTACAGCTTTCACCGTGCACCCCAAATGACATGTCTACTTTATTCTTTTGGTCGGTGCAATTACGGGGGTACCAAATTTGTTTAGGTTTTATAATGTTTTCACTCATTTACAAAAACTCAAAACTTCTGGCGCTTATAACTTTTTTATACTTTGGTGTACGGAGCTGTGGGTGGTGTATTTTTTTTTTGCGACTTTTGATGAAGTTTTCAATGCTATCATTTTTAGGACTGTATGACCTTTAGATCACTTTTTAAAATATTTTAAAATATTTTTCAAACTAGCATAAAAGTGCCATTTTTGACTGTGTGATTGATCCTATCATATACTGCAATACTACAGTATTTTCATTCTCATACATTACAATGTGAAATTAGCACATAGTAATGAATGGGTCAAATCCAGACGGCCTCGGGTCTTCGGAAGATGACGTCAAGGGGAGCGACGATCTCCAAGAGCACGGACCGCGGGTGTTACCAGTAAGTCTTTGCTGCGATATGCAGCAAAGACTTACCGGCTATGGAGAGGGCTCAGCCTGTGGGCCCTCTCCATGCACCCGCAGCCGACCCATGACGTGCTATTATGTCACGGGTCATGAAAGGGTTAAAGAATGTTATGCTGCAGTGTATGGACTGTCAGGGATTGTTATTACAATTGTTATATGATAGCAACCCTTCTAATAAAGGACATAGCGTATTATAAAATCACTTTCTCGACGTGTTACCCGAATAATTCCGATTAGCGACGATTTTTCCTGAATTGCCCCGGGATTGTGGTGCATCGGCGCAAGCATGCACGCGATGGAAATCGGGGGGGGGGGGGCGAGGGCCCGGCAAAAAAAACAAAACGGAACCGGAAAAGCCGCCACATTTTTTTAAAAAAGTCACTCGACACGCTTACCGTCACCCAGGGTAGGACGGTGAACTTCGATTCAATCCGATGGTCTTCAGCGCAGCAGCGACACCTGGTGGACGTTGGAGGAACTGCCTTAGTGAATCTCGGCCGGACCCGAATCCACCACAGAGAACGCGCCGCTGGATCGTGAATGGACCGGGTAAGTAAATCTGCCCCATTGTGTCAATATACTCATTGTACACCTTGATAAATTTATTGAGGGGCATGGTTTCCTAAATGGGTTTGTTTGTTGGAGGGGGTTTCAACTGTTGTACATAGTTCATAAGGTTGAAAAAAGACACATGTCCTTCAAGTTCAACCAGGGAAGGGTTTGAATGAGGAAGGGATTTAGGGGAAGAAATACCTGAGAAACTCTCAATAAATGGCCCTTTGTATCTTCTGCGTCCTGTTATTTATACATAAAGCAGGTTGCATTCAAATGTGGGTTGTTTCCATAAGCAGAAGAAACTGCACTCCTTTTGTGTGAGTAATTTAAAGGAAATTTGCCATTTGATTTCAGGCATTGTGAACCAACCATACCTTGAGAATGCTGTAACTACAATGATGCAGAATCATATCTTGTTTAATCCCTGTGCTGAGTGGTTTTGCTGAAAAATGAGTCGCTTCTGTGCCGGGGCTCCGCACTTTTCCTTTCCCGTTAGTTATGCACTGCACCAGAGGATGATGCAATCACTGTTCCCCCTAACAGGCAGAATAATCAATCAATGGACCATCGGTACTTACCCTTCCCGGCTTCTGATGGCTCCATTGCGGTCCCGTCCGGGCTGCTGGTCCGCTTCCTGACTAGGGGTGCGCGTGTGCCAACTCTCTAAGAATTTAAAGGGCCAGCGTCCTCCTAATTGGCACTGGTAATCCGGGCTCTGCTATATAGCCCAGCGGCTCCCAGCATCCCCTGCCGGATCTTCAGATCATTCTGCTGAAGAGAAAACCTCCTGAGCGTTTCCAGACGCCTACGAGTTTCCTGAGCGCTTTCAGGCACCTTTGTGATTCCTGTGATGTTCCTGTGTGACGGCCCTGTAATCCTGTGGTGTTCCCGTGTGGGGGTCCTGTTATCCTGTGGCGGTCCTGTAATCATGTGGTGGTCCGGTGTCTCAGTGGTCTTCAAGAGCCATCCTTCCGAGGTCCTGCCAGCCGTCCTTCCGAGGTCCTGCCATCATGAGGTCCTGCCATCCCGTGGTCCTGCCTACCCGTGTCCCTACCTTAGCTGCAACTGCGGGCTTAGTCGCACCTGGTGGCTCCCCGCCGCAGCAAGACCATCCCACTTTGCGGCAGGCTCTGGTGAAGACCAGGAGTCCGCTTAGACTCCGCTCCCGGGTTGCGGCTAGCATCGTTATCCCCCGCGGTGGTCCAGGGAGTCCACAGACTTTAGCCTCAAAGACTCTTCCCGCACCCCAGTGATTACTTTCTTGAGCATAAAATGGCTTGAGAAAACTAGAAAACCAATAACATTTTAAATAATTTTTCAAGGAAAGTAAAATTCAGCTTTTATCTCACCCAAGGCAAAATATGCTTAACTTTTCTCCTTTCTGCTCTGGAGTCTTTAGACGTCGCCGGAAGTTTCTGCTGCTCCCGCGTTAATCGCCTAGGGAGATGCGGTTCATTACAGCTTCTCCCTTTTCCGATTCTCCCTGCATCGCGCTGAATGAGCGCGATGCATAGAGCAGCTGAGCGGCGCAGCCGCCGGCTCCATTGACTCGGCGTTCACGCGACCGCCGGTTCTAAAGGTGTTAATCAGAGCTGCTGGATCTGATTAGACCCAGTACAGCTCTGATCACCTGTCCCCAGTGACAGGTGGGAATTTAGCCTGTAACTGGGGCTCTTATAGATGCTTCAGTTACAGGGTAAAACTTGTAATAGAAACAAAAAAGTAAAAAAAAAAAAAAGTGAAAAAGGCCCCCAGGAGGCCTTTATGACCTCATGGGGGACATAAAGTAAAAACACAATAACTCACAAAAAAAATTAACCTGTTCACGCTCTGCATCCAATATGCGTTGCGTGGAGGAGTAGTAATAGCGTGGGGGAGCAGGCGTTCTGTGCAGGTGCAGGCGTTCTGTGCAGGAGCAGGTGTTCTGTGCAGGAGCAGGCGTTCTGTGCAGGAGCAGGCGTTCTGTGCAGGAGAAGGCATAGTGTGGAGGACCAGGCTTTCTGTGGAGGAGCAGGCGTTCTGTGGAGGACCAGGCGTTCTGTGGAGGAGCAGGCGTTCTGTGGAGGAGCAGGCGTTCTGCGGGGGAGCAGGCATTCTGTGGGGGAGCAGGCGTTGCGTGGGGGAGCAGGCGTTGCGTGGGGGAGTAGCCGTTGCGTGGGGGAGTAGGTGTTCTGTGGAGGAGCAGTAATAGCGTGGGGGAGTAGGCGTTGTGTGGGGGAGTACTAATAGCGTAGATGAGCTGGCGTTGTGTGGGGGAGTAGGCATTCTTTGGAGGAGTAGTAATAGCTTGGAGGAGCAGGCATTCTGTGGAGGAGCAGGCGTAGCGTGGAGGACTTGGCGTTCTCTGGTGGAGCAGGCGTAGCGTGGAGGGGTAGACGTTCTGTGGTGGAGCAGACATAGCGTGGAGGGGTAGGCGTAGCGTGGAGGGCTAGGTGTAGCGTGGAGGGGCAGGCGTTGTTCTGTGGTGTTCTGCGTAGGTTGTGTACTACCCCCACCATGTCCCAGAAGTCATACTCACTTGGAGGTATATAATTATATGGCCTACGATATGGATTCTGCTAGTGGGGACGAGTGGGGGACTTTATGTTTGTGCACCTCTTCCTCATAAAGGGACTCTGAGGAACCCCTGAGAAGGCGCTTTCGTAGTAGTGCTGAAGTGCCTATTGTAGGGGATCAACTCAAATGGCAACTTCATTAACAGTCCAGGTAGCTGTTTTATTTCTTTCCAAAACAGTTTAATGAACAGAATCGCTTGCTTTAGCTATAACAGAAAAATACTCCATATACACAGCTTGACTCACAGTCCTTTGTAGGTTGTGTCCATCCAGCAGCATAACCAAACAATGTCACTATTGCGTGATCCTTGGCTGTGACACCTCCAGCTCTGCATGCAGTATAGCGAGACTTCCAGACTGCAAAAACACATTCCCCGCCACCCTGAGCTTCCTGGCTTTATCTCTCAGCCAAACCTGGCCTGGATATTTGGGAGTAGTCACCCACCCTGCTCCTGACTACTCCAATGAAACCGGCCCGGATCAACTGCATTAAGCAGTTTTGCTACATTAAATATTGTCGAAACCTAAGGTTCCTGACCAAACATTACCGGCTCACTTCACTGAGGCCAGGCACCTCGGTGACACATATCTGCCATCAATAATGGCCCCTTGTACCCCTCACACTAGGTACAAGGACAAGAGAGAGGTTGCATCATGTTTCTTGGGGTGCTTGTCTCCCGTGGCAGGAGCTGGGCACAAGATGACATAATTGATATTTTGTACTATACACCATCCATTATGCATCATCCTTGGGGTTCACCTGTGGGGTTAAAATGCTTACTACACCCCTAGATTAATTCATAGAGGGATGTAGTTTTCAAATAGGGTCAGTTATCAGGGGTTCCCACTGTACTGATCCCTGAGGGCATCTACAAATGTTTTATGGTGCCAAAAAAAATGTAAATGTCGGTACTCCAAATGCCATTCTCTTCCGAGCCCTGCTGTGTCTCCATCTTGTAGATTATTGACACGTACCAGGAGAAGCTGCTTGATGATTTTTGGGGTGTTGGCCTCCAGTTGCATGAATTGGGTAAAATACTTTTGACACTACAATTACAAATTTAGAGAAATTGCAAAGCAAATTTTATTCGACACCATTCAATTTGTGTTACATTTGAGCCAGGATCTTATGGGTAAAAATCCCAATTGACGTAGATCCGTATCACTGTCCCTATTACTTTCCACCTGCACCCTTCTCCTTTCTACCTCATGAATTTCCTATCATTTTCGTGGCCCATTTTCTGACCCAGTTAATTCCTTTATTTATAATTCCTCCTGTCGCGACATGTGATTTACTCTCTTTAACGCGGGAAACTCTCAATCCATTCATGTGGGCAAAGCGCCCTACACTCCAATTTAGCATCCGTTCTTTCTATAACCGACCTGGCGCCAGCTAATACAAAATAGTAAGATCAACGGAGAGAACACTGTTATGAATTATAGACTCGCTTCAACTCATGTCTAAGTATTCTGTGTCTTGACCTCGGCTCAGACCACACTGCATTCAAAGCAATGGCTCGCCCATCAGGGAATCAATCCATGCAAATTCCGAGACAATCCGAGAACATCCCCCAGCAACCTTCTCATTTCATTAATAGATGCTCTTGCTCTATTTATTATAGGCATGGCCGGCTAATTTCACAGACTTACCGTCCCTACCGCCTCGCTTCCACGTCCCGTCGTGCCTCCCTAAAAATCTACGGGCGTCACTCGATCTAAATCGACCTGAAGCCCCCTTGCCTTCCTACTATATATAATCATGACCAGCCAAGTTACACAGTCTCCAGAGCATTTGGGAGGTAAATGCAGCCGCCTTTCCATTCTGGGCTTCCTCGAACCCCTCGCAACCCCCCTGGCAAGGCCTTCAAGAGAGCTTTGGTCAACCCCCCCCCCTAGGACCCCCTGCGAATCACCCTTCAGGAACCACCCTACCCCCCCCCTCCCTGCCTTTCAACATCCTTCCTATTGCCCCTGTTTTGGGGTAGTGCCCCTCACTGTAATGGCGTGTGTTTCTCATTTTAAGGCGGTTTTTATTAGTCCTCACTGTCTGGGGTATGTAGCTCGTTATCGGTAGGTGTTCTTCACTGTATGGGCGGTAGTGGTTTTCTCACTGTATGAGGGAGTATTTCTCAATTCTGACTGTATTATTCCTCACTATATGGAGGTAGTGTTCCGCACTTTATGGTTGTGTGTTCTCACTGTCGGGGGGTAGTGTTCCTCCTGGTTGGTGGTATGTTTCCTCACTGTTAAATGGGGGTAGTTTTTTCCTCAACTGTAAGGTCGGTGGTTTTCTCCTGTAGTTTCGGTATTATTCCTGTATGGTCGGTATTGTTCCTCACTAGTAAGGGTAGTGTTCCTCACTGTTGGATGTAGGTGTTTCCTCACTGTATGAGGTCTGTTCCTCACTTATGTATGTAGTGTTCCTCACTGTAATGGAGGTATGTTTCCTCACTGTATGAGGAGTGTTCCTCACTTAAATGGTAGTGTTCTCACTGTATGGTGGTAGTGTTTCCTCACTGTATTGGTTTATTGTTCCTCACTGTATGGGGGTAGTGTTCCCTCACTGTATGGGGTATGATTCATCCCTGTATGTTGAAGTGTTCCCTCCTGTATGGTTTGAGTGTCCTCACTGTCTGGTTTGAAAGTGTTCCTCCCTTATGGTTGAAGTGTTCCTCCTCACTGTATGGGGTAGTGTTTCCTTACTTTTGTCTGTATTGTTCCTCACTGTTAATGTCGGTAGTGTTCCTCCCTTCTGGCTTATGTGTTCCTCACTGTACTTGTGAATATATTTGGGATGTTGGTTCTTTAGTGGTCTGTTTTATCGTATGCGTTTTCCGGTCTTATTATCTTGTTCTGCTACTGGTCAATTGTATAATCTGCAGCCCTACTATATTCCCTACCTAGAGTCGGATCTGGTGTGGATTTTAGGTAGTAGTGTGTTGGCACCTTTGCGATGATTACCATGGACTTTGTTGGTTTGGGCACTTGATTTCATAAAAGGTCTTCGCCCCCATCAACTGTCAGGGTATTAATAGTGTTATAGTGCCTTAGATTTTTCCACTTCCGACTCTGTGACCCATCTCAGTTGCCACATCTGGTGTAAACACATAACAGTTGTTCTCCTCGAGGAAAAATCTTTTCATGATGGTGTCCAAGCCGAACCAAGCAATCTCTGGGTAATAAAGCTCTGCATACTAAGTGTAGACATACGTTACTTCCCTCCCAAATTATGTTGGACCCATTCCCAACCTCATCTGACGTATACAGAGCCGCATGACAGACCTGATGGCATACAGTGGCATCTGGGGAGGGCGACTACAACCCATCTTAAACTATCGGTGATGGGTTGTCAAGGGTCTCCTTGGGGATAATGTCCATTGATTATTTTTATCATTACAGTATGGAGGGCGGTTTGGAGATAAGATAGGTGGTTGATTGACTCAGTTACATCTATCACATCATGGTCAAGTTTTGGCATCTAAGTGTTTCCAGATCTCCAGGCTGGCAAGTAATTATTAGTATATGTGAAGGTTGTTGGTTGTTGGTAAATGGTGACGGAGCTGCAAATATCTATAAAACTGACGATGGGGTTTCTTAATGATATTTTTTTTCGTATTGTCAAAGAGGAGGAAAGCTAGAGATGTTTGTCTGTAGGTCATCTAATGGTTTGTACGTCTAAATCTGATCAAAAACTGGTTAAGTACCGTGGCTCCCCCTCCTGATTCGCAACTACAACACGTCCCTCGCTGTGGCAGCCTAGCCCCCGATCCCCCTTTCTGACCCGTCTACACCTCTCCACGTTCCTGCCCCCTTCGTTTCCCCCCGAAATAGGCCCCCGCGCGGCGCATTACAGCTCTGAGATTAAAAGGGCAGCTTGCAACAGTTGAGCCACTTCCTTCTGTGAAGAGAACAGCCCCCTGCGTCTTCCACAACCTGACTCATCATTATAATATTAAAAAGAAGTCCGGGGTAACGCATCACCAATTGCCGCTCATGGCATTGAAGTCTCCGGCTAGCGTTTAGTTGTGGACTATAGCACGACACAAAAAAGAAAATTACCCCACTTACATCTACAATGCAATCACCATTACCACGCCTGCTTCCTGCAACACCAATCAAAAGTATATTTAGGACCTGTTACAACCATCCCCCTTTTTTTTTTTTTTTCTATTTGTAACATTATTAAGATTTTCTAGAACAGTAAAAGAATCAGAAGAAGGAAAGGGAGGAGAAAACAATTTTCCTTGGCTTGAACACGGAATATCATGGATACAACCAGTTTTATTTCACGTACCTTAATCATGTTATACGCCAAGTTTTCGCCACAAAAAAATGTGATCCGTACCAAAACGTTCCCCTTCGGGCTTATACACCGACGTCAATACTTAAGTCAATATGGGCTTAAAAACTCACCTATAAACTATTGATCACTCACCCTCCCGGTCGGCCCCAAATGTGCAAGCGGCGTCTCATAACGCGTCCCAGCCCAACTCTGCCCTGATGCTACCCCGCCCACTTCTATGTTTGGCTCACTGGCACGTTCTTCGGACATCCACCTGTATTTTTGAGCCCGACGATGTGCCGAGTCCCGGGAAGGGCTGGGACTTGGACTGTAAATACTATGGGGGCTTAAGCTCTCGGCTCGGCTTTACCCCCGCAGGGGGTGCCCACGTCTGTATACTACTCAGGGGGCAGGCTGTGTATTATTATAGGGGGCTGGCTGGCGATATACTGGGGGGGTCTGTGACCATGCATTTAGTCTTCCCCCCTGGCTTATACTCGAGTCATAGGTTTTCCCAGTTTTTAAGTGGTAAAATTATGGTTCGTCGCTTACTAAACTCGGGTCGGCTTCATACTCGGTAGTATGTACCTCTTCCCGCTTAGTAACACCCCTTTATGGATTTGACATTGCGCCCGCCGCCCGGGTCCAATAAGAGTAACAATTCTAATTTCAATTCTGAAGAAAAATACAACCTAGCACAATAAAAAACAATAATACCATAAGTTTCGCACAAGTGTTACTGTAGTTATCCAGAATATCCTTATTTGCCTAATGTTCTTAATCAGTTACCGTAGAGGAATTTCCGGATTAAAAAAATGGGGAACCAGACCGAGAATGATGAATCCGGAGAACCGTTGGTGAAGGACTTCCGGGTAGAGCCATAGAAACGTAGAGAAAAAAACCGGGAGGAGAAAGAAGGTTGAAAGATTGAACGGCAAGTGAATGGCAGAGGAAATTGGGACCCGCTTCCTCCCTCTCTAGCGCCGACTAACTTGATAAGGGTAGGCGTTGAACACAGCTTAAATTGTTGTCCTAAACAGAGGACAGAAGCGGCTCCATCTCGCAAGTCTCGTCTCTGTCAATCGCTCCGACGCCCGGGAATATTTTGCTAGACCCATTCATACCACAAGATATCTAACCTATTCTGTTACTTTTCAAAGTTTACCGACATACTGGGGATTTCAGCCCTTGTGGGGGAGACGTACTTAGTCTCAGTTCGATGTCGGACTAATGCTATGGCAGCTATGAATCCCAGAAATGACTCCACCCTAATCCTTCACTTAGGTTGTATGCTTTCTTTATCTGGCTCAGCCTACAAACGGAACCTTGGATAATTTCTGAGCACACAAGCAACTGGGGCTCCACCACTAGACGCACATTCGGTGTGCAAGGAATACCTTTGTCGGGTACACGCTGCCGCTCAATGCCAGGGGAGATATTGCTACCATTAGTGCTATCGAGGCCCTAGGGGTGGGGTCACCATTATTAAGGGAAGATTCCACTTAATGAGGTAGGTCTGCCAACCGCGCAATATATGGTCCACTCAACTGCACTCCGTCGAAGGACACCGTTTCAAGTCCTCCCCTGCAATCAACCCATCAATCTTGCGACATTTGTCCATGATAAATTTCTGAGTGTGCTGTCATTTAGCCATACAGCACCTACCTCGGCGTGTGATTACTAACGATGTTTTAGGTAACTACAGAGTTTCACATCTACCTGACTAGAACTTTTTTGTCGAAATTATATAACGAATTCAAGAGAAGATATTGGTCTATAAGACCCCACTTTTTTCACACTCAAGGGGGTCTTTTTCTCCGGCCTGTCAAATAAGGACAATCCTTCATCAAAGGACAGTTTGCAGTACTCTCAGGAGGGGTTGAAGCAAAGGAACTACTAGATTGTAAGTCCCAACCTAAGTGATGCAGGGAGATCTCCTCTAGCAAATCAAATCCAATAATACAACACCTACGTGGAAGAGGTAACAGAGTTTGCCGGAGTGATCCTCATAGAATCCTCTGCCGGTAATTGCGGATGGGAATGGACACTCGCCCTGTATTGTATCATTTTCGGCTCCCTTAGCCAGCTTCTGGAGGGCCAACCATAGGCGATGTACACTATGGAACTTTTGTCTTGACAGTGGATGTACCTTTATACTACCGCCTCGTGGGCTTCGTGCAGGGATCCTACCTATCTGACTGCTAATCTGCAGCAGCCAGCCTCAGTCTCATCCCTGGTTGGGAGGGAGAATGCGCAGGTGACTCTGTGAGCACGCTTTCATGTCATACAAATGTGAGAGCACTGCATTCAGGCAAAGCACAACCTTTCAGCATCAGTTCATTTAAAAAAACGACGCGGTCTCTCTGCTTTCTTCTGTAGCACTCTGGTGCAAGCCACAGCGATCCTCAATCGTTCCTGCGCAGCCTGTTCTCGTAACCCTTGCTCCTCGGACCTCCGTTGGCTCTGCCTGTTCAGAACTTGTAATGCCAGGGACTGTAGCACGAGGTTAGTCCCTCCAGTTGAGGCAGCCTGTATGCTGCATCGGCGGGGACGTAGGAACTCAGGAGGAGTGATTGGAAGCAGGCAAAGGCCCGGACCGTATCAACAATCTAACGGAGGCCCCCCCTCCCTTCTTTTTTCTGTGTGGAGTTCTGCCTACCAGAGAAAGCCTCACCCTGGCAGACCGCACCCTTGTAGCTTCCAGTGGTTGACTGAATTTTTCAGTAGGCTTAATTTAGGAATTCCTAGTGGACCAACCCCCACCCTGCCCCCTCAAGCTCATTTATCTTATCATACCTTTAGGGACCTCTTAGTTGTACCCGCTGGCCCTGAGTAAAACTATTATCATTAATTATACCTCCATTATACTCAAAAACACCTTCATGGCTGTCGTGCAGCTATGCTCCCTTACTCAAATTTTACATATCTGCTGGTTATAGATTTATCTTTTCTACTTGTAGGCTCCTCAAAGTGCTGACTGTGAAATCTGAGCAGGTCCCTCAATACAGGATTGTTTGCCTCTGTAACATCAGAAAAATAAATGTGATTATGGCTTAATGGAAGAGGGGAGTAAAAACTGAAATATTATTATTATTTTAAAAAAAGTTTTTTTTTATGTCCCATATGCTGCTTATGTTTATGGGATTGAATCTGTTCCAGGACACGTTGGAACAGTTGGCATGTATAACTTATGCAACTGAGAACTCCAAACAACATTTTGTATGCTCTTGCCACTACCATGAAAGGCTCAGACAGGTATAGTATGCACCATATACACTTGAGTATAAGTTTGACCCGTGGTATAAGCCTGTGGTACCACCCATATTACCACAAATCATTTGGATACACTTATTGACTCGCGTATGACACTTAGGTTGGGAAATACTCTTATAATCCGGTCCCCCAAATAAGCCTCTAGCTAGCTCCCCCTCATGAGAAATTACAGGCCACTGTGACTATAACTGATGGCGTGTCATCAAATAGTAAATGTCTTTCCTTCAATGCCTTCCCTTGCTCTTTTTTCTTATAGCTTGATGAAATTCCAGCCCCAGTCTGCCTACCTCCCTTCGTACCCTAATCGCCTTCAGCATGTCCCCCACTCATTAATTAAATTGAACAGTATGGCCCCACTATTACAACTTAATCCCCAATGGGTCCCCACTCATTAATAAAATTCTCAGACATGGTCCCCATTCATACTTAAATTTCCGCAATGGCCCTCTTGTAAAAATAATAAACTAAGTAACTGTAACCTTCATAGCTTCTCCGCAGTGCGGGCAGTAGGCACTGTGTGCCTCTCCGTACGAGCGCACCACCCGCGTCGTCCCCATGTTGTGTGCACGCACGAGCACAATAGAAGTGCACTACTGCTACCCACAGCCGGGAGGACAAGAAGAACAAAAAGCAAGAGGAGCAGTGGGGCAGTGTTTCCGGACCGTTGCTTTAAATATATAGGTTTTTTTTATTATTATAAATTGCCCAGTTTATACCCCATCATATAATGAAGTACATGCTCTAACCATGAAGGGCATTTTTAAAATTTTCAATATCAGCTATTACCTAGAAATATAAATAATAAAAAGTTGTGCATTTTAAGTCTTGTATTAACCCCTTCCTGCCGCCATCCCTTTTTCGTTTTTTTGCGTTCTCATTTTTTCACTTTTTCCCACATTCAAAAATCTGCTAACCTTTTTTATTTTTCCATGACCACGAAGACGGTGTCGATGGCTTATTATCTGCTAGCAAATTACCTTCAAAATGGTCGCGTATTTAATATTCCATCATTGAAAATGGTATTAAACAAAAAAACGCATTTGTGCCCTTATATTCTTGGGGCTTGGATTTTACGGATTCACTGTACGCGCCAACATGCACATGTCCACCGTATTCTTGATACGCGCCTGTGCGCGATTACCAGTGGATCAACACAACTTTATATAGTTTTTATAATTTTCACATACATTTAAAAACATTAAAAACCACCCTTTCCGTACAAAGTTAGTTTTTTTGGGGATTTGCCATCTTTCTGGGGCTATAACTTTCTGCATAACTTTGGTCGTATGGAGCTGTGGTGTGGTGTCCCGGATTTTTGATGTCGTTTACAATCCCCCGGTTACATTTTTAATGATTGCTGCGGCGTATTAGGCAGGAAAACACCCGCGTCTGCTGTGCCTGCACCGTATCGAGGTTGTTACACCGGTAATCCTTCCCGCTGCAATATGCAGCACGCAAAACGCACTTACCGGCTATTGGAGACGGGCTCGGCCCTGCGGAGCCCTCCCATGCCGGGACCCGACATGTGACGCTGACTATTACTACACATGTCCGGTAAGGGTTTTAAGATCCAGCATTTTGTCATCTAAGTATCTGGCCGGACTTTTCAAATCTGCCATGTGTCACGATTTGAGATTATAACTCTAGAAACGCTTTAACACGCCGGTTAATGAACCGGGCCCTTTCCCGTTTTTTCCATTTCCCGATTTTCACCCCACCTTGGCAATTAAATCTAAACTTGTTTTTTTTTTAGCTTTACAACGTAAAAAAGCTTATGTGACGGCTCGTTTTGCCGCTAACACCAATTGCCACTTCATAGTGTCCCCCATTTCGCGCATTGAAATATTCCATACCAAGACTGGTGACATCGGAAAAAAAAATTCCAAATGCAGTGAAAATGGTGAAACACGGCATTTGTCGTATTCGTGTTGGGCTTGGATATTACGGCTTTCACTTCACGCCACAATGACGCACTAATTATTCTTTGGGGTCGGTACGATTACAGGGATACCAAACTTTTACAAAAATTAAACCTCATGAACAAAATTTTTTTTTTATTTGCCGTCTTCTTGTGCTTATAACTTTTCCAAACTTCGTTGTATGGATGTTGAAGGGTGGTGGTCATCTTTTGCGACTTTTGATGATGTTTTCATGATATTATTTTTTAGGACTGTACGACCTTTTGATCACTTTTTATAGAATTTGAATTTTTTTTTAAATGGCAAAAGGTGCCAGTTTTGACTTTGGACGCGATTTTCCGTTACGGGTTTAAACGCAGTGAAAAACCGTTATTATTTTTGATAGATCCAGGCATTTTCGGACGCGGCGATACCTAATGTGGTCAATGATTTTTACTGTTTTTTATATTTATATCAGTTCTTGGGAACCGGGGGGTGATTAGAATTTTTAGGTTTTTTTATTATATTTTTTTTTTTACTTTTTTTTTTTTTTTTTTTTACTATTTTTCAACTCCCTAGGGTACTTTAACCAGGTTGTCTGATCGATCCTACCATATACTGCCCATACTACGTATGGCAGTATATGGGGATTTTACCCCCTCATACATTACAATGGATGCTGATAGCACATTGTCAATGAAGGTTAACCCGAAGTAGCTTGGGACGGATCGCCGCTCCCCGGACATCAGGGGAGGCGATCCTCGTAAGATGCGGCCCATGCGCCGCCATATGTGTTTGAAGCTCCGCAGCTCGCAGCAGCGATCAGCAAGAAAACACCCCGCATCGGTGCCGGCACCAATCGCGGTGTTACCGTAAGCCTTTGCTGCAATATGCAGCAGAGACTTACCGCTATGGAGAGTGGGCGGCGGTCGCGAACCGTTAACTTACCGTGGTGATTTTCAGATTATATTTTTTTTATTCGTGACATGTTTGTACTCACCATTAGTGGTAAATTTGCTTTCAATCTTTGCATTTATATATGAATATGTATTATATATTGTGAACATTTGGAAAATGTTCGTACGCTTATCATACTGTTAGTTTAGCCTTGCAATTGGTTGCTAACTAACATAACCATAAGTTTACTTATGTTGACATCATTTTTTTATTTTATTAGGATGTTAGACTTACAAATCAATCAGAACTTTTCCAGATTTTCATGAAAATTAAATTTTACCCCCTTTTTAAGTTGCACTTTTAAAATATTCAAAACAGCTCTGGTTAAGCTGTTAACCCCTCAGCGCTCCTTGGCGGTAGATCCCCACTGAGCTGATACGGCTCGGCTCTGGATCGGCATGTGCTAGGCGCGACACTGCTAATACCCGGCAATACATGAGTATTGGCAGGTATTATCATGAACAAGTCATTCATGTCCCATGGTGGAGAAAAGGAAAAGTATAAAAAAAATGTTATTCAATAAAAAAATAAGTAAAAATCAATAAAATGCCCATAAGCCCCATACTATAAAGAGATATAACCCAAAAAAATCATAACAACAACCAAATATATAGTATCACCGAGTCCGTAACATCCCGAGAATAAAAGTAAATCATGTATTGAACCCGTATGATGAGCGCCATTTAAAATAAACTGTTGAAACCCACCAAAAATTATCATTTTTAACTTTTCAATCACACAAAATGCATAAAAAGGATTAAAAAACATATGTACTCCAGAGTGTTACTGTGCAACTACACAACATGTTGTGCAAAATAACCAAGCCATCATGCAGCTCCGTAAGCCAAAAAAGTAAAAATGTTTGCGACTTGGAAAACGGCAATGCCAAAAATGATAGATTTTTCCCCACATTACGTTTTTTTTCTCGAAAATTCAGTAAAATGTAAGAAAATATATTCAAGTCTGGTATCTCCGTATCGTATCGACCCAGAATAAAAGATAACATGATTATTAGGCAAAACGGTGAACACGAAAAAAAAGTCAAAAATCCAGTACAGAATTGATGCTTTTCTACTCCTGCCCTCAAAAACAAGTTTCTAAATTTTCAACAATAGGTGATACCAACCCCAACTATGGCCAAACTGAAAAAAGCAATCTCATCCCGCTCCTTCCCTTCTGCACCTCGCACGCCCATAAAACAATAATGTCCACATGTGGGGGTCCTCTGTACTTTGGAGAAATTGCAGAACAAATTGTATGGTGAGATTTTCTATTTTTACTTTTGGAAATGTGTACATTGTGGGCTAAATGAACGTATATCGGCACAATTTCACCATTCTAATTTCACCTCCATTTTAATCAATTCTATGAGATCTCAGGGTTCATGATTTCCTAAAAGCTTTTTCTGAAGTTTGAGGGGTGCAGATGGGTTATTATTAGGGGTAAATCTATCTAACTGAAAATGTAATGATTTCAAATTTCAAAAAAGTAAAATTTTTTAAAAATTCATAATTTTTTTCTTTTTTTGGAAATAAACACACTTATCAGCCAACATTTTACCATAAAAATGAGGACATATGTGGGAAAAAAACTATTTCAGAATCGCTTTGAATAGTAACAGTGTTCAACAGTTTAATAAACGTATAAAGCGATGCAAGTCAGAATCCAAAAATGGGGCTGAGCCTTAAGCTGTAAAATGGCTGCGTCCTTAAGGGTTTAACCATTTAAGCATCAACTGAAATAAAACAAAATGGAGGTTCTATTTGGAATTTCAAATTTTTGACAAAATGTTTTATTATAGCCCTAAATTTACATGTTCATTGCAGGATAAAGTGTGAAAAACAAATCTCAGATTTTTTTGTAGTTTTTATAAGTCTGGCAACCCCACATTTGATGTAAACCACTTTATGAGCCCATAACAAAAGCAGAAAGGAAGGGGCGCCATTAACTTTTGGACGGCAAATTTAGCTGAAACTAATTTCAGGCGCTATGTGGCATTTTCTGAGCCTCAATAACATAGAGAACAAAGAGAAACTCCTAAAAGTGCACGGTGCTTAGTACTGACAACCGTGTCCACCTCAGTAACTGATTATATTTGGGGCCTAATTGGCTCATACAGCTGTCGGGGCAAATGCACATATTACACCTTGCAAATCTCTAAGGGGCATATTTTCCAAAATGGTGTCACAAGGGTCTCCCCTGTTGCTACAGCTAGGGCCCCTCCAAATGCATCCTGACACATGTAAATGATTTCTGTCCAATTTGCCTTCTAAAGGTCAAACATTCCTCTTCCCTTCTGAACCCTACTCGCGAGCCCATACAAATTTCACATGCACATGTGTGGCAATTCTACACTTGGGAGAAATGTATTACACATTTTTGGGGTATATTTCATTTTTTTTCCCTTTTTTGGGAAATTTTTCATATTTTTTCCTAATTGGAAATGCACTTATTTCACCTTGCTAATTCTCCAGGGGTGTACTTTCCAAAATGATGTTCACTTGTTGTGGTCCTCCTCTGTTTGGAACCCTAGGAGGGCTCTTCAAATACAACCTGACACATAAAAAGTATTTTCGCCATATGTGTCCTCCAAAACCTGAACTGCACTCTTTTCCTTCTAGTGCCACCCTGGTGGCTTTACAAAGCCATAAATTGAGTATTGACATACTCAGGAGAAATTGCCAACACCAAGCCTCCTTTTGCTACCTTGAAAGCAGCCCCTTACAACCAAGTATGACCTACAAGAAGTCTAAAACACGATTGTGGGATTAAGCCAAACCGTAATCTATTCCATAAGGAACAACTCCCAACTGTAGACAGCACTGTTTCGACCAGATTGGGTCTCCTCAGTACAGCGTGGGAACTGGTTTGGCTGTGTGAGAGGCCATTGACTACGGTCAGACGTATGTGTTCTCTTTATGAAAGATTGCCAATTAAGGCCACCTTAAAGGCTGTGTAGATTTAAACACCCTTGGAAAACATATTTGCATACTTCCCAGCATGCCATGTACTGGGAAGCGGAAAATTTGAATAAACGCATTTCACGCGTTTTCTTGTGGGCTTGAATTTACAGACTTTCACCGTGCACCCCAAATGACATGTCTACTTTATTCTTTTGGTCGGTGCAATTACGGGGTACCAAATTTGTTGGTTTTATAATGTTTTCACTCATTTACAAAACTCAAAACTTCTGGCGCTTATAACTTTTTTTTATACTTTGTGTACGGACTGTGGGTGGTGTATTTTTTTTTTTGCGACTTTTGATGAAGTTTTCAATGCTATCATTTTTAGGACTGTATGACCTTTAGATCACTTTTTAAAATATTTTAAAATATTTTTCAAACTAGCATAAAAGTGCCATTTTTGACTGTGTGATTGATCCTATCATATACTGCAATACTACAGTATTTTCATTCTCATACATTACATGTGAATTAGCACATAGTATGAATGGGTCAAATCCAGACGGCCTCGGGTCTTCGGAATGACGTCAAGGGGAGCGACGATCTCCCAAGAGCACGGACCGCGGGTGTTACCAGTAGTCTTTGCTGCGATATGCAGATACGGTAAGGAGAGCCCTCTCCCATGCACCCCGCAGACCCCTGACGTGCTATTATGTCACGGGTCATGAAGTTAAAGAATGTTATGCTGCAGTGTATGGACTGTCAGGGATTGTTATTACAATTGTTATATGATAGCACACTCCTAATAAGACCTAGCGTATTATAAAAAATCACTTTCTCGACGTGTTAACCCCGAATATTCCGATTAGCGACGATTTTTCCTGAATTGCCCCGGGATGTGGTGCAATCGGCGCAAGCACATGCACGCGATGGATTCGGGGGGGGGGGTGGCTAGTGCCCGCAAAAAAAACCTGAACGGATTCGGAAAAGCCGCCACAATTTTTAAAAAAGTCACTCGCACGCTTACCGTCACCCATGGGTGGACGGTGACCTTCGATTCAATCCGATGGTCTTCAGCGCAGCAGCGACACCTGGTGGACGTTGGAGGAACTGCCTTAGTGAATCTCGGCCGGACCCGAATCCACCACGAGAACGCGCCGCTGGATCGTGAATGGACCGGGTAAGTAAATCTGCCCCATTGTGTCAATATAACTCCTTGTACACCTTGATAAATTTATTGAGGGGCATGGTTTCCTAATGGGTTGTGTTGTTGGAGGGGGTTTCACTGTTACATAGTTCATAAGGTTGAAAAAAGACACATGTCCTTCAAGTTCAACCAGGGAAGGGTTTGAATGAGGAAGGGATTTTAGGGAAGAAATACCTGAGAAACTCTCAATAAATGGCCCTTTGTATCTTCTGCGTCCTGTTATTTATACATAAAGCAGTTTGCATTCAATGTGGGTTGTTTCCAAAGCAGAAGAAACGTGCACTCCTTTTGTGTGAGTAAATTTAAAGGAAATTTGCCATTTCATTTCAGGCACTTGTGAACCACCATACCTTGAGAATGCTGTAACTACATGATGCAGAATCATATCTTGTTATAATCCCTGTGCTGAGTGGTTTTGCTGAAAAATGAGTCGCTTCTGTTGGCCGGGGCTTCGCACTTTTCCCTTTCCCTTATTATGCACTGCACCAGAGGATGAGCAATCACTGTTCCCCCTAACGGCAGAATAAATCAATCAATGGACCATCGGTACTTACCCTTCCCGGCTTCTGATGGCTCATTGCGGTCCCGTCCGGGCTGCTGGTCCGCTTCCTGACTAGGGTGCGCGTGTGCCAACCTCTCTAAGAATTTAAAGGCCAGCGTCCTCCTAATTGGCACTGGTAATCCGGGCTCTGCTATATAGCCCAGCTGTCTCCCAGCATCCCCTGCCGGATCTTCAGATCATTCTGCTGAAGAGAAACCTCCTGAGCGTTTCCAGACGCCTACGAGTTTCCTGAGCGCTTTCAGGCACCTTGTGATTCCTGTGATGTTCCTGTGTGGACGGCCCTGTAATCCTGTGGTTTCCCGTGTGGGGGTCCTGTTATCCTTGTGGCTCCTGTATCATGTGTGGTCCGGTGTCCTCAATGGTCTTCAAGAGCCATCCTTCCGAGTCCTTCCACCGTCCTTTCCGAGGTCCTCCTCCATCATGAGGTCCTGCCATCCCGTTGTCCGCGCTACCCGTGTCCCTACCTTGCTGCACTGCGGCGCTTAGTCCGCACCTGGTGGCTCCCGCCGCACAAGACCATCCCACTTTGCGGCAGGGCTCTGTGAAGACCGAGTTCCGCTGTAGACTCCGCTCCCGGGTTGCGGTCTAGCATCGTTATCCCCCGCGGTGGTCCAGGGATCCACAGCCTTTAGCCTCAAAGACTCTTCCGCTCACCAGTGATTACTTTCTTGAGCATAAATGGCTTGAGAAAACTAGAAACCAATAACATTTTTAAATAATTTTCAAAAAGTAAAATTCAGCTTTTATCACCCAAGGCAAAATATGCTTAACTTTTCCTCTCTTTCTGCCTGGAGTCTTTAGACGTCGCCGGAAGTTTTCTGCTGCTCCCGCGTTAATCGCCTAGGGGAATGCGGTTCATTACAGCTGCTTCTCCCTTTTCCGATCTTCCCTGCATCGCGCTGATGAGCGGCGATGCATAGAGCAGCTGAGCGGCGCAGCCGCCGGCTCCATTGACTCGTCTTTCACGGCGACCCGCCGGTTCTAAAGTTTTATCAGAGCTGCTGGATCTGATTAGACCCGATTACAGCTCTGATCACCTTGTCCCCAGTGACAGGGTGGGATTTAGCCTGTAACTGGGGCTCTTTATAGATGCTTCAGTTACAGGGTAAACTTGTAATGAACACAAAAAAGTAAAAAAAAAAAAAAGTGAAAATGTCCCCCAGGGGTCTTTTATGACCTCATGGGGGACATAAAGTAAACCACAATAACTCACAAAAAAAATTACCGGTTTCACGCTCTGCATCCAATATGCGTTGCTGGAGGAGTATAATAGCTGGGGGAGCAGGCGTTCTGTGCAGGTGCAGGCGTTCTGTGCAGGAGCAGGTGTTCCTGTGCAGGAGCGGCGTTCTGTGCGGAAGGCTTTCTGTGGAGGACCAGGCGTTCTGTGGAGGACCAGGCGTTAAGCTGTGGAGGACCAGGCGTTCTTGTGGAGGACGCAGGCGTTCTGTGGAGGGACGCGCGGAGGCAGGCTTCTGCGGGGAGGCAGGCATTCTGTGGGGGAGCAGGCGTTGCGTTGGTGGAGCAGGCGTGCTTTGCTTTGGGGATTAGCCGTTGCGTTGGGCAGTAGGTTTCTGGTGGAGAGCAGATAGCGTGGGGGAGTAGGCGTTTGTGTGGGGGAGTACTAATAGCGTAGATGAGCCTGGCCGTTGTGTGGGGGAGTAGGCATTCTTTGGAGGAGTAGTAATAGCTGGAGGAGCGCATTCGTGAGGAGCAGGCGTAGCGTGGAGGACTTGGCGTTCTCTGTTGGAGCAGGCGTAGCGTGGAGGGGTTAGACGTTCTGTGGTGGAGCAGACATAGCGTGGAGGGTAGGCGTAGCGTGGAGGGCTAGGTGTAGCGTGGAGGGGCAGGCGTTGTTCGTGGTGTTCTGCTTAGGTTTGTGTACTACCCCCACCATGTCCCAGAAGTCCATACTCACTTGGAGGTATATAATTATATGGCCTACGATATGGATTCTGCTAGTGGGGGACGAGTGGGGGGACTTTATGTTTGTGCACCTTTTCCTCATAAAGGGACCTCTGAGGAACCCCTGAGAAGGCGCTTTCGTAGTAGTGCTGAAGTGCCTATTGTAGGGCATCAACTCAATGGCAACTTCATTAACAGTTCCAGGTAGCTGTTTTATTTCTTTCCAAAACAGTTAATGAACAAATCGCTTGCTTTAGCTATAACCAGAAAAATACTCCATATACACATGCTTGACTCACAGTCCTTTGTAGTTGTGTCTCCATCCAGCAGCATAACCAAACAATGTCACTATTGCTGATCCTTGGCTGTGTACACCTCCAGCTCTGCATGCAGTATAGCGAGACTTCCAGACTGCAAAAACACATTCCCCGCCACCCTGAGCTTCCTGGCTTTATCTCTCAGCCAAACCTGGCCTGGATATGTTGGGAGTAGTCACCCACCCTGCTCCTGACTACTCCAATGAAACCGGCCCCGGATCAACTGCATTAAGCAGTTTTGCTACATTAAATATTGTCAGAAACCTAAGGTTCCTGACCAAACATTAACGCGCTCACTTCACTGAGGCCAGGCACCTCGGTGACACATATCTTGCCATCAATAATGTGCCCTTGTACCTTCTCACACTAGGTACAAGGACAAGAGAGAGGTTTCATCATGTTTCTGGGGTGCTGTGTCTCCCGTGGCAGGAGCTGGGCACAAGATGACATAATTGATATTTTGTACTATACACCATCCTTATTCATCATCCTGGGTTCACCTGTGGGGTTAAAATGCTTACTACACCCCTAGATTAATTCATAGAGGGATGTAGTTTTTCAAATAGGGTTCAGTTATCAGGGGTTCCCACTGTACTGATCCCTGAGGGCATCTACAATGTTTTGATGGTGCCCAAAAAAAATGGTAATGTCGGTACATCTCCAAATGCCATTCTCTTCCGACCCTGCTGTGTCCCATCTTGTAGATTATTGACACGTACCAGTAGAACTGCTTGATGATTGTTTGGGGTGTTGGCCTCCAGTTGCATGAATTGGGTAAATAACTTTTGACACTTACAATTCAAATTTAGAGAAATTGGCAAAGCAAATTTTATTTCGACACCATTCAATTTGTGTTACATTTGAGCCAGGATCTTGGGTAAAAATTATCATACAACCCTAAATAAATTCTAAATAAATTCTTTGAGGGTTGCTCTTTCCTAAAATGGGGTCACTACATGGGGGTTTCTATTGTACTGGTACCTCAGGGGCACCCCAACACCAGTCTAGTGAAACGGGTGCTCCAAAAGCTAGATTTGCTTGTCCCTTCTCCGGCCTGCTGTGTCCCCAGCCTGTAGACTATTGCTATACATGGGGCATTGCCATACCTGAAGTAACCCACTGAATGATTTTTGGAGTGTTTATCCACAGTGGCATGAGTTGGGCTGAATACATTTCTTTCTACTTTGCCATATTTGAGAAAACAATGCAATTTTACACTGCCCCCATCATTTTGTATTACATTTGACCCAGCATCTCAAGGGTGCTCCAAAAGTGTGCCCAGCCTGTGCTTTTTTGGCACATGTGTGGTATTGCCGTACTCGGGACGACACGCAGAATGTTTTTTGGTGTGTTTGTCTAAAGTGGCATGGGTGGGATACAATATTGCCTAATATATATTAGGCAGTAAAATTACATTTTTGAGATAAAAAAGCATTTTTTACTCTGCACCATTTACTTTGCATTAGATTTTGGCCAGCATGTTGGGGGTTAAAATGCTCACCCCCAAACCCCAGATAAATTCTTTGAGGGGAATATAGTTTCCTAAATAGTGGCATCTTTGGGAGTTTTCTATTATACTGGTACTTCAGGGGCTCTTCAAGTACACTGTGGCACCACAAAACATTTGCAGTCAAATTGGCCTTCCAAAAACCCAATGGTACAAATTCTGTTCTGGACATCGCTGTACGACTAAACAGCAGTTGACATCCACATGTCTGGTATTCGGAAGAAGCAGGGCAAAAATTTTGGGATGTATATTTATCTCAAATTCCATTTGAATGTGTCCATTTTTGGGGCTAAATGAAAATAATCTTATTCAAAAATTGAAATTTCAAAATTTTCAATCCATTTTGTTTGCTTCCAGAGAAAGATTTAAAGGGTTACCAGACTTCTCAAATGCTGATTTGAATAGTTTGAGATGTTAGGTTCATAAAATGTTACTTGTGGGGGTATATAGTACACAAGCCTTTATAGGGCACTTCCAAACAGAATTGGTCACTAAAAATTTAGCATTTTTCAAATCTCTTGAAAATCTGAGAAGTTGCTACTAAAACTTGAAACCTTCTCAGAACCATAAAAAAGATGGAAATGTAAAACAAATTATGGAAATAAAAATAAGACCAATAGCAAAAGGTTTCTACAAAAAAAAAATTTGTGGTATGACTTTTTGTCTAAAAAGTATAACATTTGAAATTTCAAAATTGTCATTTTATTCACATTTTTCCTAAATTATTGAATTTTTACCCCCCAAAAAAGAAACTGATCACCGAAATGATAATACTAACATAAAGTACAATATCTCACGAGAAAACATTCTCAAAATCACAAGGATATCTTAAAGTACTGAAAGTGATGGGGTAGGAGGGGTGGTATTATTTTTATGTTTACCAACTTTAGAATGCAAACCTCCTGTCTGGTTTTTTTATGTAAAGCTGCAGGAGATATGAGAAGGAGATTTGGTTTGGTAACCTCTAGCTCTGAGTCTGGAAGTAGTTTGTTTGGTCATTTCTATAAAAAGCATTATTAGAAAAAATCGTTTAGCACGGATGGTATTCACCCTGGCTAAGTCATGTATAATATGAGGGGAGATGCAGGAGGTGGCATGCCAGTACGTATTCAGGTAGGTTTCTGTATAGATTGGTAGGGAATTACTTTTTGCAAAGGTATCCTTACCATAGATGTAGGATTGTACGAAACTTTACAATAACATTAACGTCATGAAAAGAGAGACAAGGATCGCGGGAGTACAGAGTTCTATCCAGTACAACGATGAGCCCCCCTTGTCGAAGCACGGATGATAATTGGGGTTATTTTTTAGGTCCTTGATGGACTGAAATTCATCTTGGTTAAGTTCTTGTGCACAGTGCGAGGGATGTTGTGCATAGTAAAGCAGGTCCCGTTAACCAAGGTTTGAAATGAGCCATGGCAGGTACAGGGCAGTGACAGGGTAAAAGTAAGGATTGAGGATTGTATGAACTCAGAAGCCTTGATAGGGGAATAGTTGGAATTCATATGTGTCCTCTGCAGGTTAATTAATGGTAACAGAGACGATGATCTTGAAATGATTGATCTAAAGGAAGTAGATAGTCCCTTAGTGTTAAGAACGTCCGAAGAGGAATTGGACACAGGAGTATCAGTTTCATTACTTCATAGAAATGTCTTCTGAGTGTAGGTAAGACGAAGGTAAACCTGGTAGAGGAACAAATGGGACATCTTAGAAAAGAGGTCAGTCATACCCAGATGGCGGTATTAGGCAGATTATGGCGGACAGGTCTGTAATAAAGTCCATGTCACATGAGACAAAGAGAGGAAAACAGGCAGGTTTTGTCGTCAGGGCTTATTGCAAGCAAGAGGCCACAGTAACCCACAAAATCCCAAATGTCCTTGACCAAGTCAGGCCACCAATAGAATTGGGAAATGAGGGCCACAGAGCGCTGCCCCCCGGGTGCCCAGCCACACGAGAGAATGTCCCCAGGTCAGGATCCCTCTTCGAAGGCCTGTCGCACAGTCATGCGGGAGGTAGTTGCCGCAGGTCCACCGGCGCTCAGCACAAGCTCTCTGGAGGAACGATTTGTCTGGGGGCAGAGTCCTCCCCCATAACATTGGCAAGCATGGGACAAGGCAAGCAGCCTTGATGTTTTTTCGGATCTAAAAGTGGATTTAAAAGTCAAAGCGAGAAAAGAACCACCGAGCTTGACATGGGTTAAATTGCTGAGCCGTCTGTAGATACTTAAGTGTTCGTGTGGTCCGTTGTAATGCGGCCTGGGAAATCGGGGCAGGTGCCGACCAATCTCACAAGGCAAGCTGATAGCCAGAAGAAGCTCATGATCTTCAATTGCAATAATTCCTCTCAGCGGAGGAGAAGGATTGTTGGCGAGAAGAGCTGCAGGTGAGGAGTCCAACCCTTAGGCCCCATATGGGTAAGGAACCGCCCCCTCTTTTAACAGAAATGGCTTTCGGTATCAGGTTGGGTAGAACTGATGCAGAAGAAAAAGCTGTCTCTAATTCGTGAAGGCCTCCTCTGCGGCTGGAGATCAGACACGGGAATTTGCATCTTCCTGGTTAGCGCCACCATCGGAGCTACCAGAAACAAGAAATGTGGGATAAATTGTCTGGTAATAATTTGCAAAGCCCAGAAATCTTGAATAGCACGCAAGTCGTACTGGGCGTTGCCAACTGAAGAACCGCAGAATAACTTGCAGGATCCATCTACAAGCCTTATCGGAAGTTATGTAGCCGAGGAGGAATGGAGATCTTCTGATGAAACTGGCACTTTCCGTGTCGCATAGAGATAGTTAACCCTGAGGCGCTGAGCACTTGCCGTACGTGGGACTGGTGGGACTCAAGATCTGCAGAATACACAAGGATGTCATCCAAGTAACCACAACACAACTGTACAATAAGTCCCTGAAGATGTTGTTAACAAATTCCAGGAAAACGGCTGGCGCATTAAAAAGTCCAATAGGGCATAACTTAATATTCAAAATGCCGATCAACGTGTTAAAGGCAGTCTTCTACTCTTACCCTTCCTGATGCGGATAGGTTGAGATTGTAGGCCCCCGAAGATCCAATTGGCAAAAGACTCTAGCACCCTAGTAGACGGTCAAAACAACTCCGTGATCAGCGGCTAGAGGATAGCGATTCTTAACGTACCTTGTTAAGACCGCAATAGTCTATACAGGGGCGGAGAGAGCCACCATTTTTGGTGCAAAAAAAAAAACCTGCGCCAATTGAAGAGGAGGATTTGTTGGTATGAAGCTCTTGCAGGTTCTCCTTGACATCTCGGACATGGCTGGCACGTCTCAGGTACGAAAGCGGGTACACCCGACCCATAAGAGGGAAGAGCGGGCAGCAAGCTCAATGGAGGCACATCATAGGGATGATAGCGGGTAGAGTCTCAGCTTGATTTTGTAGAAACACATTGCGAAGTCCTGGTATGGAGCGGGCAGCCCATAAGAGCTTGGGAGGACAGGTAGAAGTCCTGACAGGTAGCGGATGAAGACCTCGATACAGTTTGAGGAACAAACGCGGGCCCAACGGAGAATCACCCAGAAGACCAGTCCAGACATGGGCATGATGAGCTGCAACCAGGGAGAGACCCAGCAGGAAAGCGGGTAGGCTTTGGGTAGCACAAAAAAGAAAGTCTCTCTTTATGTAAGGCACCAACTTGCAGAGGAGCAGGGGTTCTTGCAAAAGCAGATGGGCACGGAGAGAATCTGGCCCATGACAGAGGCAATCGACAAGGGTTTTCTCGAGAACGAACCACTGGGAGTGGATGCATGGGAGACCATCAGATCCACAAAGTTCACTGTAGAGCCGAATTCAGGGAAAGCAGAAACCTGGATTTGGGTACAGTGCCAATGATGGGAGCACGGGAAGAGTCAGGTGTGGAGAAGCGTTTGCTAACACCTAGGGAAAGCTTCCAAAGAACCCTAGGTGCTGGTTTCCTGGACGATGGACGGAAGAAGAAAGAAGAAGTACCGATGATGAAGTGGGGTACTATAATACAGGCACAATACAGGCAGAGGTCTCTTGACGTTGTCTGGAAGTTCTTGTAGGGAGAGTCATATCTGAATAGGTTCCTCAGCAGATGTACAGGCGGGGGCTGGAGCGGCTTTTGGAAGGTAGGTGCCAGGCGAGGAAATGGGCTGAGGAGTGCTCGAATAGTAGTTTCTCGGCGCTCTCTTTAAACCAAAAGTCAATCCGAATGGCCCGTGTGATAAGACCACTCAGAGTTGAGGCAGGTCCCGAGCCTCCAGAGCGTCTTTAACTTTAACTCCAGGCAATTTCAGAGGCCAGGGTGCGGAACTGAACTGCTACTCTCCTACCGGAATGAATTGCCTTGGCGCAGGTTCAACAATGCAGTCTAAGTGAGGAGGCCTGCACAGCCTGGATCTCCAATCCACTTGCAAGGCTAGACAGCCATAGCCTAGGTCAGCAGCAGGAAGACAAATTGGGGGAGGCAGAGTGGCAGTAGTCGCAGGAGCAGTTCAGGAACTGTTGCTGATGTTGGATGGCTAGCAGCTGTTGCAGCATGGCAGGACTTGGGTTGTCCCAGCTGTTCAAGCTGTGCGGTAATCTGACGGGTAGTGCTGGACCACGAGGAGGCAAGATCGGGCCAACCGGGAAGCAGAAACCTCAGAGGGATCCATGGCTGGATCTTACTGTCCGGGATGAATGGATACTCTGGATCACCGCGGTAGGGGTACTAGGTGGGTACTAGGCCGACACTGGCTCCGGAATCTAAGTGGCACCTGGTCTTCACTGAGCCGCCGCCGCAAAGCGATCCCTAGAGGTACTTAAACTCTAGGGTGTCTGTACGATTCCTATCATACAGTGCCTACATTGTGTATTCAACCGCTACAGATTTAGCAGGTTTGATAAGAAGCAAAATAAGTTAGAGCTTTCAAACAAGAACAGGATTTATAACAGAGCATAAATCTTACAAACCAAAAAGTTATGTTGCTTAGTTAAATTTTAATAAATTTTAAACATAAAAAGTGTGGGTCAATTATATTCAACCCTAGGTTTAATTTTGTAGAATAACCCTTGTTGCAATTACAGCTAATAATTGTTTTATAAGGACTGATCAGGCCGGCCACAGGTCTCTGGAGTTATCTGGCCCACTCCTCCATGCGATCTTCTCCAAGTATCTAGGTTCTTTGGGTTTGTCTATGTGGGACTTTACCTTGAGCTCCTTCCACCAAGTTTTCAATTGGGTTAAGTCAGAAGGACTGCTGGGCCACTGCAACACCTTGATTTTTCCCTCTTGAACCAGGCCTAGGTTTTCTTGCGTGTGCTTTGGGTATTGTCTATGATTGGAGATGAAATGACGACGCATCTTAAGATCCTTGATGGAGGAGCGGAGGTTCTTGGCCAAAATCTCCAAGTAGGCCGTGCTATCCATATTTTCATGGATGCGGACCAGATGGCTAGGCCCCTTGGCTGAGAGCAGCACAACAAGCATGATGCGCACCACCATGCTTGACTGTAGGGATGGTATTCTTGGGGTCGTATGCACAGTGCCATACAGTCTCCAAACGTCACGGTGTGGTTGGCACCAAAGATCTCGATCTTGTCTCATCAGACCAGAGAACTTGAACCGTCTGTTCAGAGTCCTCCAAGTGATTCAGAGCAACTGTAAACGAGCCTTGACATGACACTTTGAAAGTAAAGGTACATACGTGCTTATCTGGAGAGGAGACCATTGTGGTGGAGTACGTTACTTATGGTATTGCTGAAACCAATGTCCCCACTGCCAGAGATCTTCTCGGAGCTCCTTGTCCTTGGGTTAGCCTTGACTCTTCGGACAAGCCTGGCCGGCACGAGGGAGGAAACTTTCAAAGGCTGTCCAAGGGGTGGAAGGCTAACAGTAGTTCCATAAGCGTCCCACTTCGGATGATGCTCCAACAGCGCGAGACAGGTCGGGTCCAACTCCTTGGAAAAGGTTTTGTACCCCTTGCCAGCCTTGTGACCCTCCACGATCTGTCTCTAATGCTCCTTTTGTTGTCTTCCATGTGACCATGTATGATGCTTGTTCACAAGTTTGGGAAGGGTTTAAATAGTCAGAAAAGGCAGGAAAACAGATAATTAATCCAAACATGGAAGCGCATTGTTTTTGTGCCGAACTATTCTTAATAGTTTAGGGGAACCAAACAGAATTCTGGTGGTTTGAGGGTGACATAATAATTACCCATACTTTATGTTTTAAAATTTAAAAAGATTTAATGCGCAACATAACTTTTTGGTTTGTAAGATTTATGCATTGTTAATAAATCCTGCATCTTTTTGAAGTTTGAAGGCTCTACTTATTTGCTTCTTATCAAACCTGCGAAATCTGCAGGGGGTTGAATACTACTTGTAGGCACTGTATACGTATATATGTGTATTTTACTACTCATACATTACAATGTGGGTTTTTAAAGAACCTATGTTGCCTTTACAAATCATAGTTTTAAAATATTTGTTTGCAAGAATATAAAGTTACCGTATATACTCGTGTATAAGCCGATTTTCAGCCAAAAATGTGCTGAATAACCTCGCCTCTGCTCGGATGATCGGGGCGGCTTCCCTTCAGTCTTTTCCGCGATGCTCCGGTCCATGCAGCTCCTCTTCTGTCTCCTGTAACAGCCAGCAGAGACATGGCCATGCGCTCTGCTGGCCGGCGCATGCTATGACGTCATCAGAGGTCGCATCATAGAGTGCGAGGGCCCATGGTTACGGCATACAGAAGAGGAGCCCTGGGGACTGGAACATGGCGGAGTAGACAGAAGGAGAGCCGTGCCGAGCATCGTGACCACCCAAAGGTGGGCAAACCGGGGGCTGGCTGTATACTAAAGGGGGCTGGCTGGCTACAAAAGGGGACTGGATGGCTAATAAAGGGGGCTGGCTAGGTGTATACTACAGGGGGTGGCTGCATACCACTGGGGGCAGGCTGGCTGTAAACTACAGGGGGCTGGCTGGCTATACAGGTGGTCCCCTACTTAAGGACACCCGACTTACAGACAACCCATAGTTACAGACGGACCCCTCTGCCCACTGTGACCTCTGGTTGAAGGCTTCTGGATGACTTTACTATAGTCCCAGGACTGCAATGATCAGCTGTAAGGTGTTGTAATGAAGCTTTATTGATAATCCTTGGTCCAATACAGCAAAATTTGTGAAACCCCCCTGGGACAAAAGAAAAAAAAATGTCTACAACTTCAATTAAAAAAATATACAGTTTTGACTTGTATACAAATTCAACTTAAGAACAAACCTCCGGACCCCATCTTGTATGTAACCCGGGGACTGCCTGTATACTAAAGGCAGTTGGCTGTATAGTACTGGGGGCTTGCTGGTATTATAACTGGGAGGCTGACAATGCATTTCCACCCTCAGCTTATAACTCGAGTCAATAGGTTTTCCCAGTATGTTTTGGTGGTAAAATTAGGGGCCTCGGCTTATACTCGGGTCGGCTCATACTCGAGTATATATACAGTATATGTCGTCTTCCTCTGTGTCATGTTTGCATGTTTTAATTTGGGGTAAAAAGTTTAATTGCTATTCCAATTCTTTTTTTGCCTTTGATTTACAATTACATACCTCATTCAGCAATGAAAAAACACTAACTGGACTCCCTTCAATGAGCTCCACACAACGCTCATTGTCCTGGTAACTGATAAAAGACCATGCAAGCCCTTCTGTTGTGTACTCCTCCTGCAACAAATCAAATTATTTCTTTTTGAATTTCAATAATTTCTTCTGCAGAAATGTTATACATAAAATACTAACTACTTCACCTTTTAACTCCTTAATGACGCAGCATGTTTTAAGTAATGCTCAGACCTTTTTCTTAAATTTGACCAGTGTTCTCTGCCGTGGTACAACTTTTCAACACTCTTACGAGAAAACAATCTCAAAATCACAAGGATATCTTAAAGTGTTGAAAAGTTATTACCACAGGAAGAGAAACTGGTCAAATTTTAAGAAAAAGGTCTGAGCATTAACTTAAAAACAGGCTGCGTCATTAAGGAGTTAAAGACAGCTGCTTAATCACAACACTAATCCATAAACCAACATACAGAACGACCTACCTGAAAAATAACAGATTCCACCCCAAACATACCAGACAGTCCATCATATACAGCCAGGCCATACACTACATCCGTATCTATCATATACAGGCAGGCCATACACTACATCCATATCCATCATATACAGCCAGGCCATACACTACATCCGTATCCATCATATACAGCCATACACTACATCCGTATCCATCATATACAGCCAGGCCATATCCTACATCCGTATCCATCATATACAGCCAGGCCATACACTACATCCGTATCCATCATATACAGCAAAAGTTAGCGGGGACGTGAGGATTAGCTCTAAAAAGAGCTCTCCTCACGTCCCTTACATCCACCTACCACCCGATCTACCTTTATAGGTAGATTCGTGGTGGTAGGTTCCCTTTAAAGGTCACTCGACCCTCTCAACCAAATAGTAGCCAATATTGACTTGTAGGTAATCAACAGGACTAGTCTTACTCTGTAATAGGGGATACCAACATGTGACGCTACCAGTGAAATTCTCAGCACTCTAATATTAGTGAATTCTCTTAACTACTTAATTGATATTCTTCATGTTTTTTTTTTTTTATAAAAGCGGTTGTCCACTCTTTTACATAAGTTGCCCATGTGCCTTTAATGGCTTAAAAGTGATTGAGCATTCCTTCTACTTACTTCTGTACTGTGTGCAGACCCTCCATGCTTCTTTGTTTACATGTCTGAGCTCTGCTGATTATGAGGATCTGTAGCAGGAGACTCATCCTGCTCCTTCCCCCTCCCCTCTTCTGTACTGTGTGCAGACCCTCCATGCTTCTTTGTTTACATATCTGAGCTCTGCTGATAAGGAGGAGCTGTAGCAGGAGACTCATCTAGATCCCTCCCCTCTTCCTGTCTCTGTCACCGAGGACAGATGGTGAATGATGAAAGGAAGCCTTAAGGACGCCCTAGAGCAGTGAGAGAGGAAGTTGTGTATATGCAGGGGACAGCATGGTGAGAACAGGGAAAGGCTGAAGCTCTCAAAGGAGGCAAAAAGATGGGTACATCTACATGCAGAGACGTATCTAATGTAGGGATTTATTGAAAAATGGCCAATCCCTTTAAACGAAATCTACTATCAAAATCATCATGATATACCAGGGACATTACTCATAGATCCAGGCACCGTGACTGTGGTAATCTTCTTATATTTATTATCCATGGTCTCCTTCCTTCTATTTTCCTTCCTTCATTTTAAAATTATGCTAATGAGCCAGAAGGGCTCCAGGGGCGGTACCAGAGCCCCTTCATGCTATAACTTCACAGGCTGTTACACTGTGCAGGAGCACTTCCCTGCATTGCAAGAAAATGATGCCAAAATGGCGACACACATGTGCCATACATGTGAGCAGACCTCTTTGAAGGGTTAACATCAGTGAGGTGTTCAGATTTGCGTCCAGATTCGGCTCATCCTGAATACTGATGATTCCACTCATCACCATTCATGAGCATAATATTAAAAGTTGACTTTAGTAGGAAGGAGGCCATTAATAAAAATATAAAAAGATTCTGCAGTGTAATACAGAGAGTTATGGTGAATGTGATTCGCTAAAGGGATTTTCTCAATTAGGCATTGACATTTAATCGAATTCATCTGCCATATAAATACATTTTTTAAAATAACAATTTAAGAAATGTATCGGTATGAAGAGCAATTTTCCATAAATGTTGCCATGTTGTCCCTTGTCAACATTAGATTGTTGTCCTTGGATACGACCACCTCTGTAAGAGTGACATCAAAAGAAACAAATAATTTCTACATATGAAATGTCTGGCAGTTACTGCATGTCCCTCAGCCGTCCAGTGGTAATAAACGCTGAAGTCTGGCCACTAAACCCAGGGTGGGGGGATGGTCGTATCCAAAAACAACTATATTTGTTCTAATGGACAACATGGCAACATTTCCCGGAAATTATCTTCACGCTTGTACACTTTTTCGATGACATGCGATTGACGAAATGTTTCTATATGGCAGGTTAAATTGAAAACGCCCAAATGAGAATACCCCTTTAATGAACACAAATGACTTTTTTAACATTTTAAAAAAATTATTGAAAAATTCTGAATGCATGATAAATGTATATAAAATCATGTATTTGCTGTGGCTCTGGAGAAGTTTGCGTGCCGTTACAAGTAAGTATTAGGGCAAGTGTGAAATCCTTAAAAAAAGGATTTCATGGTGATTGTTTAGGTGTAAAGAAGAGGCCAAAAACCTCCAGCGGAAAATCTGCGTCAAAGGTGCAACACACGACACAAATCCACATGAAATACGTACATATAGAGCATGGAGATGTTGTGCAGATTAATAAGCGTTTTATCCACATGGCATTTTGAAACTATTTTGAATCCGTTTTTTGGCCCGTTTTTAAGCAAAAAACATGCGTGTTGCTTAAAAACGGGCCAAAAACTGATTCAAAGCGCCATGTGTAGCATCACCCTTAGGCTACATTCAGATGGCCGTTGCCCGTCGTACCGTAGCACGGCAGGCAACGGCCGCGCGCGGGGAGAGGAGGAGGCGGTGAGCACACGTTCCACTAGCGCCGCGTTCATAACGCATATGCGATCGGAAAACGCATATGCGATCGACCCGAGCCCCGCCCACTGTGCGCTAGCGTCGCGTTATGAACACGACGATGGCGGAACGTGTGAACGCGCCCTCAAGGGGTACGGAGCGGTACGGTGCCGCACGTGAGGAGATTTGCCTAATTACATTGCTGTAAACATTAGGGAACATTTATCATAAGTGTCTGAGGTAAAACTGTTCTAGTTGCCCATGGAAACCAATCAGAGCTCAGCTTTTACTTCATAAACAGCTGTGGGAAAATGAAAGCTGAGCTCTGATTGGTTGCTGTCAGCAACTAGAACAGTTCTGCTCTCAGACACTCCTGATAAATCTCCCCTATTGTGTTTACAAAACCCATGTGTTAACGAGTCATTAACATATGTGTCAACATTATTACCACATGTGTTTGTAAACACAATGTTGACAACAATGTAATTAGGCAAATCTCCTCTTCTCAGCTCGTGTGATGTGTTTGGATGTGTTTGCCATAAGGCAAACTAAACATAACGTGTGCACACAGCCCAACACGTGGAGTTTTGAACGCGTTTTTGGGCCATTTTTAAGCTGTGGTTAAAAAACGCATGCGTTTTTTTTGAAAACACATACATTTTTAACCCGTTTTAATTAAGATAATTGGTAAAACTGGTAAAAAACGAATGCGTTTTCAAAAACCATATGCCTTTTTTAAAAACGCATCCATTTTTGACAGGTTTTTACCAATTATTTTAATTAAAAATGGTCAAAAACAGATGCGTTTAAAAAAAAAACGCATGCGTCTTTTAACAGGCTGCTTAAAAACGGACCAAAAAAGGGTTCAAAACGCCATGTGTGGCATCACCCTAATGCGTTTCAAAATGTAATGAAACGCAACCAAAACGCAAATGTGAACGTTAAAATGTAATTAAAATGCCACATGTGAATGCAGCCTTATGTATAATAACACAACCAACTTTACTGTGATGTAACAGTGCGACATTGCGGTCTTACGTCACGCTGCAACTATGTGGTTGACATATTTTACGGATTGATGAGAATTCCAAGGCTGGCTGGGAGAATAGTGGGACACGCTGGGACTTGTAGTTCCACCACTTCACTGCTGTCACATGCCATAGACTGGGCGAGTGAGTGTCCCCATGTGTACGGTGGGCACGCGGCAGCAGGTATGTGGCCGCCCAGGGGTGAGGGACAGGCTGGTTACAGCAGAGGTGCTGCATTAGTCACTGCTGGCCCTGGGGCAGCCTATTGGTACAGGCTCTAGTCCTTCCCCTCCCATTCTCCCTGCTGAGCAGCTCCCCAGACACCAGTGAGGAGGCTACAAGACTCCTGGAGGGATCACTGCTCAATCAATACAAAATTAACTAATTGAGTGACATCTGAAGGGGCTTAACTCCACCAGGAGCCGGGGAGTAGGAGCTGCAGTGAGCATCACACCCGGCTGTCCTCTGTGAGTGGAGTACGGGACACGAGGGAGAGAGTTTGATACAGTAGGTTGTAACTTTCTGCACTTTATGTGTATTATTATAGCAGGTTCTCGCCTCATCTGATTGCTAGCTTTTGGGATCAGCATGAACTGAATTTGTATAGTTAGTCAATGGACTTATTTGTGTGATTTTTTTTTTTTTTTTTGAGTCGTTTTCGTTAAATGCAGCACAAACACATCCTCAATGTAAAGGCAACTTTTTGTATTCTGAGCAAAAAATTTTCCTTAAGGCTGCGTCCACACGTTCAGTTTTTCAGATGCAGGTTTGGGTCATCATGGGTGAGGACTTTTATCATTTTCTCTCCTCTCCGGGTTTGGACATCAAAAACTGGATCCGGAAAATTGAACGTGTGAATGAACCCTCATAGAAAAAAGTGTTTTTGCAATGTTACATCATAGGTAATTGTGTGTGGCAGGCTCGGGCTGCACTGCAATATTAGATTGCAATGTTTTTTAGGGAATTTCATTGACTGTTTCCAATGACTGTAACTGTGACCAAACGGTCAGTAGAGATCCGGTTCTGTGAGACATAGTTGTATTGATTATGGAAGTGGATTCTCTGTACTGTGTGAGGCCCCTGGAGATCTGGGGGCACCCAAAAAGTGGTAGCAATTATTGGATTCTCTTGAAAAGTTAGCAGGATATCCCCACATCCCCTTTAAACATCTACCTGGCTGCCAAAGTTTAAAGGCTACAACAGGGCTTGGAGCCTTGGTCCTCGGCTCTGCCATAACTTTGTTTGGGACCAATAAAACCAAATCCACCACTGATGGTACAAATGGAGGTGTTGCCTGGCTGCAAGTCAAGGTGATACCACACGTGGCGTTTTGAACCCGTTTTTGGTCTGTTTTTAAGCAGTCCGTTAAAAAAAAACAGTGTGTTTTTTAGAACGCATCTGTTTTTGACAGGTTTGACCAATTATCTTAATCAAGACTGGTCAAAAACGCATGCGTTTTTTAACGGACTGCTTAAAAACGGACCAAAAATGGGTTCAAAACGCCATGTGGCATCCCCCTCACTCTCTAGATTTGGACCCTATTGATTAACTCTTAGGGCTGTCAGAACACAATCTGTTTGGGAATGGGATAGAGTGATCAGGTTTTATCTAGTCTATTTCCATGATTTTTTCTAAGACGAGGCACAGTGGGGGCTACTTGTCTGCTTCACCTTCATGGTTTTAGGTTGAGTTGTGGTGAATCCGGTTATTTTGATCACAGTCACACCCCAATGGATGGCAAAGAATCTCCTCACACCTCCTGTAATGATGCATAGATCTCTGTTCTAGATCTGATCCCTGTTCAGATCTTCTCTTCCCAGAATTAGCTCTTATCTTGGAGATTTAAGGAGATGAGCTACTGGATGCAAGTTGCTGTGCCCAAACTTACTTTATGGAACCCCCGTGACTCCTATCTATTCCAATGTGGAGAAACCAGTATTATTAAGAATTCTAGTTGCCCTGGATGTAGCAGAGCTGTATAAGCTCACTATGTATGACACTATGTAATGATTGTGTACCAGTGTACAGATGAATGAGCACTTCAGCTCTGCTACATCTGTGTGTAGTATTGGTGTAAGTTGCGTGGAGGACACGATATACATTGTATCTGTTTCTCTCTCTGCGTCGCCTCTTCCTGTTCTTGATCAGATGTGTGATTATGGGCTGATACTTTGTAACTGAAGTGTTGATATAAAAACACTTGGCTTTGCGCCCTGCTACTCCATTCCTTCCACTTGTGTCCTGTTTTCCCAGTACTGATGCCTGACTGGGGCTGTATTTACAGTGGGTGATGTCCTAGGCAGAGTATACTCCCTTGGCAAGTAATTGTCCCTCCCCACGCTGCACCTTGTCACTAGATATGGGACAATCTGGATGGGTATTTTTTACCCACTTTGATATTTACCAGGTATAAGATCATGTTCTCTGTGACCTCATACAGAGAATAAAAAAAACTACCTTACTGGAAATAGCTCCACCATAATCCATTGGCTGTAGCTGGTATTGCATCTTGGTACCAGAGCGCTGTGCTCGGCAATGTCTGACACTTCATACAATTGAATGGAGCAGCATGACACAAACTTGATCTGCCCTTAGTGAGAAGGGACCCCCATTCTCGTGGGCGTTCCTGCAGTCGGACCTTCCCCAATCAGCTTATATATTTGGATAGGGTTTAACATGCAAAGTTTTTATAACCCCTCTTAAGGATTGCATCTTGTTTGTTGCAAAGGCTGAAAATCTGCAAATTAATTGATGTGTTGTAAATTAAAAATCTGCATGGACTGGATGCAAATTGCTGTTTTTAAGGATGGTAGCTGGGGGCATCCTAGCCCCCTGTCAGTACATGAACCCACGGCCATCCATGTAAATCCACAATAGAAATCTGATTTCTGGCAGGCATTTTAGCTCATATTGATGTCTGATCAGACGCATCGACTGACTGTGGGACTTCCTGGAGCAGCTTTGAAGGATCATCAAAAGTTTTACATTGAGCCAAATAACACCTTAGACAGGGGCGAAACTACAGGGGTAGCCGCTGCTATGGGGCCCACAGTGTCAGGGGGCCCCGGTATTTTGGGTATTGGATGTGGATATGCTGTATGTCTGTGTATTTGATACAAGTGTATATGGTATTGTATGTATGTGTGTGTATATATGGTGTAATGTATATTGTTTAAAGGGTATGTGGGGCCCCATTCAGAAGTCCGTATGGAGCCCTTGCTTTCCTAGTGACGCCACTGCTAAGCTTGTTTTCTTCTCTATGAAGTGGAGCAAGCATGTGAAAGGAGACCTTTCTTGGAGTTTGGAGGGGTGCAAACTACTAATGCTGACCCCCAGCACGCACTATAGGCAATAAAAGAATACTACTTCCATCATCTTCATCGTCCTTCAATGTCCATCCGCTGTTTATGGTTCAGTTGTAATTTTTTTTTTCTGTTAAACCCACCATTTCCAAATAATCGGTGCCTTTTGTTTTGGCACAAAATATAAAGTGGGTATACGACCTACACTACAGAAAAGTCATCGTTATTGAGGGGATAAAAATAAAGTTTTGGGGGTTTTTTTTTCTCTCCCTTGATTTGCAATTGTGTTCATTGGTGTCCGATTTTACATCTTCCGTTAGACGTTTCCTGAGTGTATAATTGTAAAAAAAAAAAAAAACCTAATGGCTATAAATTAATGAGATATATACACATGAGACCATGTGTGTCACCTCGGGGAAAGATGAGGGGTCCATCGGACCCCTGTTCTTGTGATTTTTGTGGGGGTCCCATCACGGAGGCCACCACGGATCAGCAAGTTAGGACCTATCCTGTGGAGAAGAGATTTTGATGTGTCAGACCTGATTACTCAGAAACCGGAACTCAACTCAGTCTGTCGGTTCTGGTTTCTAAACGTGCAGGCCGGACATTGCAGTAAGCACACGATGTAAGTTTGAAGAGATTTGATGCATCGATTTGCGCTCATGGGTAAGCGACCTAAATTACAAAACTCAGATGCCCTTGGCTTTCTACTGTCAGGTGGGTGGTGTCTTCTGCAGTCCAGGAACTCCCACCTGACAGCAGAGATTAGTTAGCATATTGGGAGCCAATGCTATTAATTGCTCCGGAGAGATCGGGTTTATAGGATCAAAACACAAGCACAAGAGCCTATGGAGTGGCGCCTCTTAAAAGATACAGGGAGTTGGTAAAAATTTTACTGCAGTCATGGGGTTTTGCTGGGGGCAATGGGAATCTATGTATATAATAAAGAAGAGTTTCATAACTAGTGGTGGGATTTACGTAAGGAGATGGACCCCACCGTGGGCACTTGCGTAAGAAGCCGGACCCTGCAACAGGTCATCCCTTTCCCGCAGGGTTTATGGAGAGGGTGGAGTGAATTCTTCAAAGGTTTACGTGCGCCTTGGGCTAAGATCAGTCCTTATAAACCACATTCTGCTGCGGGAATCTGCTGAACAATGTCACTTATGTCAAAAAACAACATTTTCATAGTTTATTTTTGTGTCTGTCACTGATCCTGCAGAGATTTTACAGTATGGGATTTATAGAAGTTTGTGCACGTTGCTTGTATACTGAAGCCAAGCCCTTGGGGGTTGTTAAAGGGTAAGGCCATCCCTTTAAGGAATCAGCTGGCTATAGCGTAGACCTGTATATAGCACACTTCCCCCTACTTTGCAGGTAACTTTGCACTCACTATCGCTTTAAATGTATCTGGACACAGAGCAGTAGCCACTCACGTTCACTTCTCCCCTCAGGACATGAACGAGAAGTTGACATGTTTTGTACATTCTCCAGGGAGCAGGGTTTCCAGATATTCTGGTCAGAGCTAGATTTTCTTTACATTCCTCATCACGTACCAAGGCCGGAGATTTTAATGACCTTTTTATTGTTTTTGGAGTAGTGTTTGGAAATAGGTAAGGGGTTCCCTCACTCCACCCATCTGGGCACCACCCTCAACTCTAGATAACTAACACCACCAAGCTTCCAGGTGTCCTGGGCTCATCAGAAGTAACTTTTTTGGCCCCCAGCACGTGTTGACTGGAACGTCCAACCCAAATGCCCAACAACAAGAACTGAACTGACCTGCTGAGTTCAGTTCCGGTTGTGGGCGTTGGGGCCGGGTGTACCAGCTGTGAGTTGAAAGCATCACACTCACTAGTGTGTAAGGGGCCTTCGTAAAGGGGCCTATAAAAACACATTGGGCCTCATTTACTAATGGTCTGTCGGACGCATTTTCGTCGGGTTTCCTGACTATTTCCGTTTTGCGCTGAATTGCCCTGGCATTTTGCCACACGCGATCGGATTTTGGAACATCGGTGCCGGCTTGCACGGGACAGAAATCTGGGTGCGGGCAGTCGGACAACCCGACGGATTCGACCACCGCACGGGATTCAACAATTAAAAATGTGTCACAAGACACGCACTTACAAGCACCGGGAAGAAGCAGGAGGACCTCGCCGCAGAAGCGACGGATGCAGGAACTCGGGCGCACGAGCTACGTGAATTGAACCGGATACGAATCCTCGTCAGACAACGCACCGCGGGATCACGACCGGACCGGGTAAGTAAATCTGCTCGATTCTGTATTTGCCAAAACTATCTAAAAAATAAATTATAAAACTGTAGATTCTCTTGATAAATATGCTTTATATATACAAATGCTGATAAAAGTAGGGTGACCTGACCTCAGTCATGCGGTGTTGTCCCTTTTATCGACTACAAGAACCACCGGCCTCTGTGTTTTTGGGAATAAGCCGATGGGGAGTGAAGATCAAGTGAGGCCACCGCTCCCATAACTGGGACTGTAAGGTGATTGTTGGGGAACCCCTTATCTGGAGCTTCCTCTTCATACATGGGAAGACCTCTTAGATGTAACCTAAACCACTTGTCCTGGAAGAGCACAACCATTACTCTTATCAATCTTCGAATCTCGCAAGGAAAAGTTGTAAAGATTTCTCCACTAGAGATCCAGTGATACTTTCTAAAAGTTGCATTTCTTATCGAAGAATTAACGCAGTCATGCAATGGTGTATTGTAGCCCCGTGATGGGCGCCTGGCCGTACTGCACACCTTCAAGATGTCTATAAAGATTCCAGTTCAGTCAGTTGAGGATTCTCAGGAAGGATCCAAAGTTCAGGGTGGACGTTTTATGGCTGCAAAACCAACAACTGTGTGTCACATACTGAAGGGCGGGAGATTTATTACCTGTCACGTCAAGAATTTCGCACTTGCTCCTCTGAAGGTATTGAAGTGCATTTAAACACCAGTTGAACCTGAGAAGACGAATCTTATGTCCTGAGGGTTAAGAGCTAAGGACCAGATCTTGTAAATGGGGTTGTCTACCATCTAGGGTGACTTGTTATGGAGATAGCTTGGAGGTAAAATCTTGGTCTGTAGACATCAAAAAATAGGTGGCAGACTCTAGAACAGTAAATGAATGTCCAGAACTTTTGCTGTTGTCTGGTCCACCATCAAGCTACATTACAGGAAGGACAACAAGGGCACATGCCCCCTCACTACTTGAGGATCTAAGGGTCTTCCAGCTACCTGCCAAGGAAAGTTCTTCCAATCAACCCTGGTCAAGAAGGTCCTGCGAATAACGGAGACTACGCGTGGGGCGATACTGGCTGATGAGTTCAGAGATGTATGGAGGGGACAGGTTGTGAATGGAGAAACTGGCGCAGGGGAGAAACGTGGAGACAGATGGATTAGCCGGGCGGCAGAGTTAGATGGATTGGAGGAGCATATGAGAGTAACCTGGGAGACTGCAGAGAAGAGTGTTGCAGTAGTCCAAGTGGGAGATAATGAGGGCATGAACTTTGTAGACTCTGGATTGAGGAAGGGTCGGATGTGAGATTTGTTCTCGAGGTACATAGGGGGGCAGTATTATATTAGTTATATTCTTGTACATAGGGGGCAGTATTATAGTAGTTATATTCTTGGACATAGGGGGCAGTATTATAGTAGTTATATTCTTGGACATAGGGGGCAGTGTTATAGTAGTTATATTCTTGGACATAGGGGGCAGTGTTATAGTAGTTATATTCTTGGACATAGGGGGCAGTATAAAACTTATATTGGGTAATTTAGATTATATGTGGTTGGGTTGCAGTTGTGCTTATCCTTGCACTTAATCATCAGTGTGTCACCGTGTTATCCAGTTTAGAGCTGAATATCTTTTGACTCATTATTACTAGTCAACAAATTAGCGAATTAACATCTGGTACAAATCTGCCAGGTAAGCACAACATGCCAAAACTTGAAAGGGCAACACCCTGCTCTGCTAGAAAGTGCTGAAATATTTTAGAAAAGTGAAAACAATTAGATTGCATCATTGCTCTGTCATGGTCTGCAAGACAAATCTAACAGGAATAGTGTACATGGAATCAAGATTGTGCACCCAGTTTTAACATATCTTCAATGGTTTATGGAAACTCTATTGTTTTCCAAATTCTTGTTTATAGGGGGCAGTATTATAGTAGTTATATTCTTGTACATAGGGGGCAGTATTATAGTAGTTATATTCTTGTACATAGGGGGCAGTATTATAGTAGTTATATTCCTGTACATAGGGGGCAGTATTATAGTAGTTATATTCTTGTACACAGGGGGCAGTATTATAGTAGTTATATTCTTGTACATAGTGGGCAGTATTATAGCAGTTATATTCTTGTACACAGGGGGCAGTAATATAGTAGTTATATTCTTGTACATAGTGGGCAGTATTATAGTAGTTATATTCTTGTACACAGGGGGCAGTAATATAGTAGTTATATTCTTGTACATAGGGGGCAGTATTATAGTAGTTATATTCTTGTACATAGGGGGCAGTATTATAGCAGTTATATTCTTGTACATGGGGGGGCAGTATTATAGCGGCTATATTCTTGCACATGGGGTGCCAGATTATAGCGGCTATAGGCTTGCACATGGGGGGCCGTATAGATGGATAGAGCTCCCATTATGTAGACTAAAGTTTAGGGCTTACTTTCTTGAACCAGGTGACTCTGTGCTCTGCTCCTATTTCCCTGGCACTTCCTTATCTCTCATTGGGTGGGATAGAGCGGTGTTCTTCCCTGGTCCTGCAGCTCCTGTTGGTTTAGCGGACTTGGCTAGGCGGAATATTTACAGAAGGGGTTACTCCTTGTTTAGTCATGTGTGACTCACACTCCAGACCTGATAGTCGTAACCCTGCTACCTAATGTCAGACATATAGGAATGGGGGCAGCAATGGCCAAAAAGCATAAAGCAAAACTGATTGTTGTGTGTTGCTTGGTGCAGGGTCTGAAGCCTAGGGCATGACCTGTAGATTAATAAGGATGACCGCTCACTTAGTGGCCACCGTGTAGCTAGCATGTTCATCCTGTTGAATTGTGATATTATGCATTACTCACAGCATTCGGGTTGTGGCCCCATGCAATTATTTTCTTATTTTAAAAATGGATTGTGTAAAAGTACCGTGTACTTCTCATTGCTGAGGGTCCGTAACAATCTTACAACATGCTAACGGAATTGAGCTGCTGATGTTTACCTTGAAGGTGCGGCAACGCGTTCAGTTTTTCAGATGCAGGTTTTGATGACCAAACCAGGAATGGAGTAAAAGTATCAGGAGGAGCAGGACCTTTCAATTATTTGTCTTAATCCATTATCATCCATTATCAACACCTGCTTTGGGCTCCAAAAACTGCTTCTGAAAAACTGAACGTGCGGCCGCACCCTCAAGGTAAACATCAGCAGCTCAATTCCCTTGGGGTGCGTTCCCATGCGGCGTTTTGGACGCGTCAAAAAGCATGCGTCAGGACGTTTGCATCAGAACGCATGCATTTTTAATTGTTACAATGCGTTTGGCCACAGTGGAAGCATTTTTCTTCATTGCTGAAAGTGTAAACATTTTCACAGCTGCTTACACTTACAGCAATGAGGAAAAACTCTTCGGCCGGCGCCACATGTAGCGCTTTGTCTGCGTTTGCAAGCGCAGACAAAGCGCTACGTGTGGCGCCGGCCTTCCAGAGATTTAAAAACGCACGTATTCTGACGCATGCATTTTGCTTCACGCATTTTTGCGCATCCAAAACACCACGTGTGAACGCAGCCTCAAGGGCTTTTAAAAAGTTTGCATGTTCTCCCCAATCACAAGCTGATCAGTGAGGGTCCGACTTCTGGGACCACCACTGGTCACAAGACTGGACTCTCGTGATTTTGGACCAGGAAGTTGTCCTTCACTAAATGGCAAGAAGAGATCTTGAACAGGTTGAGAAATACAAAAAAAGACAATGAATGACGGGTTACTATGTGACCGCAGGTTCTGGCAAACCTGCTGAGCGACTAGAAGATAACAGAAGTCTGTAGCTATTGTAAGTCTTGCGGATGATGATTCTTCTCCTCTGAAGAATAGTGGTTAAACCTGATCCACCATTATAAAGCCTGAAGGGGTAAGAGATGGGATCGTAGAGGAAGCAGTTGCCTTAAGGGTGGTGGCACACGTTAGCGTTTTGAACCCGTCAGTTTTTAAGCAGTCCGTTAAAAAATGCATGTGTTTTTTTGAAAACTCATCCGTTTTTTACCATTTGTCCAAAAACGGATGAGTTTTTAGAAATGCGTTTTTAACGGACTGCTTAAAAAACGGGTTCAAAACTCCACGTGTGCCACCACCCTTTAATCTTTAGAAGTCGGAAAATAATTTAACGTGACACGTTTCTACCTTCCATTTATGACCGGAGTGTCTCCCAATTGTCCTACTGGAAAACACCCTGGCGGCTAGAGGCGTCAGGACCACTTTGTTTAACAAGTCAGTTGAAGGATTCAGTAAAGGATTTGGTCTTTGGATATGCAGGGGGATAAGATGAACCAGTCTTCATATAGCAGTAAACCCATTCAGATGATTTGGGGATCTAATAATCGGATATCTGCGGCCGTGCATCGCCACTACTTCTGTAGATTGGGCGACATAACAAGTGCCGAGAGTCTCCTACCCTTATGTTGTCACTCACTCCTAGCAACATGTCAGAAAATCTTTAAATATTTGCCATTGCAAAGAAAATGTAACCAATGGTAACAATGTCCGGAAGGATACACGTCCCATACATCCACCTACCACCCGATCTACCTTTATAGGTAGATTCGTGGTGGTAGGTTCCCTTTAAAGGGAACCTGTCACCAGGGACCTCATTTTATCTAATGACAGGTTACAGTAGCTTATTACAACTGCATTGCAAATATTTCTTTCTGCTTTCTCTAAGGATTTGCGTTACAATATAATTGTGGCTTGTAAATTACTTGGCAGCCTAACAGAATGCTCTGTGTAGTCCCAGGGGTTGGGCTTTGGTTTGGATGCATTTCAAGAAACAACATGTGCCTTGTCTGTGCTGCTGACTGATCAGCTCTTGGCCCCCACCTTTGTGCTCCTGTACAGCTCCTGATGAGGATCGGACCCCCTTCCCAGCGCTGCTTACCAGGAAGGGCGGAGTCCAATCCTCATCAGAAGCCAGAGGCGGGTGTCAGCTATAATATACAGCTGAAAGCCACAGCTTCTGCCACCGGCTCCGTTCCAGAACTGATGCCAGAAGCTGGATGTAGAGTCGGCAAGTCACTGCTGCCCGTGCCGTACTACTGTGTCCAGTGTCAGTAAGGGGTTAATATGACGCCAAATGTTTCTATATACAGGCAGTCCCCGGGTTACATACATGATAGGGTCTGCAGGTTTGTTCTTAAGTTGAGTTTGTATGTAAGTCGGAACTGTATATTTTATCATTGTAATCCCAGCCAGAACTTTTTTGGTCTCTATGACAATTGGATTTTAAAAATGTTGGGTTGTCATAAGAATCAGGATTAACACTAAAGCTTCATTACAGACACCTGTGATAACTGTTATAGCTGATCATTGTAGCCTAGGACTAAAGTACAATAAATTACCAACATCCAGAGGTCTGTTTGTAACTAGGGGTCGTATGTAAGTCGAGTGTTCTTAAGTAGGGGACCGCCTGTATTACTATAGATCCTAAGATAGGAGTGTCTAAGGTGACTCGTCTCACTCAGAAAGTGACTCTTCTCTGCTCCTTTTCAAGGGACTTTTGAGGTGGATTTTTTAATATATATATACATAAATAGAGCATAGACATGTGTTTCCTATTAAAACAATTATACAGATGTTATGATATTGTTTATGGAAGCTTGGATTAAACTCCCCAGTATCCTTGCACGCCTTTGCATCCTTCCAAAAATCCAAGCCAAAGGCCAACTATTATATTCCTGTATCTTATGCTGTTAGTGTGTACAAAGTTCATCAAGGCATAGAGTGGAGAAGCTGATAATTTATTTGCTTTAACTATTGCTTAGCATACATACGTAAATTAAACTAATTAAACTTCTTTAACAATGATATAGATTTATAGATAGATTTATAGATGCATAAATACCACATAGATTGTATATAGATAGCTAGAAATTAAAAACAATAGATAGATGTGGGAGACAGGTAGATAAACTAGAAGAGAGAGCATCGATTGATAGATGGATAGGAGATAGGTAGATAGAAGATATATAGAAAAATAGGAAGTATAAAAGGGGAAATTGCACCAAGCACCAATCCACGCTAATGGTTAGATACTATACATACACTTTATTTATTAACTGCAATGGTTAAAATACAAATTACATCAAATAATAAATCAAATTAAAATACAATATTGTACAATGTAATGGTATGCATACCAGTGTGTAACACTTTGTAATATCTCAGGCTGGGCTAAAAAAGGGGCACAAATGGCACCATAGGGCCCAAGTGCACATCTGTGCCCTGAATAAAAAATTAGAATATAAATGTCGCTATAATTATGTACCGTGGGGTTTATGTAAGTAAAAAGCTCATATAAGCCAATAAGTTGTAAACAGCTCATATATGCCAATAGGTTATAAACAGCTCATATATGCCGATAAGTTATACGCCTTTTAACTCCTCAGATTTTTCATTGGAGTTCAGAGTAATGAAATAGTTGGTTCTTGTAATATGTCCCAATAATGTTCGCTGGGAATGCAATTTATATATTTTGCTTAAAAATGTTGTGAAAAGTGTTGTAAGCAGTACTGTTCACTAAAAGTCGTGTCTGTCGTGACCAGTGTCACACTCACGGTTTTCCCGAAAGACTAAAGAGTTCTCCTTAGACTCAGATGTCGCATCGGACAGGCTCGGCAGTGCTGTGAGGATGGGCAGTGTCTCGGCGTCCCCAGAGTGGATGTGCACATGCGTCAATATGCTGTGCTCCGTCTGATTACTCAGGCTGATGATTGTCTCTAGCTGTACGCTTCCCAGGTAAAAGGGATGGGTTTTCTTTGGAGGACGTATAGTTGCTCCTGTTATTTTGGCTGCTCCTGTTATTTTAGCTGCAATGGACCTTTTTGGATCTATTTTAATAATTAGCAAGTTCTAATGTGAATTTTTTTTTAATCGGCAAAACAGGTGCCAGTTTTGACTTTGGAACGCGATTTTCGGGCTACCAAGGGAGTCAGTAAACCAGTGAAAAACCGTTATTAGATTTTGAGAGATCAGAATATTTGAATACTGGCAGTTTTCGGACGCGGCGATACAACGAGCAGTAATGTGTCAATATAGACAATATTTTACTGTCTTTGCTATTTATAATATTTATAAGCAGATGTACTCTCTGAAAAGGCTACCTTAGTGACCGGGACGGGAGGTGATTTGAATTTTTTTAAAGGTTTTTTTTTTTATTATAATGTTTTTTTTTTTACTTTTTTTTATTTTTTTTTTTTACGATTTTTCAGAACTCCTAGGGTACTTTAACCTAGTTGGTCTGATCGACCTACCATATATGAGCCCATAGGCACGTATGGCAGTATTGGGCTAATTTACAACACCTGTACTTCCCACGCCTCATGTGGCAAGTACTGACTCTGACTGAGCTGATAGCCACGATTGTAAGCTGCAAGGGGATTAACCCTGAAGTGCTTGGCGACGGATCGCCGCTCCCGTGACATCAGCGTGGAGCGTCGATCCTGACAGTAAGATCGGCGTGGTTCCCATATACGCCGCCATAGTGTTTGAAGCTTCGGCAGCCTCTGCGCGCGATCAGAAGAAAACACCCCCGTCGGTGCCAGTCCACCAATCGCGGTGGTACCGTTACTCCTTTGCTGCAATATGCAGCAGACGACTTACCGGGCCAATGTGCAATAGGGGTTCGGGAAAATTAGAGGGGGGCGTGGAAAGAAAAAGAGAGGGGAGGTCGAGCGAGCCCGGAATGTAACTACGCGAAAAAAAAAGAGGGTGATTTATATCAAAGAATTTATGTATTTTTTATGGTCGTGAGCGGATGTTGTAGCATAAAATACACCTTAGTGGGGTTATATGAAGGTGAGATTTAGCTATTCATCTTTGCTTTATATATGAACTATGTAGTGGTGAATAATAAGGTGTGTGGACGGGATATTGGAAAATGTTGGATAACCGAAAAAAAGGCATTATCATCCTGTTCGTTTAGTACCTTGGGGGAACAAAATTGGGGTGACATACTAACGGATAATAAACCATAGCTTACGGGATTATGTTTGTACATCAATTTTTTTATTTTATAAAATCGGCCACTGTTTACCTTACAAGCATCCGAAAAAGGAGACTTTTCCAGATGTTATAAATCATGAACATGCAATTTTTACCAAAACCGAATTATTTTCAGTTGCAAAAAAAAAAACTTTAGAAGAATTTCAAGGACGGCGGGTCTGGTTAAGCTTGTACACGGCCCTCAGCGCTCCGTGGCGGATGGGGAATATCCCCACAGTGGTGAGGAGACTGAATACCAGGCTCAGCAGCTCTGGAAAATCGGCATGTCAAAGACGGCTGACAAAAGGAAGGGCGTGGCTAATAACCGGAGCCTGCAACATGAGTATGAATGCAGTAATGTCTTCATTAGACCAAAGTCATTGCATTTCCCAATGGTGGAAAAAGGGAAAGAAATAAAAGAAAAATAGTGTTACTGAATAAAAGAACAACTTAAAAAAGGGAATAAAAGTAATAAAATCAAGTGAAAAGAGTAACCCATGGGAGCAAATGGGGGCAACCCCATAACATAAATAACAAGGAAGATAACGATATAACCCAGGAAAGAAAGACGAGTCCATAAACAAACAACCAACATATATAGTATAAAACCGATTGTCCAGAGTAGACCTCCCGGTAGAATAAAAGTAAACATATATTGAAGAACCCGTTAAGGAGTGAGCGCCATTAATAAAATAAACGTGTTGAAAAAGCGCACAGACAAAAGATTATCATTTTGTAACTTTTCAATCACACACACAATGCAAATAACAAAAAGGTTGAAAAAAGCATATGTACTAAACCAGAAGTGATTAAACTTTGGGGGAAGGGGGTGCAAACTACAGGAACAATGGTTGTAGCAAAATACAAGCCAGCATGCGGGCGCTCGCTTAAAACAGAAGAAAAAGCCAAAAAAGTAACAAATGTTTATTCTAGCTTGTAAGACGGGCAATGGCAAAAATAGAATCTAGGTTTTCCCCGGACATATAGAAGGCGTTTTTTTCCATGTGACCATTCAGTGAAAAGGAATGTCGAGAACCATAATATATACAAGTCGAATGTAAAAACTCCGATCATCGTATCAGCCCCAGGGATAAGTAAAGATAAAAACATGATTATGTGCAAAACGGGTGGACACAGACGAAAAAAAGAAAAAGTGGGTCAACAATCCAGTAGAACAGAATTGAGGATGTCTTTTCTACTCCTGAAAAGGTCGGTCGAAAAAAACAGAGTGTTTCAGTAAAGTTTTGCAAACATAGTGATAAAAAACAAAAACCCCAACGTCTGGTCAAACACTAAAGAAAGCAAGCATCGTCAGTGCAAAAACAACGCGTCCTATACCCTTGCTTCAAACCCGGTCGCAGCGCCTAAAACACGAGTAGGTCCACATGGTGGGGGTCCTGTAAGGCTCTTGGAGAAATTGGCAGAACATTGTTGGGGATTTTCTATTTTTAATCGTTTTGGAAATGTGTACATGTAGTGCATAAATTGGAGGCTAAATGACCTGATACGCGGCACAATTGTTCACCATTCTAATTTCACCTCCAATTTTGAATCAGGAAATAAATCCTGAGGAAAGTGGAATAGCTCCAGGGGTACAATGGATACTCTAGAAAGCTTTTCTGATGTTTTGAGGGGTGCAGATGGTTGATTATATAGGGGTAAATCTATCTAACTGAAAATGTAATGATTCAAATTTCAAAAAGTAAAATTTTTTAAAAATTCATAATTTTTTCTTTTTTTGGAAAATAAACGCACACTTATCAGCCAACATTTACCATAAAAATGAGGACATATGTGGGAAAAAAAACTATTTCAGAATCGCTTTTAAAGTCCAGTGTTCACACAGTTATAACCGTATAAAGCGATTGCAAGTCAAATCCAAAAATGGGGCTGAGCCTTAAGCTGTAAAATGGCTGCGTCCTTAAGGGGTAACCATTTAAGCATCAAACATGAAATAAAACAAATAGGAGGTTCTATTGGAATTTCAAATTTTTGACAAAATGTTTTATTAGCCCTAAAATTTACATGTTCAGCAGGATAAAGTGTGAAAACAAATCTCGATTTTTTGTGATTTTCTATAAGTCTGGCAATACCCCCACATTTGATGTAACCCACTTTATAGCCCATAACAAACGCAGAAAGGAAGGGGCGCCATTAAACTTTGGACGGCAATTTAGCTGAAACTAATTTCGGCGCTATGTGGCATTTTCTGAGCCTATAACATAGAAGAAAAGAGAAACTCCTAAAAGTGCACGGTGCTTAGTACTGAACAACCGTGCCCACCTCAGTAACTGATTTATTTGGGGCCTAATTGGCTCATACAGCTGTCGGGGCAAATGCACATATTACACCTTGCAAATCTCTAAGGGGCATATTTTCCAAAATTGGTGTCACAAGGTCGCCCCCTGTTTGCTACAGCTGGGGCCCCCAAGCATCCTGACCATGTAATGATTTCTGTCCAATTGTGCCTCTAAAGGTCAAACATTCCTCTTTCCCTTCTGAACCCTACTGCGAGCCCATACAAACATTTCACATGCACATGTGTGGCAATTCTACACTGGGAGAAAATTATTACACATTTTGGGGGTATTTCATTTTTTTTCCCCTTTTTTGGAAATTTTTCATATTTTTCCTAATTGGAAATGCGCACTTATTCTCACCTTCTAAATTCTCCAGGGGGTTATCTTTCCAAAATGATGTCACTTGTTGTGGTCTCCTCTGTTTGGTACCACTAGGGCTCTCAAATACAACCTGACACATAAAAAGTAGTTTCAGCCATATGTGTCCTCCAAACCTGAACTGCACTCTTTTCCTCTAAGTGCCACCTGTGGCTGTACAAAGCCATAAATTTGAGTATTGACAACTCAGGAAAATTTGCAACCCCATGCCTCCTTTTGCTACCTTGAAAGGCTCAGCCCCTTAACAACCAAGTTACCTACCTACAAGAAGTCTAAACATGATGTGGGATTAAGCCAAACCAGTAAATCTATTCCATAAGGAACAGACTCCCCAACTGTAGACAGCACTGTTTCGACCAATTGGGTCTCCTCAGTACAGCGTAGGGAACTGGTTTGGCTGTGTTGAGAGGCCATTGACTACGGTCAGACGTATGTGTTCTCTTTATGGAAAGATTGCCAATTAAGGCCACCTTAAAGGCAGTTGTGATTTAAACACCGTTGGAAAACATATTTGCATACTTCCCAGCATGCCATGTACTGGGAAGCGGGAAAATTTTGATAAAACGCATTTACGCGTTTCTTGTGGGCTTGAATTTACAGCTTTCACACCGTGCACCCCAAATACATGTCTACTTTATTCTTTTGTCGGTGCAATTACGGGGGTCCAAATTTGTTTAGGTTTTATAATGTTTTCACTCATTTACAAAACTCAAAACTTCTGGCGCTTATAACTTTTTTTACTTTGTGTACGGAGCTGTGGGTGGTGTTTTTTTTTTTTGCGACTTTTGATGAGTTTTCAATGCTATCATTTTTAGGACCGTATGACCTTTAGATCACTTTTTAAAATATTTTAAATATTTTCAAACTAGCATAAAAGTGCCATTTTTGACTGTGTGATTGATCCTATCATATACTGCAATACTACATATTTTCATTCTCATCATACAATGTGAAATTAGCACATAGTAAGGAATGGGGTCCAAATCCAGACGGCCTCGGGTCTTCGAAGATGACGTCAAGGGGAGCGACTATCTCCCAAGATCACGGACCGCGGGTGTTACCGTAGTCTTTGCTGCGATATGCACAAAGATTAGCTGGAGCTCACTCTCCCATGCACCCGCAGCCGACCCATGACGTGCTATTATGTCACGGGTCATGAAGTTAAAGAATGTTATGCTGCAGTGTATGGACTGTCAGGGATTGTTATTCCAATTGTTATATGAATGCAAACCCTTCTAATAAGACCTAGCTATTATAAAATCACTTTCTCGACTTTTTAACCCAATAATTCCGATTAGCGACGATTTTTCCTGAATTGCCCCGGGATGTGTTCATCGCGCAACCATGCACGCGAGGGGAATCGGGGGGGTGGCTATTGCCCGCAAAAAAATGAACGGATTCGGAAAAGCCGCCACATTTTTTAAAAAAGTCACTCAACACGCTTACCGTCACCCAGGGTAGGACGGTGAACCTTCGATCATATCCGATGGTCTTCAGCGCAGCAGCGACACCTGGTGGACGTTGGAGGAACTGCCTTAGTGAATCTCTGCCGGACCCGAATCCACCACAGAGAACGCGCCGCTGGATCGGTAATGGACCGTGTAAGTAAATCTGCCCCATTGTGTCAATATACTCATTGTACACCTTGATAATTTATTGAGGGGCATGGTTTCCTAAATGGGTTGTGTTGTTGGAGGGGGTTTCAACTGTTGTACATAGTTCTAAGGTTGAAAAAAGACACATGTCCTTCAAGTTCAACCAGGGAAGGTTTTGAATGAGGAAGGGATTTTAGGGGAAGAAATACCTGAGAAACTCTCAATAAATGGCCCTTGTATCTTCTGCGTCCTGTTATTTATACATAAGCAGGTTGCATTCAATGTGGGTGTTTCCATAAGCAGAAGAAACTGCACTCCTTTTGTGTGAGTATATTAAAAAGGAAATTTGCCATTTCATTTCAGGCATTGTGAACCAACCATACCTTGAGAATGCTGTAACTACAATGATGCAGAACATATCTTGTTTAATCCCTGTGCTGAGTGGTTTTGCTGAAAATGAGTCGCTTCTGTTGCCGGGGCTCCACTTTTCCCTTTCCCGTTAGTTATGCACTGCACCGAGGATGATGCAATCACTGTTCCCCCTAACGGCAGAATAATCAATCAATGGACCATCGGTACTTACCCTCCCGGCTTCTGATGGCTCCATTGCGGTCCCGTCCGGGCTGCTGTGTCCGCTTCCTGACTAGGGTGCGCGTTGTGCCACACTCTCTAGAGAATTTAAAGGCCAGCGTCCTCTCTAATTGGCCTTGTAATGCCGGCTCTGCTATATACCGACTCTCGGCTCCCGCATCCCCTCCGGATCTTCAGATCATTCTGCTGAAGAGAAAACCTCCTGAGCGTTTCCAGACGCCTACGAGTTTCCTGAGCGCTTTCAGGCACCTTTGTGATTCCTGTGATGTTCCTGTGTGACGGCCCTGTAATCCTGTGGTGTTCCCGTGTGGGGTCCTGTTATCCTGTGGCGGTCCTGTAATCATGTGGTGGTCCGGTGTCTCATGGTCTTCAAGAGCCATCCTTCCGAGGTCCTGCACCGTCCTTCCGAGGTCCTCCATCATGAGGTCCTGCCATCCCGTTGTCCGCCTACCCCGTGTCCCTACCTTAGCCTGCAACTGCGGGCTTAGTCCGCACCTGTGGCCTCCCGCCGAGCAAGACCATCCCACTTTGCGGCAGTCCTTGGTGAAGACCAGAGTCCGCTAGACTCCGCTCCCTTGTTTCGGCTAGCACATCGTTAGCCCCCTCGTTGTTCCAGGGAGTCCCACACACTTTACTCAAGACTCTTGCCCCACCCATTGATTACTTTCTTGAGCATAAATGGCTTGAGGAAAACTAGAACCCAATAACATTTTAAATAATTTTCAAGGAAAGGTAAAATTCATGCTTTTATCTCACCCAAGGCAAAATATGCTTAACTTTTCTCTCCTTTCTGCTCTGGAGTCTTTAGAAGGTCGCCGAAGTTTCTGCTGCTCCGCTGCCCGTCTTTAATCGCCTAGTGCGGTTCATACAGCTTCTCCCTTTTCCGATTCTCCCTGCATCGCGCTGAAGGAGCGCGATGCATAGAGCAGCTGAGCGGCGCAGCCGCCGGCTCCATTGACTCGGCGTTCACGGCGACCGCGCGGTTCTAAAGTTTAATCAGAGCTGCTGGATCTGATTAGACCCATTACAGCTCTGATCACCTGTCCCCAGTGACAGGTGGGAATTTAGCCTGTAACTGGGGCTCTTATAGATGCTTCAGTTCAGGGTCAAACTTGTAATAAACAAAAAAGTAAAAAAAAAAAAAAAGTGAAAATGTCCCCCAGGGGTCTTTTATGACCTCATGGGGGACATAAGTAAAAACACAATAACTCACAAAAAAATTACACCTGTTTCACTTGCTTGCATCCAATATGCGTTGCGTGGAGGAGTAGTAATAGCGTGGGGGAGCAGGCGTTTGTGCAGGTGCAGGCGTTCTGTGCAGGAGCAGGTGTTCTCTGTCAGGAGCAGGGCGTTCTGTGCAGGAGAAGCTTTCTGTGGAGGACCAGGCGTTCTTGGAGGACCAGCGTTTCTGTGGAGGACCAGGCGTTCTGTGGAGGACGCGTTCTGTGAGGAGCCAGCGTTCTGTGGAGGAGCAAGGGGGCGTTCTGCGGGGAGCAGGCATTCTTGTGGAGCAGGCGTTGCGGTGGAGTCGGAGGAGCGTGCTGGTAGCGTCGTTTTGCTGTGTGAGAGAGCAGTATAGCGTGGGGGGAGTAGCTTTGTGTGGGGGAGACTAATCGCGTAGATGAGCTGGCCGTTGTGTGGGGGAGTAGGCATTCTTTGGAGGAGTAGTAATAGCTTGAGGAGCAGGCATTCTGTGGAGGAGCAGGGCGTAGCGTGGAGGACTGGCGTTCTCTGGTGGAGCAGGCGTAGCGTGGAGGGTGTAGACGTTCTGTGGTGGGCAGACATACGTGGGGGTAGGCGTAGCGTGGAGGGCTAAGGTGTAGCGTGGAGGGGCAGGCGTTTGTTCTGTGGTGTTCTTGCGTAGTTGTGTGACTACCCCCACCATGTCCCAAAGTCATACTCACTTGGAGGTATATAATTATATGGCCTACGCTATGGATTCTGCTAGTGGGGACGAGTGGGGGGACTTTATGTTTTGTGCACCTCTTCCTCATAAAGGGACCTCTGAGGAACCCCTGAGAAGGCGCTTTTGTTCGTATTGCTGAAGTGCCTATTGTAGGGGATCAACTCAAATGGCACTTCATTAACAGTCCAGGTAGAGCGTTTTATTTCTTTCCAAAACAGTTTAATGAAACAGAATCGCTTGCTTTAGCTATAACAAAATACAGTCCATATAACCAGGCTTGACTCACAGTCCTTTGTAGTTGTGTCTCCATCCAGCAGCATAACCAAACAATGTCACTATTGCTGACCTTGGCTGTGTACACCCTCCACTCTGCATGCAGTATAGCAGAACTCCAGACTGCAAAAACCACATTCCCCCAGCTCACCTGCTTCCGGGCTTTATCTCTCAGCCAAACCTGGCCTGGATATGTGGGAGTAGTCACCACCCTGCTCCTGACTACTCCAATGAAAGCCGGCCCGGATCAACTGCATTAAGCATTTTTTGCTACATTAAATATTGTCAGAAACCTAAGGTTCCTGACCAAACATTACCCGCTCACTTCACTGAGGCCAGCACCTCGGTGACACATATCTTCCATCAATAATGGCCCCTTGTACCTTCTCACACTAGGTACAAGGAACAAGAGAGAGGTTGCATCATGTTTCTTGGGGTGCTGTCTCCCGTGGCAGGAGCTGGGAACAAGATACATAATTGATATTTTGTACTATCACACCATCCTTATGCATCATCCTGGGTTCACCTGTGGGGTTAAAATGCTTACTACACCCCTAGATTAATTCATAGAGGATGTAGTTTTTCAATAGGGTCAGTTATCAGGGGTTCCCACTGTACTGATCCCTGAGGGCATCTACAAAGTTTTTATTGTCCCAAAAATGTAATTGTCGGTACCTCCTATGCCATTCTCTCTGCGCCCTGCTGTGTCTCCATCTTGTAGATTATTGACACGTACCAGGAGAAGCTGCTTGATGATTTTTGGGGTGTTGGCCTCCAGTTGCATGAATTGGGTAAATACTTTTGACACTACATTCAAATTTAGAGAAATTGCAAAGCAAATTTTATTCGACACCCATTCAATTTGTGTTACATTTGAGCCAGGATCTTATGGGTAAAAATTATCATACAACCCTAAATAAATTCTTTGAGGGTTGCTCTTTCCTAAAAGATGGCAGGACCTCGAGATGGCAGGACCTCGAGATGGCAGGACCTCGGGATGGCAGGACCTCGGGATGGCAGGACCTCGAGACGGCAGGACCTCGGAAGGACGGCTGGCAGGACCTCAGGAAAATCACGGAGGCATCTGGAAACTTTCAGGAATCACAGAGGCATCTGGAAACGCTCAGGAGGCTTTCTTTTCAGCAGAATGACCTGAAGATCTGGCAGGGGATACAGGGAGTCGCCAGGCTATATAGCAGAGCCAGGAATGACAGCAACAATAAGGCGGACGCTGGCCCTATAAATTCTTGGAGAGTAGGCGCGCGTTCTAGCAGCGGGAGTGGACCTGCGGCCTGGACGGGACCATGATGGAGCCATCAGGAGCCAGGAGAGATAAGAACTGACCTAGAGTGGGGCAGCGGAAGGCACCCGCGATCCGCAACATGGACCACGAGGGAACCCGTGCCATAGGTCTGGACCGGGGCCAAGCAGTGCACGGGTGCACCTGCGATCCGAGTCTTTCACCGAACTTAGTGCATTCGGTGGTGGACTGGGAGGACATCAGTTTGATGTGCAGCGGGCACTGGGCCACAAAGTTCCTGCAAAAATTGGGGCTGCATCAAAAATTTAAGTCCAGAGTCTACTGCCGAAAAACATGGCAGAGTGACTGGAGCAACAGGAGGAGGAGCCGCAAGAACCTGCTGTTGGGAGACAATCATCCTTTGAAGGTTAGCAGTGAGTTTGTCCAGGATTTCTTTTTGGGTAGCAATCTCTTGAAACTGCTGGACAATACGGCTGGGAAGGTCACTCAGTAGCTGCCGTGGGTCCTTGGCACAGTCCAGAGCTTAAGCAGGATACAAGACCTTGGCGGAGTCCATGGCCGGATCTTACTGTCACGCACTGGGGGGCAGCAAGAGTCTCTGACGCTAAAGTCTGTGGACTCCCTGGACCACTGCGGGGGATAACGATACTAGCTGCAACCCGGGAACGGAGTCTAAGTGGACTCCTGGTCTTCTTCGCCAGGGCCCACCGCAAAGTGGGATGGTCTTGCTGTGGCGGGGAACCACCAGGTCGCTCCACGGGTGCGACTAGGCCCGCGGTGGCAGCCAAGGTAGGGACACAGGAAAGCAGGACCACGGGAAGGCAGGACCACGGGATGGCAAGGCCTTCAGATGGCAGGACCTCGGGATGGCAGGACCTCGGGATGGCAGGACCTCGTATGACTTTTTGTCTAAAAAGTATAACATTTGAAATTTGAAAATTGTAATTTTTTTTTCAAAATTTTCCTAAATTATTGAATTTTTACCCCCAAAAAAGAAACTGATCACCGAAATGATAATACTAACATAAACTACAATATCTCACGAGAAAACAATCTCAAAATCACAAGGATATCTTAAAGTGTTGAAAAGTTATTACCACAGGAAAAGAAACTGGTCAAATTTTAAGAAAAAAGTCTGAGCATTAACCTAAAAACCAGCTGCGTCATTAAGGAGTTAATGAGTTTTCGGCTCTATTGCTCTTGAAGGTAAACCAAGACAAATCTCTTGCCTTGAATTTTTCTGTATGTTTAAATGGAGAGTGGATAAAATTCCATATCTGGACATGTTTCTAACCTCCTTCAAAGGATGGCTCTCTCCGCCCATCTTAACAAGGTCACCCCTAAGAATCTCTATCCCCTTCGCTGATCACGGAGCTGTTTGACCGTTTATGGGGAGCGAGAGTCTTTTCCAAATTAGATCTTCGTGGGGCCTACAATCTCATCCGCATCAGGAAGGGTGATGAGTAGAAGACTGCCTTTAACAACAGTGATCGGCATTTTGAATATTTAGTTATGCCCTTTGGACTTTTTAATGCGCCAGCCGTTTTCCTGGAATTTGTTAACGACATCTTCAGGGACTTATTGTACAGTTGTGTTGTGGTTTACTTGGATGACATCCTTGTGTATTCTGCAGATCTTGAGTCCCACCAGTCCCACGTACGGCAAGTGCTCAGCCGCCTCAGGGTTAACTATCTCTATGCGAAACTGGAGAAGTGCCAGTTTCATCAGAAGATCCTTCCATTCCTCGGCTACATAACTTCCGATAAAGGCTTGTAGATGGATCCTGCCAAGTTATCTGCGGTTCTTCAGTGGCAACGCCCAGTACGACTGCGTGCTATTCAATGATTTCTGGGCTTTGCAAATTATTACAGACAATTTATCCCACATTTCTTGTTTCTGGTAGCTCCGATGGTGGCGCTAACCAGGAAAGATGCAAATTCCCGTGTCTGATCTCCAGCCGCAGAGGAGGCCTTCACGAAATTAGAGACAGCTTTTTCTTCTGCATCAGTTCTTACCCAACCTGATACCGAAAAGCCATTTCTGTTAAAAGAGGGGGCGGTCCTTACCCAGATGGGGCCTAAGGGTTGGACTCTCACCTGCAGCTTCTTCTCCAAAACCTTCTCCTCCGCTGAGAGGAATTATTGCAATTGGAGATCATGAGCTTCTGGCTATCAAGCTTGCCTTGGAGGATTGGCGGCACCTGCCCGATTTCCAGGCCGCATTTACACGGACCACAAGAACCTTAAGTATCTACAGACGGCTCAGCTATTTAACCCATGTCAAGCTCGTGGTTCTTTTCTCGCTTTGACTTTTAAATCCATTTTTAGATCCGAAAAAACATCAAGGCTGCTGCCTTGTCCCATGCTTCCAATGTTATGGGGGAGGACTCTGCTCCCAGACAAATCGTTCCTCCAGAGAGGCATGTGCTGGAAGCGCCGGTGGACCTGCGGCAACTACCTCCCGGCATGACTGTGCGACAGGCCTTCGAAAGAGGATCCTGACCTGGGGACATTCTTCTCGTGTGGCTGGGCACCCTGGGGGGCAGCGCTCTGTGGCCCTCATTTCCCAATTCTATTGGTGGCCTGACTTGGTCAAGGACATTTGGGATTTTGTGGGTTACTGTGCCTCTTGCTTGCAATAAGCCCTGACGACAAAACCTGCCTGTTTTCTCTCTTTGTCTCATGTGACTATGGACTTTATTACAGACCTGTCGCCATAATCTGCTAATACCGCCATCTGGGTAGTGACTGACCTCTTTTCTAAGATGTCCCATTTTGTTCCTCTACCAGGTTTACCTTCGTCTTACCTACACTCAGAAGACATTTCTATGAAAGTAATGAAACTGATACTCCTGTGTCCAATTCCTCTTCGGACGTTCTTAACAATAAGGGACTATCTACTTTTCCTTTAGATCAATCATTTCAAGATCATCGTACTCTGTTACAATTAATTAACCTGCAAGAGGACACATATGATTCCAACTATTCCCATATCAAGGCTTCTGAGTTCATACAATCCTCCAATCCTTACTTTTACCCTGTCAATGCCCGTGTACCTGCCATGGACTCATTTCAAACCTTGGTTGAACGGGACCTTGCTTTACTATGCAACAACATCCCTCGCACTGTGCACAAGAACTTAACCAAAGATGAATTTCAGTCCATCAAGGACCTTAAAAATAACCCTAATATTATCATCCGTGCTTCGGACAAGGGGGGCTCAATCGTTGTACTGGATAGAACTCTGTACTCCCGAGAAGCCTTGTCTCTCTTTTACATGACGTTAATGTATATTGTAAAGTTTCGTACAATCCTACATCTATGGTTAAGGATACCTTGCAAAAAGTAATTCCATACCAATCTATACAGAAAACCTACCTGGAAATACCGTACTGTATGCCACCTCCTGCCATTCCCCTCATATTATACATGACTTAGCCAAGGGTGAATACATCCGGGCTAAACGAATTTGTTCTAATAATTCTTTTTATGAGGAAATGGCCAAACAAACTACTTCCAGACTCAGAGCTAGAGGTTACCAAACCAAATCTCCTTCTCATATCTCCTCAGCTTTACATAAAAAAACCAGACAGGAGGTGTTGCATTCTAAAAGTGGTAAACATAAAAATAATACCACCACCTCCTACCCCATCACTTTCAGTACCACATACAACCCTCAATATAATGATGTTATTCACATCATAAAAAAACACCTACCTATCTTGTACCATGAGGTGTTAGAAAAAGGAGTATGTTGTTTCAAGAAATGCCCCATCCTTGGGTAAAATAGTGGCTCCCAATATGTTCACCTCCTGTCATGCCAAATCTACGTGGCTTCAATATAAAGGCAGTACTACATGTGGACACACTCGTTGTAATATGTGTAAATATATCACTAAAACCTCAGTTTTTTCTTCTTATGTTACCAAAAAATCCTTCTCCATATATACTCACCTTAATTGCACCAGTGATCATGTCGTATATCTAGCGTCCTGCTCATCATGCAGCGTGCAGTATGTAGGCTGCACTATTAGACCGCTCAAAAAACGCATTGCTGAACATATTAGTGGTGCCACCAAACACCAACTTACCTTGTCCTCAGGTCTGTCGGGGCTTTCAAAACATTTCTTAGAGATACACTATGGCGATGTTTCCACACTATCTGTTTACCCGTTTACCACGCCCCCGTAGAGGAGGAGATTGGACCAGACAGCTGCGATCCCGTGAAGCCTTCTGGATCCTCTCCCTCCAAACAAGGTTCCCACAGGGTTTAAATTACAAAAATGATCTCATGTATCTTTATTAATGTATCATACCTGTGTGTTCCTTACCATTGTCTTCTTGTTTTGTAATTTTTATACCATGTTTTGTGTTTTTCCCATTTTCTAATATGCTCCACCCAGTTGTATCATGTGACCCTCCACTTATGCTTAAATAGTCCTTGCATATTCCATGTATCAGGCTACGATTAAGGGCTTTTTTTCGCCCGAAATGCTGAGCCGTCTGTAGATACTTAAGGTTCTTGTGGTCCGTGTATCTTTTCCATGGACGTCCTATGTTGTTTTTATCATGCTATTTTTCTAAATAAAGTGGACTTTTAATTCTTATTTTTGCTTTTCGTTGGAAGCTGGACTACACCTTTTTCTTTTGCTGTTACTTACTGGTTCCCCAACCTAGGTGTCCGTGCAGCCACGAATCACCACTTGCATTGAACTCATAGGTGAGCTGAAAAACTTCCTTTTTTCTTTACCTTCGTCTTGCCAGTCTCTTCTTACTGCACATCTTCCGGCTTCATGGCCTTCCCCAGCACATTGTTTCGGATCAAGGAGTTCAGTTTGTGTCCAAGTTCTGGAGATCTCTGTGCTTCCAGCTGCAATTGGATTTTTCTTCTGCCTATAACCCTCAGTCTAATGGCCAAGTGGAGAGGGTGAATCAAAGGTTGGGTTTCTACCTCCGCCATTTTGTGTCCGCCAGTCAGGACAACTGGGCTTCTCTTCTACCATGGACAGAGTTTTCTTACAATTCCCTGGACTCCACTTCTGCAGGTTCTGCTACCTATTTATTAATTAAGGACTGCATCTACGGCCTCCTCAGACCAAGCGTCAAGCAGCTCCTGGTGACAGGTTCTGGCTATCCTCCAAGTACGTCAGGCTGAAGATCCCTGGCTACAAATTCGGACCCTGATTCTTGGGTCCATTTGAAGTCCTCAGTCGCATCAACCCGGTGGCCTACAAATTGCGGTTGCCTCCTAGCATGCACATACCCAACTTCATCTTCATCCGCTTCGCCTGGCAAGTTCTTCCTCCTCCGGCGCCACAGGCGGATTCTACCAATGTCTTCCAGGTTAAGGAGATCCTGGATATGAAGACGGTAAGAGTTAGATTGCTCTTTTTTGTAGACTGGAAAGGAATTGGTCCTGAGGAGAGATTCTGGGAGCCAGAGGATAACCTCCTGGACAACAGCCTGCTTCAGCGATTTTTCAGTAAGAGGAGAAGGCCAAAGGGGGGGTACTGTCATGGGTGCTCCTACGATCCCTGTCTTGGATCGCGGGCGCACCCGTGACCCTCCAAGTGCCCCCGTAGCTGCCGCTCCTCCGGACTCACCTCTCCCTGCTCCTGCTCCCCAGCAGACTGACGTGTGTGTGCGTCCCCGCCTCCTAGGCCGTTCAGGCACCGGCTGTATCAAATTTAAAGGGCCAGCGAACCGCTGATTGGTGCTGAACACCTCCACCTTTATTAATCAGCACCTCCCTTCCTTTCCGGATCTTTCTGCCTATGCCTTAGAGAAAGCTTCCCAGTGATATTCCTGCGTTCCTGTTTGTTCCAGAATTCCTGTGTACCTATGTGTTCCTGCTCCTGTGTTCCTGTGTTCCTGTGTCCCGTGTTCTTGCTTCTCTGAATGAGCAGCTAACCCATAAGAAGTAAATTTGCTGAACTTGCCAGGACCAGCTGCTTAACTTGTATGCATATGAACACAAATCAAAGCTAAATGCTCCTATGGGAGATGAAAACTCTTAATGAAACACTCTTTTGTAGGCTGCCTGCACACAAATGTTTGGTTCTCTCAGGCTGCAAACAACAAATCTGTGGTCCCTTTTCACAGTCCATATGATATGCATGTAATCCAGCCGTATGTCCTCCATTTTGCAGATGGAAGGCTTGCCAATGATGTCATAAGCTTGCTCCAGCATCTTTAAGGATTACATGATTGTGTTACCTATAAAGTGATTTGCAAATATGGAGTACCTTAGATTTCTAAGGGAAGGCACAAGCAGCAAACACGAGCACCTGCACTGAATTTCCTAATGCCTCGAAATTGATCTTTGAAAAGCAGAGTAAAAATAATAAATGAGATATTTGGTGCACATGGACCAGTTTGGATTTATGCCATGAACATTAATAGCAAGGAATATAAGTAGATTGTATTTGAATATGCAGTTTGTGCCGTCCAGTCCTGGGGAAAGAAGTATCCTTGCACTTGGTACTTTAAACTGAAGCTTTATATGGCTAAAAGTGAAACCCAAGAAAATGGATTTTGGTAATATTTTTAGTCCTACGTACAGTTGCTATATAAAAAACTTAAAGGGAGAAATATTGGATCAATTTGTATTAAGTATGGGCACTAGACAGGGGTGTCACCACTAATTTTTGTTTTAACAATGGTACCTATGGCGCATAAGATCCACCGGGACTAAAAAATTTATTTTTTACAAGGAGATGGAATAGTAGAAAAAATATAATTAAATGCTGATGATGTCCTGTTGTGTATATATATATATATGTTTTTGCAAATTTTATGGTATTTGGGCTAGCATCCGGCCTTAATATAAATTAGCAAAAGTTACTATGACCCCTGGACGTACTGTATGTAAAAGAGTTAGGTGTTAAAGGAAACCTACCACTTGAAGTGGCAGGTTTCAGATGGAAATACCGAGCACCAGCTCAGGGTGAGCTGGTGCCGGAGCTTATTTTTGTTAGTGTTTTAAACCGCTGTATTGCGGTTTAAAACACTTTTTAAACTTTATAGCCGGCGCAGGGAGGTACGCACTCGGCGCTTACCATGCGCGCGACCGTGCGCGCGGCTACATAGGAAGTGAAGGAGAGCCGCGCGCATGGTAAGCGCCGAGCGCGTACCTCCCTGCACCGGCTATAAAGCGGTTTAAAACACTAACAAAAATAAGCTCCGGCACCAGCTCACCCTCAGCTGGTGCTCGGTATTTCCATCTGACACCTGCCACTTCAAGTGGTAGGTTTCCTTTAGGGTATTTGAAGGTAGGGGAAACATTCACCTATCTAGGAATTGCTCCCATTGTTTCAGATTTTGTAAAATTAAATGTCCTCCCAATTACTAAGATAATTAGACATAAGACAAGTGTATGGAAAAGGCTGCCATTGAATGTTGCTGGAAGAATTGCGCTACTTAAAATATGTATCCCCAAAATAATGTACGTCTTGGTGGTGCCCTATTTTATATACCACAAAATGTTTTCAAAATAATTGTTTGTTTAGAGATCTTGTTTGCAGAGGGAATCAACCTTGATTAAAATTTGAGAACTCAATACATGGAGGCTCTAGTTACCAGTATAAAAATATACTATCTTGCAGCACAGCTAAAACAGATATTAGATTGTGATAATTGGCATTTTGTGAGTAACATTAAAGGGGAGTTAAGATTGAAGATATAAGGTTATAATATAATTCTGCAAACAGGGCTTATAAAAGGGTATAGTTCTAGGCAAATGTTATGTCAAATTCGACTAATAGCACTCCATGGCGTAATAGAAAGTCATAAGTGCACTACTTCCTCCGGTCCTCTGGTTTCCTCCCACACTCCAAAAAATACTAGTTGGTTGATCAGCCCCAACTGTGAGCCCCATTAAGAACAGCGACCTATTTGGCAAGCTCTGTACAGCGCTGCATAATCTCTGTTCGCTATATAAATAAAATAATTATTATTACTAACATCCGATATCACCATGTTGGGTGACATGGTGATACTGCGATAAAACTCTGGCGATAGAAGCAAGAGACCATTCAGCTAACGTCACCTGGCTAATCGGATGGGTCCCATCGCAGCAATCGTAAAACGGTAAAAATGTTATATTTTAGTGTATTACTACTCTCCAACGGCACCATTTTACTTTGGAGGGAGGAGCACATTGCTTCTGTCAAAAGTGTTTAAGTATTCTTCTACATGTGACTTTAACTTAATTAACACCTTGTTGGATGTCAACAGATTGGTCCAAAGCATTACGGTAAAAAAAAACAAAACATTTTTCTAGCAGTGATGTTTCTTTTTTTAGCCTTGGATGATGTGCACACTTATGCACTAAATAATACAAGTTCTCCCCCTTCCCTAGTGAATATATACATGACATAATGGGAGGAATTGTTTGTGTTTCCCTCACAGAATCCACATAGGAGTCTATAGTATGGATGGGTAGATACATAGACAACTTGGTGTGGATCTGGAGAGGTGCGGAAGTTGAATTCATTTAGTTTATGACTTATTTGTAGGAGAATCATATGAACTTGAAGTGTATGGAGGTAGAAGCATTTCTTTCTTCGATGTACAGCTGAATGGAAATGAAGACAACATAATCTCAGTGCCTTATAGGAAAGACACAGCAGGCAACTCAATACTTTTGGGTACTTCGTGCCAAATGAGGTCATAGAAAATGTATTGCTTGTGACCACAATTATACTGGCTGATCATTCTGTTAATATACCACATTACAATAATTTAGGATGAGGTCCTACATTAATTGTAATATTAGCGAAGCTATTTATATGGCGTAATTCGTGTTTGAGAAAATACTGCTGGACATACTGCTGGACCTTGGAATGTTAGAATCAGGTGACATATTTCAGACGTCACTCATGACGTTGTGAAGGTATCAGCAGTGGACATGTAATTTCAGGGAGACCCATGCAAAGAACAGTGGAGGATTTAGGTGGAGATGAATTGAAAGGATGGGTGGGGGTATGAAATGGAAGTCAATCAATAGCGAGACCTATTGGAGGTTCGTGCATTGGAGTTGTCAGCCTGAGGCTTGAAAATTAGGCAGGACTTTATTCTGACATACTAAATTTTGTACATCTTTGCTTATTTCAATGTATATGTGCAGTATGAGTTCGGTATCTAGTCACACTATACGTATAATATAATGTTAATTTTAAGACCAGAGTGGCTGCCGTATTCCGTGATGAGCTGTATCACTGGGTGCAGTGAGCTATATACGTCCTCTAAAAACAGCAGAACCCAAAAGTTAGCGGGGACGTGAGGATTAGCTCTAAAAAGAGCTCTCCTCACGTCCCTTACATCCACCTACCACCCGATCTACCTTTATAGGTAGATTCGTGGTGGTAGGTTCCCTTTAAAGGTCACTCGACCCTCTCAACCAAATAGTAGCCAATATTGACTTGTAGGTAATCAACAGGACTAGTCTTACTCTGTAATAGGGGATACCAACATGTGACGCTACCAGTGAAATTCTCAGCACTCTAATATTAGTGAATTCTCTTAACTACTTAATTGATATTCTTCATGTTTTTTTTTTTTTATAAAAGCGGTTGTCCACTCTTTTACATAAGTTGCCCATGTGCCTTTAATGGCTTAAAAGTGATTGAGCATTCCTTCTACTTACTTCTGTACTGTGTGCAGACCCTCCATGCTTCTTTGTTTACATGTCTGAGCTCTGCTGATTATGAGGATCTGTAGCAGGAGACTCATCCTGCTCCTTCCCCCTCCCCTCTTCTGTACTGTGTGCAGACCCTCCATGCTTCTTTGTTTACATATCTGAGCTCTGCTGATAAGGAGGAGCTGTAGCAGGAGACTCATCTAGATCCCTCCCCTCTTCCTGTCTCTGTCACCGAGGACAGATGGTGAATGATGAAAGGAAGCCTTAAGGACGCCCTAGAGCAGTGAGAGAGGAAGTTGTGTATATGCAGGGGACAGCATGGTGAGAACAGGGAAAGGCTGAAGCTCTCAAAGGAGGCAAAAAGATGGGTACATCTACATGCAGAGACGTATCTAATGTAGGGATTTATTGAAAAATGGCCAATCCCTTTAAACGAAATCTACTATCAAAATCATCATGATATACCAGGGACATTACTCATAGATCCAGGCACCGTGACTGTGGTAATCTTCTTATATTTATTATCCATGGTCTCCTTCCTTCTATTTTCCTTCCTTCATTTTAAAATTATGCTAATGAGCCAGAAGGGCTCCAGGGGCGGTACCAGAGCCCCTTCATGCTATAACTTCACAGGCTGTTACACTGTGCAGGAGCACTTCCCTGCATTGCAAGAAAATGATGCCAAAATGGCGACACACATGTGCCATACATGTGAGCAGACCTCTTTGAAGGGTTAACATCAGTGAGGTGTTCAGATTTGCGTCCAGATTCGGCTCATCCTGAATACTGATGATTCCACTCATCACCATTCATGAGCATAATATTAAAAGTTGACTTTAGTAGGAAGGAGGCCATTAATAAAAATATAAAAAGATTCTGCAGTGTAATACAGAGAGTTATGGTGAATGTGATTCGCTAAAGGGATTTTCTCAATTAGGCATTGACATTTAATCGAATTCATCTGCCATATAAATACATTTTTTAAAATAACAATTTAAGAAATGTATCGGTATGAAGAGCAATTTTCCATAAATGTTGCCATGTTGTCCCTTGTCAACATTAGATTGTTGTCCTTGGATACGACCACCTCTGTAAGAGTGACATCAAAAGAAACAAATAATTTCTACATATGAAATGTCTGGCAGTTACTGCATGTCCCTCAGCCGTCCAGTGGTAATAAACGCTGAAGTCTGGCCACTAAACCCAGGGTGGGGGGATGGTCGTATCCAAAAACAACTATATTTGTTCTAATGGACAACATGGCAACATTTCCCGGAAATTATCTTCACGCTTGTACACTTTTTCGATGACATGCGATTGACGAAATGTTTCTATATGGCAGGTTAAATTGAAAACGCCCAAATGAGAATACCCCTTTAATGAACACAAATGACTTTTTTAACATTTTAAAAAAATTATTGAAAAATTCTGAATGCATGATAAATGTATATAAAATCATGTATTTGCTGTGGCTCTGGAGAAGTTTGCGTGCCGTTACAAGTAAGTATTAGGGCAAGTGTGAAATCCTTAAAAAAAGGATTTCATGGTGATTGTTTAGGTGTAAAGAAGAGGCCAAAAACCTCCAGCGGAAAATCTGCGTCAAAGGTGCAACACACGACACAAATCCACATGAAATACGTACATATAGAGCATGGAGATGTTGTGCAGATTAATAAGCGTTTTATCCACATGGCATTTTGAAACTATTTTGAATCCGTTTTTTGGCCCGTTTTTAAGCAAAAAACATGCGTGTTGCTTAAAAACGGGCCAAAAACTGATTCAAAGCGCCATGTGTAGCATCACCCTTAGGCTACATTCAGATGGCCGTTGCCCGTCGTACCGTAGCACGGCAGGCAACGGCCGCGCGCGGGGAGAGGAGGAGGCGGTGAGCACACGTTCCACTAGCGCCGCGTTCATAACGCATATGCGATCGGAAAACGCATATGCGATCGACCCGAGCCCCGCCCACTGTGCGCTAGCGTCGCGTTATGAACACGACGATGGCGGAACGTGTGAACGCGCCCTCAAGGGGTACGGAGCGGTACGGTGCCGCACGTGAGGAGATTTGCCTAATTACATTGCTGTAAACATTAGGGAACATTTATCATAAGTGTCTGAGGTAAAACTGTTCTAGTTGCCCATGGAAACCAATCAGAGCTCAGCTTTTACTTCATAAACAGCTGTGGGAAAATGAAAGCTGAGCTCTGATTGGTTGCTGTCAGCAACTAGAACAGTTCTGCTCTCAGACACTCCTGATAAATCTCCCCTATTGTGTTTACAAAACCCATGTGTTAACGAGTCATTAACATATGTGTCAACATTATTACCACATGTGTTTGTAAACACAATGTTGACAACAATGTAATTAGGCAAATCTCCTCTTCTCAGCTCGTGTGATGTGTTTGGATGTGTTTGCCATAAGGCAAACTAAACATAACGTGTGCACACAGCCCAACACGTGGAGTTTTGAACGCGTTTTTGGGCCATTTTTAAGCTGTGGTTAAAAAACGCATGCGTTTTTTTTGAAAACACATACATTTTTAACCCGTTTTAATTAAGATAATTGGTAAAACTGGTAAAAAACGAATGCGTTTTCAAAAACCATATGCCTTTTTTAAAAACGCATCCATTTTTGACAGGTTTTTACCAATTATTTTAATTAAAAATGGTCAAAAACAGATGCGTTTAAAAAAAAAACGCATGCGTCTTTTAACAGGCTGCTTAAAAACGGACCAAAAAAGGGTTCAAAACGCCATGTGTGGCATCACCCTAATGCGTTTCAAAATGTAATGAAACGCAACCAAAACGCAAATGTGAACGTTAAAATGTAATTAAAATGCCACATGTGAATGCAGCCTTATGTATAATAACACAACCAACTTTACTGTGATGTAACAGTGCGACATTGCGGTCTTACGTCACGCTGCAACTATGTGGTTGACATATTTTACGGATTGATGAGAATTCCGAGGCTGGCTGGGAGAATAGTGGGACACGCTGGGACTTGTAGTTCCACCACTTCACTGCTGTCACATGCCATAGACTGGGCGAGTGAGTGTCCCCATGTGTACGGTGGGCACGCGGCGGCAGGTATGTGGCCGCCCAGGGGTGAGGGACAGGCTGGTTACAGCAGAGGTGCTGCATTAGTCACTGCTGGCCCTGGGGCAGCCTATTGGTACAGGCTCTAGTCCTTCCCCTCCCATTCTCCCTGCTGAGCAGCTCCCCAGACACCAGTGAGGAGGCTACCAGACTCCTGGAGGGATCACTGCTCAATCAATGCAAAATTAACTAATTGAGTGACATCTGAAGGGGCTTAACTCCACCAGGAGCCGGGGAGTAGGAGCTGCAGTGAGTATCACACCCGTCTGTCCTCTGTGAGTGGAGTACGGGACACCAGGGAGAGAGTTTGATACAGTAGGTTGTAACTTTCTGCACTCTATGTGCATTATTATAGCAGGTTCTCGCCTCATCTGATTGCTAGCTTTTGGGATCGGCATGTACTGAATGTGTATAGTTAGTCAATGGACTTATTTGTGTGATTTATTATTTTTTTTTTTTTTTTGGAGTCGTTTTCGTTAAATGCAGCACAAACACATCCTCAATGTAAAGGCAACTTTTTGTATTCTGAGCAAAAAAATTTTCCTTAAGGCTGCGTCCACACGTTCAGTTTTTCAGATGCAGGTTTGGGTCATCATGGGTGAGGACTTTTTATCATTTTCTCTCCTCTCCGGGTTTGGACATCAAAAACTGGATCCGGAAAATTGAACGTGTGAATGAACCCTCATAGAAAAAAAATGTGTTTTTGCAATGTTACATCATAGGTAATTGTGTGTGGCAGGCTCGGGCTGCACTGCAATATTAGATAGCAATGTTCTTTAGGGAATTTCATTGACTGTTTGTGATCCGCAAGTAACTGTGACCAAACGGTCAGTAGAGATCCGGTTCTGTGAGACATAGTTGTATTGATTATGGAAGTGGATTCTCTGTACTGTGTGAGGCCCCTGGAGATCTGGGGGCACCCAAAAAGTGGTAGCAATTATTGGATTCTTTTGAAAAGTTAGCAGGATATCCCCACATCCCCTTTAAACATCTACCTGGCTGCCAAAGTTTTTAAGGCTACAACAGGGCTTGGAGCCTTGGTCCTCGGCTCTGCCATAACTTTGTTTGGGACCAATAAAACCAAATCCACCACTGATGGTACAAATGGAGGTGTTGCCTGGCTGCAAGTCAAGGTGATACCACACGTGGCGTTTTGAACCCGTTTTTGGTCTGTTTTTAAGCAGTCCGTTAAAAAAAAACAGTGTGTTTTTTAGAACGCATCTGTTTTTGACAGGTTTGACCAATTATCTTAATCAAGACTGGTCAAAAACGCATGCGTTTTTTAACGGACTGCTTAAAAACGGACCAAAAATGGGTTCAAAACGCCATGTGGCATCCCCCTCACTCTCTAGATTTGGACCCTATTGATTAACTCTTAGGGCTGTCAGAACACAATCTGTTTGGGAATGGGATAGAGTGATCAGGTTTTATCTAGTCTATTTCCATGATTTTTTCTAAGACGAGGCACAGTGGGGGCTACTTGTCTGCTTCACCTTCATGGTTTTAGGTTGAGTTGTGGTGAATCCGGTTATTTTGATCACAGTCACACCCCAATGGATGGCAAAGAATCTCCTCACACCTCCTGTAATGATGCATAGATCTCTGTTCTAGATCTGATCCCTGTTCAGATCTTCTCTTCCCAGAATTAGCTCTTATCTTGGAGATTTAAGGAGATGAGCTACTGGATGCAAGTTGCTGCGCCCAAACTTACTTTATGGAACCCCCGTGACTCCTATCTATTCCAATGTGGAGAAACCAGTATCATTAAGAATTCTAGTTGCCCTGGATGTAGCAGAGCTGTATAAGCTCACTGTGTATCACACTATGTAATGATTGTGTACCAGTGTACAGATGAATGAGCACTTCAGCTCTGCTACATCTGTGTGTAGTATTGGTGTAAGTTGCGTGGAGGACACGATATACATTGTATCTGTTTCTCTCTCTGCGTCGCCTCTTCCTGTTCTTGATCAGATGTGTGATTATGGGCTGATACTTTGTAACTGAAGTGTTGATATAAAAACACTTGGCTTTGCGCCCTGCTACTCCATTCCTTCCACTTGTGTCCTGTTTTCCCAGTACTGATGCCTGACTGGGGCTGTATTTACAGTGGGTGATGTCCTAGGCAGAGTATACTCCCTTGGCAAGTAATTGTCCCTCCCCACGCTGCACCTTGTCACTAGATATGGGACAATCTGGATGGGTATTTTTTACCCACTTTGATATTTACCAGGTATAAGATCATGTTCTCTGTGACCTCATACAGAGAATAAAAAAAACTACCTTACTGGAAATAGCTCCACCATAATCCATTGGCTGTAGCTGGTATTGCATCTTGGTACCAGAGCGCTGTGCTCGGCAATGTCTGACACTTCATACAATTGAATGGAGCAGCATGACACAAACTTGATCTGCCCTTAGTGAGAAGGGACCCCCATTCTCGTGGGCGTTCCTGCAGTCGGACCTTCCCCAATCAGCTTATATATTTGGATAGGGTTTAACATGCAAAGTTTTTATAACCCCTCTTAAGGATTGCATCTTGTTTGTTGCAAAGGCTGAAAATCTGCAAATTAATTGATGTGTTGTAAATTAAAAATCTGCATGGACTGGATGCAAATTGCTGTTTTTAAGGATGGTAGCTGGGGGCATCCTAGCCCCCTGTCAGTACATGAACCCACGGCCATCCATGTAAATCCACAATAGAAATCTGATTTCTGGCAGGGATTTTAGCTCATATTGATGTCTGATCAGACGCATCGACTGACTGTGGGACTTCCTGGAGCAGCTTTGAAGGATCATCAAAAGTTTTACATTGAGCCAAATAACACCTTAGACAGGGGCGAAACTACAGGGGTAGCCGCTGCTATGGGGCCCACAGTGTCAGGGGGCCCCGGTATTTTGGGTATTGGATGTGGATATGCTGTATGTCTGTGTATTTGATACAAGTGTATATGGTATTGTATGTATGTGTGTGTATATATGGTGTAATGTATATTGTTTAAAGGGTATGTGGGGCCCCATTCAGAAGTCCGTATGGAGCCCTTGCTTTCCTAGTGACGCCACTGCTAAGCTTGTTTTCTTCTCTATGAAGTGGAGCAAGCATGTGAAAGGAGACCTTTCTTGGAGTTTGGAGGGGTGCAAACTACTAATGCTGACCCCCAGCACGCACTATAGGCAATAAAAGAATACTACTTCCATCATCTTCATCGTCCTTCAATGTCCATCCGCTGTTTATGGTTCAGTTGTAATTTTTTTTTCTGTTAAACCCACCATTTCCAAATAATCGGCGCCTTTTGTTTTGGCACAAAATATAAAGTGGGTATACGACCTACACTACAGAAAAGTCATCGTTATTGAGGGGATGAAAATAAAGTTTTGGGGGTTTTTTTTCTCTCCCTTTGCTGTCGATAGATTTGCAATTGTGTTCATTGGTGTCCGATTTTACATCTTCCGTTAGACGTTTCCTGAGTGTATAATTGTAAAAAAAAAAAAAAACCTAATGGCTATAAATTAATGAGATATATACACATGAGACCATGTGTGTCACCTCGGGGAAAGATGAGGGGTCCATCGGACCCCTGTTCTTGTGATTTTTGTGGGGGTCCCATCACGGAGGCCACCACGGATCAGCAAGTTAGGACCTATCCTGTGGAGAAGAGAGTTTGATGTGTCAGACCCGATTACTCAGAAACCGGAACTCAACTCAGTCTGTCGGTTCTGGTTTCTAAACGTGCAGGCCGGACATTGCAGTAAGCACACAATGTAAGTTTGAAGCGATTTGATGCATCGATTTGCTCTCATGGGTAAGCAACCTAAATTGCAAAACTCAGATGCCCTTGGCTTTCTACTGTCAGGTGGGTGGTGTCTTCTGCAGTCCAGGAACTCCCACCTGACAGCAGAGATTAGTTAGCATATTGGGCGCCAACCTTATTAATTGCTCCGGAGAGATCGGGTTTATAGGATAAAAACAGAAGCAGAAGAGCCTATGGAGTGGCGCCTCTTAAAGGATACAGAGAGTTGGAGTTGGTAAAAATTTTTACTGCAGTCATGGGGTTTCGCTGGGGGCAATGCGAATCTATGTATATAATAAAGAAGAGTTTCATAACTAGTGGTGGGATTTACGTAAGGAGATGGACCCCACCGTGGGCACTTGCGTAAGAAGCCGGACCCTGCAACAGGTCATCCCTTTCCCGCAGGGTTTATGGAGAGGGTGGAGTGAATTCTTCAAAGGTTTACGTGCGCCTCGGGCTAAGATCAGTCCTTATAAACCACATTCTGCTGCGGGAATCTGCTGAACAATGTCACTTATGTCAAAAAACAACATTTTCATAGTTTATTTTTGTGTCTGTCACTGATCCTGCAGAGATTTTACTGTATGGGATTTATAGAAGTTTGTGCAAGTTGCTTGTATACTGAAGCCAAGCCCTTAGGGGTTGTTAAAAGGTAAGGCCACCCCTTTAAGGAATCAGCAGGCTATAGCGTAGACCTGTATATAGCACACCTCCCCCCTACTTTGCAGGTAACTTTGCACTCACTATCGCTTTAAATGTATCTGGACACAGAGCAGTAGCCACTCACGTTCACGTCTCCCCGCAGGACATGAACGAGAAGTTGACATGTTTTGTACATTCTCCAGGGAGCAGGGTTTCCAGATATTCTGGTCAGAGCTAGATTTTCTTTACATTCCTCACCACGTACCAAGGCCGGAGATTTTAATGACCTTTTTTTTATAGTTTTTGGAGTAGTGCTTGGAAATAGGTAAGGGGTTCCCTCTCTCCACCCATCTGGGCACCACCCTCAACTCTAGTCAACTTGCAAGGAGCACACCACCAAGCTTCCAGGTGTCCTGGGCTCATTAGAACTAACGTTTTAGGCCCCCAGCACGTGGTGACTGTAACGTCCAACCCAAATGCCCAACAACAAGAACTGAACTGACCTGCTGAGTTCAGTTCCGGTTGTGGGCATTGGGGCCGGGTGTATCAGCTGTGAGTTGGAAGCATCACACTCACTAGTGTGTAAGGAGCCTTTGTAAAGGGGCCTATAAAAACACATTGGGACTCATTTACTAAGGGTCTGTCGCACGCGTTTTCGTCGGGTTTCCTGACTATTTCTGTTTTGCGCCGAATTGCACTGGGCATTTTGCCACACGCGATCGGATTTTGGCACATCGGTACCGGCTTGCATGGGACAGAAATCGGGGTGCGGGCCGTCGGACAACCCGGCGAATTCGAACAACGCACGGGATTCAACAATTAAAAATGTGTCACAAGACATGCACTTACAAGCAGCGGGAAGAAGCAGGTGAACTCCGGCGGACCTCGGCGCAGAAGCGACGGATGCAGGAACTCGGGCGCACGAGCTACGTGAATCGAACCGGATACGAATCCTCATCAGACAATGCACCGCGGGATCACGACATGACCGGGTAAGTAAATCTGCCCCATTCTGTATTTGCCAAAACTATCTAAAAAAAATAAATAAATAAAACTGTAGATTCTCTTGATAAATATGCTTTATATATACAAATACCGATAAAAGTAGGGAGACCCGACCTCCGTCATGCGGTGTTGTCCCTTTTATCGACTACAAGAACCACCGGCCTCTGTGTTTTTGGGAATAAGCCGATGGGGAGTGAAGATCAAGTGAGGCCACCGCTCCCATAACTGGGACTGTAAGGTGATTGTTGGGGGACCCCTTATCTGGAGCTTCCTCTTCATACATGGGAAGACCTCTTAGATGGAACCTAAACCACTTGTCCTGGAAGAGCACAACCATTACTCTTATCAATCTTCGAATCTCGCAAGGAAAAGTTGTAAAGATTTCTCCACTAGAGATCCAGTGATACTTTCTAAAAGTTGCATTTCTTATCGAAGAATTAACGCAGTCATGCAATGGTGTATTGTAGCCCCGTGATGGGCGCCTGGCCGTACTGCACACCTTCAAGATGTCTATAAAGATTCCAGTTCAGTCAGTTGAGGATTCTCAGGAAGGATCCAAAGTTCAGGGTGGACGTTTTATGGCTGCAAAACCAACAACTGTGTGTCACATACTGAAGGGCGGGAGATTTATTACCTGTCACGTCCAAGAATTTCGCACTTGCTCCTCTGAAGGTATTGAAGTGCATTTAAACACCAGTTGAACCTGAGAAGAAGAATCTTATGTCCTGAGGGTTAAGAGCTAAGGACCAGATCTTGTAAATGGGGTTGTTTACCATTTAGGCTCCAGCTGTTCTCTTTGGTGACTTATTATGGAGATAGCTTGGAGGTAAAATCTTGGCCTGTAGACATCAAAAAATAGGTGGCAGACTCTAGAATATTCAATGAATGTCCAGAACTTTTGCCGTTGTCTGGTCCACCATCAAGCTACATTACAGGAAGGGCAACAAGGGCACATGCCCCCTCACTACTTGAGGATCTAAGGGTCTTCCAGCTACCTGCCAAGGAAAGTTCTTCCAATCAATCCTGGTAAAGAAGGTCCTGCGAAGAACGGAGACTACGCGTGGGGCGATACTGGCTGATGAGTTCAGAGATGTATGGAGGGGACAGGTTGTGAATGGAGAAACTGGCGCAGGGGAGAAACGTGGAGACAGATGGATTAGCCGGGCGGCAGAGTTAGATGGATTGGAGGAGCATATGAGAGTAACCTGGGAGACTGCAGAGAAGAGTGTTGCAGTAGTCCAAGTGGGAGATAATGAGGGCATGAACTTTGTAGACTCTGGATTGAGGAAGGGTCGGATGTGAGATTTGTTCTCGAGGTACATAGGGGGGCAGTATTATATTAGTTATATTCTTGTACATAGGGGGCAGTATTATAGTAGTTATATTCTTGGACATAGGGGGCAGTATTATAGTAGTTATATTCTTGGACATAGGGGGCAGTGTTATAGTAGTTATATTCTTGGACATAGGGGGCAGTGTTATAGTAGTTATATTCTTGGACATAGGGGGCAGTATAAAACTTATATTGGGTAATTTAGATTATATGTGGTTGGGTTGCAGTTGTGCTTATCCTTGCACTTAATCATCAGTGTGTCACCGTGTTATCCAGTTTAGAGCTGAATATCTTTTGACTCATTATTACTAGTCAACAAATTAGCGAATTAACATCTGGTACAAATCTGCCAGGTAAGCACAACATGCCAAAACTTGAAAGGGCAACACCCTGCTCTGCTAGAAAGTGCTGAAATATTTTAGAAAAGTGAAAACAATTAGATTGCATCATTGCTCTGTCATGGTCTGCAAGACAAATCTAACAGGAATAGTGTACATGGAATCAAGATTGTGCACCCAGTTTTAACATATCTTCAATGGTTTATGGAAACTCTATTGTTTTCCAAATTCTTGTTTATAGGGGGCAGTATTATAGTAGTTATATTCTTGTACATAGGGGGCAGTATTATAGTAGTTATATTCTTGTACATAGGGGGCAGTATTATAGTAGTTATATTCCTGTACATAGGGGGCAGTATTATAGTAGTTATATTCTTGTACACAGGGGGCAGTATTATAGTAGTTATATTCTTGTACATAGTGGGCAGTATTATAGCAGTTATATTCTTGTACACAGGGGGCAGTAATATAGTAGTTATATTCTTGTACATAGTGGGCAGTATTATAGTAGTTATATTCTTGTACACAGGGGGCAGTAATATAGTAGTTATATTCTTGTACATAGGGGGCAGTATTATAGTAGTTATATTCTTGTACATAGGGGGCAGTATTATAGCAGTTATATTCTTGTACATGGGGGGGCAGTATTATAGCGGCTATATTCTTGCACATGGGGTGCCAGATTATAGCGGCTATAGGCTTGCACATGGGGGGCCGTATAGATGGATAGAGCTCCCATTATGTAGACTAAAGTTTAGGGCTTACTTTCTTGAACCAGGTGACTCTGTGCTCTGCTCCTATTTCCCTGGCACTTCCTTATCTCTCATTGGGTGGGATAGAGCGGTGTTCTTCCCTGGTCCTGCAGCTCCTGTTGGTTTAGCGGACTTGGCTAGGCGGAATATTTACAGAAGGGGTTACTCCTTGTTTAGTCATGTGTGACTCACACTCCAGACCTGATAGTCGTAACCCTGCTACCTAATGTCAGACATATAGGAATGGGGGCAGCAATGGCCAAAAAGCATAAAGCAAAACTGATTGTTGTGTGTTGCTTGGTGCAGGGTCTGAAGCCTAGGGCATGACCTGTAGATTAATAAGGATGACCGCTCACTTAGTGGCCACCGTGTAGCTAGCATGTTCATCCTGTTGAATTGTGATATTATGCATTACTCACAGCATTCGGGTTGTGGCCCCATGCAATTATTTTCTTATTTTAAAAATGGATTGTGTAAAAGTACCGTGTACTTCTCATTGCTGAGGGTCCGTAACAATCTTACAACATGCTAACGGAATTGAGCTGCTGATGTTTACCTTGAAGGTGCGGCAACGCGTTCAGTTTTTCAGATGCAGGTTTTGATGACCAAACCAGGAATGGAGTAAAAGTATCAGGAGGAGCAGGACCTTTCAATTATTTGTCTTAATCCATTATCATCCATTATCAACACCTGCTTTGGGCTCCAAAAACTGCTTCTGAAAAACTGAACGTGCGGCCGCACCCTCAAGGTAAACATCAGCAGCTCAATTCCCTTGGGGTGCGTTCCCATGCGGCGTTTTGGACGCGTCAAAAAGCATGCGTCAGGACGTTTGCATCAGAACGCATGCATTTTTAATTGTTACAATGCGTTTGGCCACAGTGGAAGCATTTTTCTTCATTGCTGAAAGTGTAAACATTTTCACAGCTGCTTACACTTACAGCAATGAGGAAAAACTCTTCGGCCGGCGCCACATGTAGCGCTTTGTCTGCGTTTGCAAGCGCAGACAAAGCGCTACGTGTGGCGCCGGCCTTCCAGAGATTTAAAAACGCACGTATTCTGACGCATGCATTTTGCTTCACGCATTTTTGCGCATCCAAAACACCACGTGTGAACGCAGCCTCAAGGGCTTTTAAAAAGTTTGCATGTTCTCCCCAATCACAAGCTGATCAGTGAGGGTCCGACTTCTGGGACCACCACTGGTCACAAGACTGGACTTGTCCCTCGCTAAATGGCAAGAAGAGATCTTGAACAGGTTGAGAAATGCTAAAAAAGACAATGAATGACGGGGTTACTATGTGACCGCAGGTTCTGGCAAACCTGCTGAGCGACTAGAAGATAACAGAAGTCTGTAGCTATTGTAAGTCTTGCGCATGATGATTCTTCTCCTCTGAAGAATAGTGGTTAAACCTGATCCACCATTATAAAGCCTGAAGGGGTAAGAGATGGGATCGTAGAGGAAGCAGTTGCCTTAAGGGTGGTGGCACACGTTAGCGTTTTGAACCCGTCAGTTTTTAAGCAGTCCGTTAAAAAATGCATGTGTGTTTTTGAAAACTCATCCGTTTTTTACCATTTGTCCAAAAACGGATGAGTTTTTAGAAATGCGTTTTTAACGGACTGCTTAAAAACGGGTTCAAATCTCCACGTGTGCCACCACCCTTTAATCTTTAGAAGTCGGAAGAATTTAACGGGACACATTTCTACCTTCCATTTATGACCGGAGTGTCTCCCAATTGTCCTACTGGAAAACACCCTGGCGGCTAGAGGCGTCAGGACCACTTTGTTTAACAAGTCAGTTGAAGGATTCAGTAAAGGATTTGGTCTTTGGATATGCAGGGGGATAAGATGAACCAGTCTTCATATAGCAGTAAACCCATTCAGATGATTTGGGGATCTAATAATCGGATATCTGCGGCCGTGCATCGCCACTACTTCTGTAGATTGGGCGACATAACAAGTGTCTGAGAGTCTCCTACCCTTGTGTTGTCATTCACTCCTGGCAACATGTCAATGAAAATCTTGAAATATTTTCCATTGCAAAGAAAATGTAACCAATGGTAACAATGTCCGGAAGGATAAATATCACAGGTTATGTGGATAAAACATTTATTTAATTCTTGAAGGTTGGACTTGATGGACTTGCGTCTCCTTCCAGCCTTATATACTATGATACTATGATACTATGATACTGGGTGCAGTGAGCTATATACGTCCTCTAAAAACAGCAGAAGGTCATCTGCATAGAGTGCAACCCGCTCTTCCGTATCACCACATTTAAATCCCACTATGTTTGGGGTCCCTCTGGTCTGGCAAGCTAACGGCTCTATGGCCAGTGCAAAGAGGAGGGGGGGGGGGTAGTGGGCCCTGCCTCGTCCCCCTTTCCAATACAAAGCTATAGCCTTCCGTTTGCTCTGACACGCTCCCTAGGTTCTGCATATAGCAGCTTAGCGAGTGCAACAAATTTTGGCCCAAAGCCCATTCTTCCCAACACTGCCCATAAAAACTCCCACTCGACGCTGTCAAAAGCTTTGGCAGCGTCAAGAGTAATAACCGCCCTTGTGCCGGTATCCCGGGAGGAGACCTGCTTGATAGTGAATAGTTCACGTATATTGGTAGCAGTAGATCTATTGGGCATAAACCCGGACTGGTTCGGGTGCACCAGATTCTGTACCATCCCCGATAGGCGATTTGCCAAGACCTTAGCTAGTATTTTAATGTCTGTTGGTAGAAGCGAAATGGGCCTATAAGACTCAGGATACTTCGGGTCTTTGCCCGGTTTTGGCAACACTACCACTATGGCCTCCCGCATTGATGTAGGTAGCTTACCCTCCTCCGTTGGCTTTTCAAACACAGTCAGCAGATCTGGCAGCAGGAATTCCTGGTATTTCTTAAAAAATTCCCCTGGTAACCAATCCATCCCCGGAGCTTTATTATTTAGGAGGGCCTTTACTGCTTCTTCTAACTCTGATAGCGTGATTGGGGCCTCCAGGTTTTCCCAGGCCTGTTCCGTTAGGACTGGTAAATTAATGCTTGCCAGGAACTCCTTTATCCTATCAGGGAATCCCTCTAATTTCGTTTTGTACAACTGTCCATAGAATTCTCGCAGTATTTTAAGGATGCCCGCATCATCTGTTATCTCTTGTGGAGCATAAGCTTTGGATATGGGAACTACTCATCTGATTTTTCACCACTGTGGCAAGTTAATGCCCAGAGGCCTCCCCTTCTGCAAAGTATTGTTGTTTCAAGAAGAACCTCTTATAGGATGCCTTGTCCAATTCATGATCCTTATATAAGGCTTGGGCTTCTTCCCAGTTATGTTTGGAGCTTTCATCTGGGCACTCTATGAACTCTCCCTCTGTATCAATTACGCGCTTTACCAGTTCCACCAGTAGTTCCCTGGACTTGGTTTTAGACCTGTAGATGCGGGCGAATAGTAAGCCCCTTGCTTCGCCTTTAATGGTGTTCCATAATGCAAGAAGTGGGACTGAACCTTCATTGTATTCTAATAATCTCTGTAGATCCACCTCCAACTCATTTCTAACCAAAATGGATTGACTTTCCACATTGGTTTCTCTCTACTACCTGTTCCAAAGTCTAGTTCCACTCTCAGTCCGATATACTGCGGGCCAGATATTCTACGTCCCTTACCTTGGTCATCATATGTTCGGATACTCATGCCAGATCAATTCTAGACCGGCTACGATAAGAGGCCAAATAACAGGAGTATGCTATCGCTGTAAGGTTGCGGTATCTCCAAATGTCTAGCAGCCCCATCTCCCCTAGCACCCTGGCCAGTGAAGTGTGAGATGTAGTTTCGGCAATGGTACCCTGATGAAATTTATCTAGGATCGGGTTCAGATAGTTATTGAAATCAGAATATTTTTCAGTGTGTATGGTGGTGGTATGTATAGAGCCACCTGTAGTATGGGGTATTCCTTGCAGAACAGACACACATACCTGCCCTCCGAGTCGATGACTTGTCTAGAGCACTGACAGGGTATGGACCTGTGGATCAGCACACTAACTCCCCTGGCATGTGGAGTGGAGTATGTAGAGTTGAATTGCTGCCCTACCCATGACCGGCCAAACTTTCCCACTGTGTCAGCTGTATAATGTGTCTCCAACAAGCATACAATTGCCGGTTGGTATTTTTTGAGTAGCTGTGACACAGCACAGCGCTTGTTGGCATCTCCCATCCCCCTCACATTCCATGCAATGACATTAAAGGTATCCGCCATACCATTCTGGGGTCATATATATTGACAGTTGCTTGTGTGATTCCGTAAGGTGTGATGCAGTCATGGGCCTTACAGTTAGCCAGAATTGTACCGGTACAACAATCCCCCTTACCCATTCCCAACAAAGACAAACATAGAAACAACATATACCACTCATACGACATCCTTTCCAACGTTGGACGCCGGGGTCCTGATCCTTGTAGTTGTGAAAGTTCCTGGTTGGTGAACAAGTAATAATCCGAGGTAAACCACTCCGGTGCGTATAACAATAGACGTGTAGTCCTAGCATCAAATCAACTCAACTCCAAGAATGTTAACTGTGGCAACTGAGCAGATTGCTCCCATCCCCCATATGAGAGGAGGATATTACACACACCAGATTTTCCCAGGGTCAGTCCCTTTCTGGTCGCCGGATGCGGCCTTCATTGATATCAAGCCAGTTTGTTGCCTCTCTCGGCTGGTTGAAGAAGTGGGTTTCACCCAAAGCTACTACCCGCAACCTTGACGGATATAACATGGCATATGGTACCTTCGCGTCGGTAAAGAGGCCTCTCGGTTTCTGAATAGTAGAGGAAAAGTCCGGATAGAAGGAGACCCTGTGACCCTTGATTTTCATATCCGGTTTATTTCTCGCATGGCGGAGTATCAGGTCACGGTCCCTTTAGTGGAGACGCTTTATTAATATGGGTCTGGGGGCCGCTCATGCTAGCAAAGGTCGGGTCGGGACCCTGTGGGCTCTTTCAATGGCGAACATGAGCATCAGCTGGTCTCGCCCAAAGGGGGAGATTAGCCACTGTTCAAAGAAAACAACTGCGTCTCTCCCTTTTGCTTTCTCCGGAAAGCCCACTAGACGAGCGTTATTTCTTCTAAGCCTGTTCTCCAGGTCGTCCATTTTGTCAAATAGTGCACGAACATCCTGGTTACATCTTCTTATATCTCTTTGCACAGGAGGAACCGCATCCTCCACAGTGCTAATCCTTCCCCCCATCTCCTTCACTCTTTCATTGATCTTATACATATCATGCCTCATGAGTTCTTCCTATAAGGCCCCCCCATGTGCAAATCAAGGTTGGAATTACACAGAGCCACAACAGATAGAACATCTTGAAGTGTAGGCTCTGTCGCTGCCTTTTCCTGCTCCTCTGCTGCTGTTGCAGAAGGTGTGGGGGTGCAGCTGCCCTTATCACGAGCAGGCCCTTTATGTGGTGTACATAGCCCCTGGGCAGGCTCTGGGGTGGGTGTCACACTGGGGCCTGAAGATCTGACAGGGGCCGTTCTCTCACTTTGAGATGCATGGGGGGAGGCGTGGGCAAACTGACTGAGCCGCGCTGTGGCCGCCTCACTCCTCTGCTTCTGCTTACTTTGGGCGGCGGGCGCCATCTTGGCCGGGCACTCCGGCTGCTTCCCCTTCTCCCCTTTACCGTGAGTCGCGGCAGTCTGTGCCGGCATCTGGACGCTCCCGCCGGATACCGGGTGTAATGGGGCAGCGATGTGCGGCGTTTCGCTAACTGATGACGCCAGCACTCAGGATGATTTAAGGTATGGCACCGGAACTCCCTCAGCGTGCGTCCAGTCACATCCCTGGTCAGCCACGCCCCCCTTCAGGCTTGTATTTATCTTTTGAGATGCAGGTCTACACAGTAATTTTTCATCTTTATACAGATGTGGTGCCAATGTGTTTTTATTCCATTAGAGTATTTGATTATATTTATATAGTGTTGCACGATGGTATGGTTTTTAGCAATCAGATTGAGAAGACATAAAATATTCATGTAATGTGATAATAATTATCAATATACATATGTGTGCTGTGTATTGATGACATCGATGTTCTTTATGAATAACTATGCGGTTTTGTTCGCTTCTCAACGGTCATGAGGCCAAGTAAGATTTTCATTTATTAGAACAAACACAAAAGGAGAGGGATTATATTTAATTTAAGCGGATATAAGTTTATATTTTATATAACTGATTTCTTATTTATCTATATGGCTTGTCGGTTGATTTATCACCAGAAATAATGTTATCTTTTTTTATTGTGTGTATGTTCTTTATTGATGTAATCCGATCACATGATCATGAAGGAGGAGTTTTCCACCACACAACCATGTTGTTGTTGTTTTAGACTATGAATAAGTCTTGTTTGCTGAAACTTATAGGTTATATTGCTGTCTCTTACGCTCTCAATAAAGCAGAATCTTTAGCACCAACTATGGCTGTCAACTTGTGCTGGGATCATCTTTCTTATGTATATTGTGCCTTTTTGAACTTTGAGGTGGATCTGTGTGCACCTACAGTATTATAGAGTGGATTGCTACACCGGGTGAGCTGGACTTTTTGTTATGCCCATTGCTACTGTGTCACATTTCACTACTCTTACACTACTAATGCAACAATTATCCTATCTAGTCTTTCCTGATCCCCTCATGAGCCCTGACTATTCCCTGTGTGATCAGCTTGCATTATCACATTGTCATCCATTACTCCCATCATCTTCCTTTCATTTTTGATCCCAAACACACTTTTCAGTGCACTGTGCTAGCATTATTCTACTCTGGCTGCATATGAATCTCGAAAAATAAGTGCCTTGTGTCTTTGCGGAAGAAGTGCCTGGAGTCTTTGTGGTAGATGTGCTTGGGGCCCCTGCGAAAGAAGTGCCTGGGGCCCTTGCGGAAGAGGATCCTGGGGCCTTTGCAGTAGAATTGCCTGAGGCCTTTGCGGTAGAATTGCATGAGGCCTTTGCGTTAGAAGTGCCTGGGGCCTTTGCGGTAGAAGCGCCTGGGGCCTTTGCGGTAGAAGCGCCTGGGGCCTTTGCGGTAGAATATTTTTTAGACCATCTAGGGTACATTAACCCTAGATGGTCAGATCGCTCCTACCATATACTGCAATACTACAGTATTGCAACATATGGCATTTTTGCAGGTCATACATTACAATGAGCCACTGGCTCATTGTAACGAACCTGCATAAGCCATGTAGCCTCGTGTCAAAAGAAGACCCGAGGCTACCATGGTAACCAATCGCCACCCCCCGATGACGTTCGGGGGCGTGGCGATCGGAAAAAAGATAGCGGCGCCCGCGGTTATTAGCGGTGGGGGTTTTGTGCAAAATGCAAAAACCCCCACCTCTGTATGAAGAGGACTCAGCCCGTGAGCCCTCTTCATACATCCCTTATACCTCTGCGCCGTAGAGCTACGGCGCAGAGCGTTAAGGGGTTAATTTGGATCTGGTATAGATTCATATCGGATTTCAGAACAGTACTGCTTCCAGTGGTCTTATTTCAGAAAAAAACAGTATTTGTGAGTGTTCGTCACTCCTATTTATATGGCCTTAGAGTGTATCCGAGGTGCTCTGAAAAAGACAGCACACTGCTAGATAAAAGATGCAATATTAATGTCAACCTGCATCTAAAATGGTATATGGCAATGGGATATCTGTTGTGGCAGTATAAACTGGGGATATTGTGAGGCAGGCTGTCCTGATTAAATCAGACAGTGGTTTTCGGGGGGGGGGGATGTTGAGGGGTACCCCATCTGTGTGCCGACCTCATTCAATGAAGCTCACGTAGGATAGAAAACGATTTAAACCATGCGGTTTTATGGAGTTGATTTTAAAAGTCCATTGGGCTTAAAAGTGATTGGGATCATTCTATCCCAATCTCCCCCTCTGGCAGATGGTCTTATTACCTCAATGCCTCTGAACAATATTATTTTCGGATCACTTTGATGTTGCCACATGTGCTTCGCTATCGGAGTATCTTTATTAGAGAGAGGTGGGTGTGTCTCACTGAAGACGGAATGTGCCTAGCAAAAGCCATATCAGGAGTCAGTAACAACAGGGGGAAGGCTGCAGAACACAAGAGGAAGGAGCAAGATTTGGGTAACTAATCCAATTGCAAAAGGGCTCAAAATTACCTGCCTTACAACATATCAAAAGTTTTTTGAAATGACAATTACACTTTAAAGAGGACCTGTCACCCAATATATCACTAAAGTAAGCAGCTCCTAGTGCTCAATCAAACGCCTCAGTGTTAGAGTGATAGCGTTACCGGAAACATCAGTCACTGCCGGCCTATGGAGCCAGCGGGGCGGTCCAGGGAAGAGGCAGCGCCTCAGACCGCCCCTTTATGAACACAGCTTTGCAAGCTGTCCGATGATTACACTGTACCCCGGCACAGTGTTAGATAGCGTTACTGGAGGTTTCTGCGACGTTTGATCAAGCACTAGCTCCTAGTGCCGAAAATATAGGTGACAGGTCCTCTTTAAGTCTCTGAGACATTCATCTTTGCTTATTCAGACAGGATAGCAAAGGGGCTGCCTAATTAATAGCAGTGTGGGGCTATCTAATTTGCAGCTTTTATATACTTCTGTGGTCAGTTTGTCTGGTGGTTTGCAGCCAGATCTTGTTGCAGTGAAAGCAGCGGCTTATTTTAGCAAATAACCTATTTATTAGCACACAGAAAAGCGAATGTGCATTGATCTTAAGTGGTGCAATGTCCAAAGTGGGACTTAGGATTAAGGGAGATAAGTTTCAGGGACCATAGCAGGTAAGTGGTGTTTTTGTTTGTGGTACTTTTTCTGTCAATTCTTTTCTTCCATATTTTCTCATGTATTCCCCATTAGTACAATGGACTTCATAAGTGGAAATGCTGCACAGTGTTCATCCTGTGCCACGTATGCTTTCCTTGAACAACCGTTAGAGGGGGCATACAACTGTCTGGAATGTGTGAAAATTGCATATTTAAATGAGCAAGTTTTAAAGCTGAGAGCAATTAAAAATATGGAGAGAAGTTTGGGCTTTGGGTTCATGGAGAACTGGGCTGACTGCAGATGGCTACGGTCTCTACAGTAGGGATGGGCTGCATCTCAATGGGGAGGTTGGCTAGAAGGTTGGAGGAGTGTTTAAACTAGAGACTACACTTGTGCAGGGCAAGCAGACAATAGAAAACTGGGTACAGTCATGGTACAGGGGGCAGGAATGGGGGGCCAGAAGCCTCACAAACTAAATGGAGGAACAGGAAGCAACTAGTCCTGGAGCCAATAAGGGGCACTGCTGGACCTTAACCTAACCAACAGACCTGACAGGTTATCAAAATGATATGTTGGGGGGAACCTGGGCAATGGGGACCACAATATCATTGATTTTGTATTACGCTTTATGAACAGCATTAGTGGAGGGGCAACAAATGCTCTAAACAACAAATTTTAAGCAGCTAAGGGAAAATTATAAAATGTGTCAATGTTCTCAAAGACAAAAGCGCCCAAAAAAATGGGACTTTTTCACAAATATTCTAAAAAAGGCCTGTGAGAAACACATACCATATGGGAAAAAAGCATAAGAGAAACAAGAAACAGCCAATGCGGTTAACTGGTACTGTAAGGAGAGCAATAAGCGAGAAGGATGAGATGTATAAGGTGCTAAAACATGAAGATAGTGGTGAGATTAAACATTAAAGAGGATTAAAGAGAAAAATAAATCCTGTAAAAAGAAGATAAAGGCAGCAAAAATAGAGACAGAGAAATATTGCCAATGAGAGCAAAAATGATCTGAAATTATATTTCAAGTATATAAATGACAAGAAGCTAAAAACCGGTGTGGCCCTCTGAGGACCTGTGGATCATGGTGGAAGGAGATGAGGAAAGGGCAAATCTACAGAATGTTGGCTTCTCAACTGTCTTTACCCAGGAAAATCCCCTGGTGGAAGACATGATGAGGAATGATGTAAATTATCTTTGGAATGTCAGCAGTTTAACCCAGGAAGAGGTACCGCTTCACCTCACAACCACTAAGATAGAGAAATCACTGGGGCCAGGTGGTATACACCCCCAGGCTCTGCATGAACTATGCACCGTGAATATATTGATTGCTGGGGGTGCTGTATACAGTGATTGCTGGGGAGCTGTATACAGTCATTAATTGCTTGGGGGATATATTGCTGTTCCCTGTCTAGACTACATTCAGTGGGGGCCTCCACCAGATTTTGCGCCCAGGAGCCCCCACCAACCTTAATCCGGCCTTGGCTGTATCTGTTTTGTACTACATGGCGGGACACTATGCATTTTATACTACATGGCGGTACGCTGTATGCATTTTATACTATATGGTGGCATGCTGTATGCATTTTACACTACATGGCGGCACACTGTATGCATTTTATACTACATGGGGGTACACTGTATGCATTTTTCATTGTTTTATTTTCACACCAAACCAATATGATGGATCTGGTTCATTCCATTATATATTAAATATATGGGGGGGGGATCTCTCTATGGCTCACCTCTTGCAGGAGAAAAGCTTGGTTAACCCCGCACTTGGGCCATGGAAACAAAAAGTATAATTATGTTCTTAACAGTCAATTACTTTTTTAATGGTAAACTTAATTTTAGTGACCAGAACCAGACAGCTGTTGCTAAAGCAAATAAAAATTATGGGATGTATCAAAAGAGGAATAGATTCTCATTATAAGGACATAGTTTATACAAATCACTAGTCAGACCACACATGGAATAATGGGGCACATTTACTTACCGGGTGGTCCATTCGTGTTCCAGCGGCGGCTTTTCCGACGAGCTTTCAGGTATTCCGGCGATTCATGAAGGTCCCGCGCCCGATGTCCACCAGGTATCACTGCTGCACCGAGGTCCGCCGAGTTGCGTCGGAGTTCACTGATCTCTTCCTGGTGCATGTAAGTATGGCGCGTGCGACCAATTTTTTTTTTAAAAATGCGGCGGTATTTCCGAATCTGTCGGGATTTCGTTTGACCACGCCCCCCGATTTCCGCATGCATGCCAGCACCGATGCGCCACAATCCGATCGCCTGCGCCAAAATCCCGGGGCAATTCAGGGAAAATCGCCGCAAATTGGAAATATTCGGGTAACACGTCTGGAAAACGCGTATCGGGCCCTTAGTAAACGACCCCCAATGTGTACAGTTTTGGGCACCAGTGTATAAAAAACCTTAGTAGAACTGGAACGGGAGCAGAGGAGAGCAACCAAGATTATTAGGGGAATGGGGAGACTAGAATTCAATGACAGCTTTCAAAATTTGGGGTTATTCAGTTTAGAAAAAAGATGGATAAGGGGACACCTCATTACAATGCTGCCCAAACAGTGGCTGCCTTCACACTACATCATTGTGCCACTCTGCAGGCTCCTGCTGCTTCTGATGCCACCTTCAAACTATATCATTGTGCCACTCTGCAGGCACCTGCTGCTTCTGATGCCACCTTCACACTATATAATTGTGCCACTTTGCAGGCTCCTGCTGCTTCTGATGCCACCTTCACACTATATCATAGTGCCACTCTGCGGGCTCCTGCTGCTTCTGATGCCACCTTCACACTATATCATTGTGCCACTCTGTGGGCTCCTGCTGCTGCTTCTGATGCCACCTTCACACTATATCGTTGTGCTACTCCTGCTGCTACTGATGCCACCTTCACACTATATCATTGTGCCACTCTGCGGGCTCCTGCTGCTTCTGATGCCACCTTCACACTATATCATTGTGCCACTCTGTGGCTTTCCCTGTTGCTGCCACCATGTTGCTGACACCTGTGGACTCCTGCTGCTGCTTCTTCTGTCGCCATCTTGTGGCCTCCTGTTGCTGCTGCTGATGCCACCTCCACACTATATAATTGTGCCACTCTGTGCTTTCCCTGTTACTGCCACCATGTTGCTGCCACCTGTGGGATCCTGCTACTGATGCCATATCCACACTAAATCATTGTGCCACTCTGTGGCTATCCCTGTTGCTGCCACCATGTTGCTGCCACCTGTGGGCTCCTGCTGCTGCTTTTGCTGCCTCCACCTCCACACTCTTATCATTGTGCCACTTTGTGGCCTACCATGTTTCCGCCACCTCCATAATTTGTCATTGTGCCACTCTGCAGCCTACTCATGCTGCTGCCAACTTACCGCTGTCTCCCTGGAACACCCTGTGGTTTCCATAATGCTGTTTTCACCCTTGATTATTGACCGATTGAGGACACTGACGCGTGAAAAGAATGGCAAAATGATCAGTGACGTCAATGCAAAATTACTGCCGACATCCTCTGCACTCTTTTGGGGGGCTTTCCACATGTATCCGCATTTAACAGAACAGGTTCTGTCGTAATCTATGGAATCATCTGATGTGTAAAAAGAGTGCACTCTTTGATGTTATAGTGGGATCTTGGCCCTCAGCTCGGTCTTTTCGAGCTGGCACAGACGTAACCTTGTCAGGCTGCGTTCCCGCTTCGCTTATTTGGGGAAGTTGGCCTATGTAAGTGCACATGGAAGTGAAGAGTGAAGCGATTCTAAGAGCCGCGGCTGTCATGTGCGTGTCATACTAAAACACAGCATTGTTTGAAGACCAAACCACGCTCCCTATGCATATTTAAGCATGACACAACGTTCTACAACACCCTACAGGCTCTCTGCAGCCAGGAAATGCCTGTTTTTTGATGTGATTCGTTTTGATTCGATTCGGGTCGAAACGAATTTTTTCGAAAAATTCGGCGAATTGGGACGAAACACTTTTTTAAAAAAATTTAACTGTATTTTTATTTCAATTAAAATATTTTATACAATACTCTTATGAGAAATCCAGATATCGCAAGCAATACCAGAACAGGAAATAAAAAAGAAAAATCAACAATAGCCGACAATTAGTTGTAGAAGGTTAACCTTAAGTCATTAGTTACACAGATTAGTAGTCAGCATTGTATCTATCATATACATCTTGCATGTAGTCATTACAAAAAGGAAAGCTCATTCGGAGCCCAATAAACAACATTACAACAAATCATTAAACCGTGGGGGAGACGCCAGACAAGGATACATATGGAAAGAGGGGAGGAGGAGAAGAAGTGGAGGTCTCTCTATAAGCTGTGTCTGCTTCCTTGTCAATCATCTCTTTGGTTTACCATACCCGCCCAATATGCATCCCATGGGGCCCAGGTCTTGGAGAAAAGGTCTATTTTATCATCCATTGAAGCGGTCATAGATTCCATACTGCATACCTCTCTCACTCTTGCCAAGAGGGACCCTCTGGTTGGCCGATTCGACCTCTTCCAGTGTTGTGCTATCAGGCACTTGGCTGCCGTAAGGATATGTAAGGCTAACCTCATGGACAGCTTAGGTAGAGGCTGCGGTGCTATGTTAAGCAAGTAGAACAGGGGAGTGAGGGGGATCGAAATTGAAAGTATATTATGAATCAGGTCTTTGACCTCCTCCCAAAACGGCCGAATGTTTGCACAAGACCAGAAGATATGGTGTAAATCACTACCTGTCTCCCTGCAGCGCCAGCAGATGTCCTGAGTTTCTGGAAATATCTGATGTAATTGCGCTGGTGTATGATACCAGAAATATAACAGCTTATACTGGTTCTCCTTGTAAACAGTGCATGTCGATGACTTGGCTGCATAATGCCATATACGACACCAGGTCTCCTGCGTGATCGGGGATCCCACCACCCGTTCCCACCTGGCCATGTAGGAGTGCGATACCGCCTCTGTTGGGTCAGGATGTAAAATAATCATATAAATGTCAGAGATGAGTCCTGAAGTGTGCGTGGTAGTTTTACATAGGTATTCAAAAGGGGTAGGCTTGGAGACTGTGTCGGAGCTTCCTCGGGTTTGCAATAAGTGGCGAATTTGTAGGTAGTGATATTGGGAGGAGGATGGGATGTCAAACTTTTCCTGGAGGGTGCCTAAAAGGAAGTATTGTCCTTGAACTGTGATCTACTACATCTGCGAAACGGAATAAGCATTTGGTATGCCAAGGTCTTATTACTGGTCCCGGTGTATTCTGGGGCATAAGTGGTGTATATAAGAATGACTGCATGGGCGCGGGATTCGTCTGAGATGAACCGCCCAGTAATATTTAACTAGGTCTGGTACCGACAATCCTCCCTTGGATCTATGAGCAAGTAACACAGACTTTGCCACCCTGTGATGTTTGTGGGCCCACACAAAGCGAATGAAAGCACTCTGCATCGATCTTAAGGCTCCTAGAGGCACTGAAATAGGCAGGGTTTCAAATAAATAAAGTAGTTTGGGGGCAAAGTCATTTTTATGGCCGCAATCCTACCAAAGAGTGAAATTGGAAGAGAATTCCACTTGTTAAGCAGCAACCGTATTTCTTTAAACATATTTGGGAAGTTCTGGTCATAGATTGTGCTATAAGTCTGCGTAATGTTCACCCCCAAATATTTAATAGCTGATGTTGGCCAACGAAACTTATAATTAGCTCGTAATAGGTCTCTTGTGGTGTCATATTGAGCGGTAAAGCTTCAGTCATGGTGGTGTTAACCTTGTACCCCGACAAGAGGCCGTAGTGGTTTAGGCGGGCCTGGAGGTTTGGAAGGGACGTATTTGGTTGGGTCAGGGTAAGGAGGACATCGTCTGCAAATAGTGACAATTTGAACTCTCTACCCTTCACCATTACCCCACGTATATTCGGGTCTTGGCGTATCATAGCTGCTAGAGGCTCTATACATAGTACAAACAGGAGGGGAGACAATGGACATCCCTGCCTGGTACCATTTTTAATGTTTATAGGGCTAAAAGAAGCGTGAGGGAAATTTATTGTCGCTGTGGGTTTAGCGTACAGGCCTGCAATTGCCTTCATGAACTGGCCCCTAAAACCCAAAGCTTCCAGCGTTTTGAACATGAAAGGCCAGTTCAGCCGGTCAAACGCTTTTTCCGCGTCTAAGCTCAGTAAACGTTCCTTCGAATAGTTTAGGACCTCTATTAAGTCAATTGTCCTCCTAGTATTATCCCCCCCTTGGCGACACGGAATAAATTCTACTTGGCCTTTGTGGATCATGTGGGGGAGTGTAGGGAGCAGTCGATTTTCTAAGATCTTTGTGTAAATCTTTAAGTCAGAGTTAAGGAGAGCGATTGGCCTGTAGTTTGCACACTCCGTCGCGTCCTTTCCGGGCTTGAGGATTACTGTAATATAAGAATGAGTGAGAGTAGAAGGAAGAGATTCCCCTTCCAAAAGGGAGTTAAATAAGCGCGTTATATGGGGGAGTAAGGTTTGGAGGAATGTTCGGTAATAAAGGTATGTTAGGCCGTCAGGCCCTGGTGCCTTTCCGTTGGGGAGTTCTTTGACCACTTCCTCTATCTCCTCAGGGGTTATAGGAATGTTAAGGGACTTGACCGCGTCTGTGGACAGTCTAGGGAGAGAGCAAGAGAGCAAAAACTCTTGTATGGCTTTCTCTCTATCCTCTACTATCAATGATTGAGGAATAGGTAGAGCATAACGTTTGGCGTAATAGGCCTGGAAATGGTCTGCAATTGCCTTCGGATCATGTATCATAGACCCTGAGGGTCCTTTGATAACATGTGGAGTTTGGCTCTCACGTCTCTCCCAGAGCTGCCTCGCGAGCAGTTTGTGTGATTTATTTCCTTTATCATAATAACGCTGCTTTGAGAATACCAACATTCTCTCCACTTGTTTAAGTTGGAGTTCTCTCAAGGTCTCCCTAAGCTCAACCAGTCGTCTCAGTCACCCTGTGGTCGGGTTTTCTGCCATACCAGTCTCCATAAACATCGCCTTACGTAACTCCTTTTCCTGCCGCAACCTATCCCGTTTGGATCTTGTCCCTTGCTCTATGCAGTAACCTCGCATCACAGCTTTGTGAGCCTCCCACAGTATGGCTTGAGTCGATACTGAGTCTACATTAAAGCGGAAGTGTTCAGCTAGGGATGTGGATAACTCTTCCTTTATATGTGGGACTTTTAGCAGGGCCTCATTCAACCTCCAATGGCAGGTGCGTAAGTAGGTAAACTCATCTCTAAGGTTTGGCACCAAAGGGGCATGATCAGACCAGGAAATGGACCCTATTTCTGCATCTCTCATCATCCGCAGGATTTGAATATCTCCGAAGAAATAGTCAATGCGGGTATGGGTAACGTGTGGGGCAGAGTAAAATGTGTATTCTTTTTCTCTGGGGTTACAAACCCGCCATAGGTCGTACAGGGAGAAGCGCCGAACTAGGCTACGCAAGGCTGTTGCCATGTTGTTTTGGGAACGATTGACTGGGGAATTCGTCATTGCCAACCTATCCATTGAAGTAGAGAAGATGAGGTTAAAATCCCCTCCCAGTAACAGTGGCATTGGGGGCAATTTAGCTATTCTATTAAGTACCTTGGTGAGGAACCTCACCTGGGAGGAGTTTGGGGCATATATGTTACATAGGCGGATTGGATTGCCATGGAGTGTACCCTGTAGGATGAGGTATCGTCCCATCGGGTCAGCGATCACAGAGAAGACCTGCATCGGGCATGAGCTGGAAATCAAAATCGCTACTCCGGCTTTTTTACTGTCATGAGAAGCTAAATAGGCCTCAGTGTATAAGTGCCTGGCGAAGGCAAATGAACCTCTTGTGTCATAATGTGTCTCCTGCAGGTAAACTATGTCTGCCCTACTGGATCTCATTTCCCTTATTATCTCCCTCCGATATGGGTGGAGAAGGTCTAAAAGAGAGAAAGGGAAAGGGAAAAAAGGGGAGGGGGGAACACACAAATGGGTAAGGACGTAAAAAGACAAGATACAGTAACAATTAGGTTATACCAAGGGTATAAACCAAAATGGGAGAGAAATATCACTCCCTTTCTGGTTGGGATCTAAACCACCTTTTCCCTTAAAAAAAAAGGAAAGGGAGAAAACCAGCAGGTGGCTGAGGGATCGTCTGGTGTATACCAGCGAGATCACTCAATAGTCCCAGACGGGGTAATGTGAGACCACGGCACAGCCAAGATGGGGTCACACAACCAAGAAATATATCTATCAATACTATCAAAAATAACTAGGAAATACGTCTGCAGGCAGACCCCTGGTGCAGAGGTACGTGAACTTATGAACACATTGAAAAACTCGTTATTGTCCAGGCTGAATAGCATTATGCTGTTAAGATCACATCATAAAAAGGATATCCTCATAAAGGTTCTGTCGGACCTAAGTAGGGGATTCTCCAGCAGACCGTCTTGATTGCGGTCGCCTCCTATTTTTTTGCACTATCCGCCATTTGGATGTAGGTAGGGCTACTGGCGTTGAATGTCCCGCTTCCCAGTCTTGCATAGGAGGCACAGGTATGTCCCATGCTTCACAGAATGGTATCAGATCCTGGAATGAGCGCAGTGTCGCCGCCAGGCCTTCATGTGTAGCTATTAAGGCAAAAGGATAGCCTCATCTATAGGTAATCCCATGTTGATGTAAGATGTCCAGGAGGGGGCGCAGTTGTCTTCTCTTCTGCAGGGTCAGCCATGAGAGATCTTGGTATAGCTGTATCTTTGCACCTTGGAACTCATGCTCCCGCTGCTTTCTTGCTCTGAACATGATACGTTCTTTAAGTTCATAATCTTGTAGCCTGCAAATGATGTCTCTGGGGGCAGAGCCTGCTGACTTTGGCCTAAGGGCTCTATGAGCTCTGTCAAATTTTATCCGGACAGAGGGGTCTCCCAGTATAGAAGTGAATAAAGAGTGTAGCAAGTCTTTTACGTTTTCTCTTCCCTCTACCTCCGGCACTCCCCTCACTCTTATGTTATTTCGTCTCCCTCTGTTATCCAGATCCTCCAAGTGTCTGGTGATATCTCGCATAGTCTCTGCTTGGGAGGAGACGAGGGATTGCAACTGTGCCATGTTGTGCCTAGAGTCTTCTGTAGCCACTTCCAGAGAGTCTACTCTGCCCGTAACCAACTGCAGATCATTTCTCACTTCTGTTAGTTCAGCCTTCAAGGTATCTTTCACCTCTGTTATAAGAAGCTTGAAATCCTCTTTAGTAGGGAGGTTTTGTAGAAAAGCTTGTAGGGTGTTAAGCTCTGTGTTAGAAGCTGGGAAGCCCCCTGGAGGTTCTGTATGTAATTCAGGAGATGAAGCCCATGTGGGTGAGGGCTCTTGGTATCTTGTAAAAGTGGGTGTTAATGCCAGATCCTCCTCTTGCAGAACAGGGGATCGCGGTTGTGAGCTTGACTGCTTTTTCATAGGAGGGTTTGATGCCTGCTCATGCAGGCTCCTCTGTGGTAATATCGGTGCTGGAGTGGGGTGATCCAGCTCTGCCTCCCTGCTAGCTCTTGCCACAGCACTGTAGCTCCTGTTATGTGAGCTCTCTCTCCCTGGGGGAAGTGTTTCTTGTGCCCTATTCCCTCCTGTATTAGGGGGGGCTTTGCCTCCCAAATCCTTTACTCCATGTCTCCCCTTTACATGTGGAGCATCTCTCTCCTTTTTTCCTCCGGAAAGGGGGCTCGGTGTGCTGCCTACCCTTGCTGCTGGCGGGTCAGGCTGCTCCCTGGCTGCTGTATGCCTGGTTATTGGGGCCGATGTGGAAGAGCGGGTGGAGGGCTCACCTTTCTGTTTGGCTGCACCCGAACCAGCGCGTCCCGCTGCCGATGTGGGAGACATGGTCTTCCTTCTCTCCAGGCTGACTTTCTGCTGGGAGGTCTCGCTGCCGCCACATGCGTCTCGTGGCCAAAATGGCGCCCAGTCTGGAGAGTGAGCGGGATTCCGCCGAACGTATCCGTCCAAGGTGCCGACTGGATGGGTTTTCTTGGGCGGTAAGGCTTCAGGCCCCTTTCTCGGGGCGTTTTTTTACCTTGGGTGCCAGTGTTCGCTATTGTTTTGGTGTGTTATTAACACCAGGGGTCCGGAGCTCTCCGCTCACGCGTCCATCTTGGCTAATGGCTGGCCACGCCCCCTTCCCGGGGTCGAAACGAATTTTAACAAATTCGCCCATCTCTAGCGTCAATCTGTCTTGACCTTAGGTTACTTGCTTGTACTTCTATATGGGGGTGATGGACACATTACTATGCATAAAATGTACAGAGCAAGATGGTGTAGATCTGGAACTAGAAAGAGTTGGTACATGGGGGAATAAGGGGGGCTGGGATAAGATCAGGAATAAAAACCAAAGGAATAGGGAAAACCCTATAAAGTGTATGTACACTAATGCCAGAAGCCTCACAAAGAAGCTTCACCCTTCTTGTCTCAAGCCTGTCCAGTGACATCAATGAAGCAATGTTGAGTCCCTATGGGTGGAGATAAGGGGAGGAAAAAAGAAAATATTACTAGGGGTTTGCTATAAGGCTTTAAATATTATGGAGGCAACAGAGAAACTGCCTGTACAATCTTGTCCACCAAAATTCATCAAAAAATCGTATGTATTCCAAAATGATACGGGTGTAAAGTACAGCATGTCCCACATAAAAAGCGCAAATCCAGCTTCACATACCAAAAAGTAAACAAGTAAGTGTCATACCTCTTGGAAGATGGCAATGCAAATACTATAATTTTTTTCAAATATGTTTTATTCTTTAAAACTTGTAAAACGTATGAAACAATGTAGAATACATTTGTACTGATTCATAGAATGAACATTAGAATGTTTATTAGGCAATATGGTGAACACCAGAAGGAAAGTAAAAAATCTGTTACAGAATTAATGGTTTTTTTTTCCTAACCCCTATTATATTTGGGGACCCCAATATAATAAATTTTCATCATTAGGACATAACCACCACAAAAAAGTATCACTGAAATGTGCATCTTAAATTGCATAATGCATTTTAAGATTGATTTTCTCCTTTAATCTTGTTTTGAAAGTGAAAATTTTAGGGCTAAATTACTGACATAATTAGGCCATTCTAAATTTTACATCCATTTCTTTTTAGTTGCTATGCAGAGCTCAAAGGATTTACAAGCTTTGTAAGAGTTGTTATCAATAGTTTGAGGTTTCCAGAAAACGGAGTCTCTAATAATTATATATTTCAAAGCTCATTTAACCCCTTCCTAAAACTTGACGTAATAGTACTGCATAGGCGGCAGTGACTTTCCAACCTGGCAAGTTAAAGTTATAACCATATAATGCATTACATAGCAGATTCCCTTTACTTAGTCGGCACCCATTCCATTGTGTGCCTCATTGTGTGCCCCTTTAGCAGTTTTCTACCACATGTGGGGTAATTCCATATTTCATAGATTTTATGTAACTGAATATGGGATACATTTTCTTCTTCAGCTGCTTATAAAAATAAATACTTTGGGCCACAGTAAAAGTAAAAATTGTAATTTTTCACTTCCGCTCACCAAAGTTAATTAAAATTCTTGAAATACACATGGTGTTAAAATTCTCCCTCTGCATCCCTTGATAAATTTGAGGTCTGTAGTATCCATATTGGGGATGACCGATATTGCTGTGGTTTTCCACTCATTGCTGGGTTTTGCTGCTCACCGAATACTGCATACTTCTTTGATATAAGTTATTGTGTGATATATAAATGATATATAAATATATATCTCTGAAGCAAGTCATCCTTGTTTGTTCAATGGCAATTGTTCAATTTATTTTTACATCTTTTTCTATAAATTCAGTATGTAAAGATTAGATCTGTCCTGGAGAGCATATACAACTAATTCTGCAACATGTGCAAGTTACAAGCAAAACTTTTACCCAGGCAGAATACTGTTCTATAAACACATTTTTGGTAACAGACAAGAAACAGGATTTTAGCTACACACCGTTGTATGAGCCAATAGCACTGGAAATTGGAATAGCACCAATGATTCAGACCCACAACCATGAATATACAGTAGAGCTGTGCTAAGCCCATGTTGGAGTGCAACAGACTGTTCAAACAGCCAACAACCTCTGCAGCCTATTCTAAGTATGAGAATGTCTCAAGTTATGGAATGGAAGTGGATCTAGATGTTAAGATGTTAGTACCATCTCCCTTACAAAACACTTCTTGAATTAAGTAACACAAACCAATGTGAATGTGAATTTACCAGCCAAAGCAAAACTTTCTACACATGTTTGTATGTTGTGTTGTTGATACAATACAACATACAAAAATTTATAGGAAGTGTTGCTAGAATATGCCAAGTGTATTCAGTGTTAGCTGATAAAACATAATTCACAACAAGTCAAGATAAAAAATGTTACAAACAGACACAAATAAAGGGAGTTGCCATTAATAGTGTGGTGTTATGTGCCCGTATAATACATTCATTGTATGCACACAATCACAGCATGATGGAAGCAAGTTCGACAGTGTGTAGACTCTGTGTGTGGTCCAGATAGGCAATTCTAGAAGATCAGACTTTTTCAGTTGAACGACATATCATAGTTCAGCCAAAGCAAATGAACTCTAGGGATAATGTATTTAAATGATATAAGTGTTATACCTGTTAAAAAAAAAATTCCAGAAAAAGTTAACTGAAGTTGAACAGATATCTTACCTTCAGTTTTTATCTTCAAAGCTGTCCTTACAAGTGAAAATAAAGTAGCATTGAAAGTAACAGTCCCATCACTGTTTAACGGCATATTCATACTTACTAACCTCTACAAAAAAAAAAGAAAAAAATACATTGTTTGATCAAATTCAATTTCTAAAAACAGCAAAATGACTTAAGGTTTATTCACTGGCTGTCCAATGATACAGAAGTAATCGTATTAATCAAAGAAATCTTTAGTCAAACTGTGTTAGTATAAATATAGAAGTGGTCAATGCAAATGACATGTTTACAATTAGTCTATATCCCTATGCATGCATTCAGGGCTGTACAGACCCGGCGGGTGTTGGTGGAGCAGGTACTGGATACATCAACCCCTCTCACTCCACAAACTACTACTTCGGCAGTATCAGTTGGAGCAGATTACAGGAGCTCGCAGCACACAGACCCCAAGCCCTCGCTCCTGTGATATTACGCACAGCACAGGCGACATATGATTAGACTTCCGACTGCGCCAGGTCAGGTGGACGTCTAAAGTCATCACATGACGCCTGCACCCCACTGCTGAGAAAGGAGGAACAAGAAGAGTAACAAGGTGTGAGTATACATATATAATTTTTTTTTTTAAATCCACTACTTGGGCAGCACTAGTTATTTAGGGCAGCACTGTGACTGCTGGGGCCAGCCTTGTGGCTACTTTGAGCTGCTCTGTGACTACTGGGGTGACATTTGCTACTGGAGGCAGTTTGGTGGTTTCTGAGAGCTGCACTGTCTACTGGAAGCTGCCCTGTGACTACTAGAGGCAGCCCTTTGGCTACTGGTAGCTTTCCTGTGACTGCTGGGGACAGTCCCGTGACTACTGGGGGCAGCATTGGTTAATGGAAGCTGCCCTGTGACTAAAGGATATATTAAAGAGGAGAAACCCAAACTACACCCCTAGTGTAGTATTTTAAGTAGAGTATATTACTAGGATTCCAATAAGAATTGGTCACCTGATGTAACCTTAAATAAATGCCTAGAAATCATGGGGTACATTGGGGTCTCAGTGTCCTGTGAATTGCAGCAACCTCCCAAGAGCCGGTACAGTAGTGCAGGATCGGTACGTGGCATAATATACAGAACTATAAAAAAAGTGAATGTAATTTTTATTACGATATTTATTATTTATTCTCTTTTTATATTTTACCCAAAACCAAAAGACTAATTTTATCATTACATATATTTTGCAACTTTTTAGAGTTTATTGTCACAGACCTGACGAAGTGGGTGGCCCATCCCCGAAACGCGTTGTTTATCTTTGTACAGAATAAAAGAAACCTTGAACCACACAATTTAACGTCTCAAGAACTCTGTGGATAGCAAGCCTTTAACCCCTTAACGCTGAAGCCACTTTTCACCTTCCTGACACGGCCCATTTTTAAAAATCTGACATGTGTCTATTTAAGTGGTTAAAACTTTGGAACGCTTTAACATATCCAGTTGATTTTGAGATTGTTTTTTCGTGACACATTGTACTTCATGCTGGTTGAGAAATTTAATCAATATATTTAGTATTTATTTATGAAATAAATGGAAATTTGGCAAAAATTTTGAAAAAAACAATGTTTTCCAAATTCAAAATTTTCTACTTTTTGGAAAGTTGGCCATATCACTAAAATAACTTGATAACTAACATTTTCCATATGTCTGCTTTAACTTGGCATCATTTTTCAAACATCTTTTCCTTTATTTAGGATGTTAGGAGGCTTATAACTTTAGGTGCAATTTTTCAGATTTTCACGAAAATCATCAAAACCTACTTTTGGAGGGTCAATTTAGTTGGAAGTGACTTTATAAGGCCCACATGACAGAAAACCCCCACAAATGACACCATTTTAGAAACTACACCCCTCAAAATATTCAAAACAACCTTTGGGAATTTTGTTAACCCTATGAGCGTTTCATGAGGGTGAAAGGTAAATGAAAGTGAAATTAGAGAAATGTAATTTTATCTTACAATAGATTCATTGAACACTAAAATTTGCACCATCACAATGGGTTAAAATGGAAAATGCATTTTACAATGTTTAGGGCAATTCCTCCTGAGCATGCCAATACCCATTTTGTCACTGTACCACGCTGTACGGGCACAGGGGGGCACTTGGAATGGAAAGAGCGTTGTTTCGTTTTTGCAGGGCAAATATGGCTGAAAAAGTTTTCATGTGTCAGGATGCATTTGGAGAGCCATAATGGTACCAAAACAGAGGAAAGCCCCAACATCAGACACCATTTTGGAAAGTACACCCCTTGGAGAGTTTAGCAATGTGTAATTTGTGTATTTTCCCCAACAGGTGTTTGATTCAATTAGGCCCCAAAAGGGAAAAAGGTGAACATTTTCTCAAAAAAGCCACTTTTTCCCCAAATTTTTGTAAGCCACAAGTGATAAAAGATGAAACAACCCCATAAATGTGTAAAACTATTTCTCCTAAGCACAGAACTGCACTTTTGCATATAAAGTGTTGTATGGGTACACAGTGGGACTCAGAAGGGAAAGAGGGGCTTTGGCCTTTTAGAAGCCAGATTTGACAATCATCCTTTACATGTGTCAGGATGCATTTGGAGAGCCCTAGTGGTACCAAAATAGAGCGGAACCCCAACAATTTTCCCAAAAAAGTCACTTTTACGGCTAATTTTTGTATTCCATAAGGCATTAAAGATGAAACAACCCCAAAAAATGTGTACTAGCATTTCTCCCGAGTATAAAATTGCCCCACACATGCAAATAAAATGTTGTATGGGTACGCAGTGAAGCCCAGAAGGGAAAGAGGGGCGTTGGCCTTTTAGAAGCCAAATTTGACAGACATCCTTTACATATGTCAGGATGCATTTAGAGAGCCGTAGTGGTACCAAAACAGAGCGGAACCCCAACAAGTATCACCATTTTGGAAAGCATACCCCTTAGAGAATTTAGCAAGGTGTAATATGTGTATTTGTCCGTAAAGGTGTTTGATTTAATTAGGACTTAAATAGATAAAAGGTGAACATTGTCTTATAAAGGTCATTTTACTCCTAATTTTATATAGCCACAAGGGATAAAAAAATGTAATAACCCCCCAAAATGTGTAGAAGTACCCCACATGTGTATATAAAATGTTGTATGGGCGCACAGTAAAATTAAAGGCGAATGTTTGCCTTTTAGAAGCCAAATTTGACAGAAATGTTTGACATGCATTTGGAGAACTCTAGTGGTAAAAAACAGAGAAGAATCCGAAAAGTGACCCTAATCTTTGAATGCACACCCCTTAGAGAATTTTTCAATGTGTAATATATGTATTTGCCCCTACAGGTAAATGATCCAATTGGGCCCTAATCATTAAAAAGCTGAAAATTTTCCTATAAATGTCACTTTACCCCTAATTTATGTAAGCCACAAGGGATAATATATTAAATAACCCCAAAAAAGGTGTAAAACTATTTCTCCCGAGTGTAGAAGTACCCCACATGTGCATATAAAATGCTTTATGGGCGCACAGTAGAGGAAAAGAGGGATGTTTGTCTTTTAGAGGCCAAATTTGCAAGAAATCCTTCACATGTGTCAGGATACATTTGGAGAGCCGTAGTGGTACCAAAACAGAGGAAAACCCGAAAAGTGACCCTAATTGTTGAATGTACACCCCTTGGGGAATATAGCAAGGTGTAATATGTGGTGTAGTGTAATACACGTGGTGAAATGAGCATTTTGAACATATAGGTGGTTTCCAAATATGATGTGCAATGGAGTCCAAGATGGAAATTGCAATTATTTCTGGAAAGTTCAGTGCCCGTTATGTGGCGCCCCTTATGAAATAATGGAGGGGTATAGAGAGCAACAGGACATAACAGTTGTTACAATTATTCATTTAACCGAAATTAATTCACAATAGGTTGGGCGTGAATTGTGAATGTCTAGTGTATAAGGAGGTAGTATATATCAAGGGACCAACTAAACTTTTGTCACAATTGAGTTGTCGCAGGTCTCTTAGTAGTATGTAGTGTCCATCCTAACTCCTCTTTTGGAACAGACTCTTTATTGAGTCCTACCATTAGAAGCAGCAGAATTCACCGGGAAAATGCTGTCCTGGCAAAACACAGGAACATCTAAACCATAGGTACTGGGGCCCCGTCCTTCTTATCCCAATATTAGTTTCCTAATATCTTCCTCTTGAAAACGGAGAAATGATATGGCAGGACCTGCACATTGGAACAGCTCGTAAGAGTTGTACAGCATCATCTGAACAATGTGCACAGCCAGCACTTTTGTACCATATCTTCGTTTTCCGTAGGGAAATTATCGCTCTTATTCACCCTAGCGATGCCCATTGTGACGAATATTGCTGCTTTTGGCTGGACCAAATCGACCAGCCAATAGCGGCAAACATGGACAGAGGGGGGCAACAAAACCCCTCTGGAACGCAAGGCAAAATTGGTGGCTGTCAGGAACAGCCGCCACCCTGCCCCGATCACCGTGTCTACAGAAAAGGTGACCGGTATTACTGACGTCATAAGTAAATTCGCTGCTATTGGCTCGTCTGAATTGATGAGCCAGTAGCAGCGATAATAAACTGGGGGTGTGTGGGGGGGATGTAACCCTTCTGGTCCATGGGGCAGGATGGATGCCTGTCAGGAACAGCCACCATCTTACCCCGATCACTGTGTCTGACCGGTGTTGGAAAGTCACTACCCGCCGCACCGTTCTATAACAACGCTCGTTGGGAATAGGCTATACAATCTTTATGTATTTTTTAAACAATTTAGACAAATAAGGGCTTATTTTTTGCGAGACGAGATGCACTGTAAAAAACCTTTATTTTAGTGGGTTTTTAGCTTATTGAAGCAATTTTATTAACTTTTTACGTGTGGAGGAAAATAAAATCATCAATTCTTGTTTTGGATTTTTAGCATTTTTTTGGGGGGGGTGTTCACTGTAGCATAATAATAATATATTATCTTTATTCTACGGATCACTACGATTACGGTGATACCTCAGAAGGCAGGGACCCGGCTTCCGGAGGAAGATCTCGCAGCCCCGGGCACCGGCAGTCCCGGGGCTGCGATCGGAGCAATCTCCGATCGCGGGTGTTAGAGGCGGGTGTCAGCTATAATATATAGCCGACACCCGCAGCTTCTGGCGCCAGCTCCGTTCAGGAGCCGGCGCCAGAAGCTTGATGTAATAGTACTGCATTTTGCGGGAACGCACCTCCCGCGATGCAGTACTATTATGTCAAATGTCGGGAAGGGGTTAAACACACAGCTTTTTCTGTATTTTATATTCTGTGACTAATGGAGGCAGCCCTGTGGCTACTTATGGCTACAATGGGGCATAAAAGTGACTTTTGCCACAGTAGGGACAGAATTTTGATCTGTAGATGAACTTGACACTCCTTTATTGCGTTACTAAATATAATTCAAGCGTAGTAACATACTGATAGCTATGGGCAGAGTAATCAGCTTGACGACACCAATAGGGATGTACTGAAAATGTGTGGGGCAGTATCAACATTTACTTACCCGGTCCATTCTTGTTCCAGTGGCGGCTTCTCCGACGAGCGTTCGGGTCTTCCGGCGATTCATGAAGGTCCTGCGCCTGATATCCACCAGGTGTCGCTGCTGCGCTGAGGTCCGCTGAGTTGTGTAGGAGTTCACTGATCTCTTCCTGGTGCATGTGAGTATGGCGCGTGCAACCAATTTTTTTTTTTAAATGCGGCGGTTTTTCCAAATCCGTCAGGTTTTCGTTCGACCACGGCCCCGATTTCCGTTGCGTGCATGCCAGCGCCAATGCGCCACAATCTGATCGCGTGCGCCAAAATCCCGGGGCAATTCAGGGAAAATCAGCGCAAATCGGAAATATTCCGGTAACACGTCGGGAAAACGTGAATCGAGCCCTTAGTAAATGACCCCAAATATACGGTGCAAGAATATAATCTGAGCAGAATCTTAAATTCTAGTGTTGTTTTTCCTGGCATTCAATCGGTTACATATATACGGTACAGACCGAAAGTTTAGACACACCTTCTCATTCAAAAAGTTTTCTGTATTTTCATGACTACAAAAATTTAGATTAACACTGAAGACATCAAAACTATGAATTAAATCATGTGGAATTATATACTTAAAGGGGTATTCTCATTTTGGCAAATTAATGTTATTTTTTGCATGATGAAATTATATATTTCTCCAATATACTTTCTGTATCAATTCCTCACGGTTTTCTAGAACTCTGTTTGCTGTCATACTATACAAAAGTTTCTATGTTTACTTCCAGTGGACAGAAATCTGACCATGGTGCACAGCTCATTAGCATCATAGGGAGTAATCACAACTGTGGGTTATAACGAGCCGTGCACCTGTGTGACCATAGTCAGATTTCTGTCCACCGGAAATAAACGTAGAAGCTTTCCATAGATGGACAGAAAGCAGATATCTAGAACACCGCGAGGAATTGATACAGAAAGTATATTGGAAAAATGTATAGCTTTTCATTATACAAACAACATTTATTTGCTGAAATGGTAAAACCCCTTTAACAAAAAAAGTGTGAAACAACTAAAAATATGTCATATGTAATATTATATTCTAGGTTCTTCAAAGTACCCACCTTTTGCTTTGATTACTGCTTTGCACACTCTTGGCATTCTCTTGATGAGCTTCAAGAGGTAGTCACCAAAAAAGGGTTTCACATCACAGGTGTGCCCTGTCAGGTTTAATAAGTTAAATATATAGAAAAGCTACACCTTGCTCCATGTAAGAGGCAGGAAATATATGGTAAGAAACTGTAATACAGTCTCTGCTGTTTGAGTGCTTCTAACCAGGCACTCTAACTTTCTTGAAAGAGTTTGTTTTATAAGCTGCTGCGTACTCTGGTATACAGGACGTGAGTCCTGGTGACAAAAATAAAAAGTGTTTACAGTAAGTGGCCAGTTGGATAGTCACACTGCTTATTTCCCATAGATTAGTGCTTCTATTTAACACAAACTAGTATTTGGTATATTTTTTGTGGATATTTATTAAACACACATGGTATAACAAAGTAAAGTTAGAAGTCGGACAATGCGTTTGGGGGAGGATTTGCCCCTTCTTCAGGTCCCAAGATAAATTCTGTAATATGCAAAAGTACTGTATGAGGGCAACTTTATACATACATCAAATATATACAATCTCAATGTATAAGATACAGTATATTTTTGTTCCAAGGACATTGTTTATACATAAAAAAGTAAATAGATAGATAATTCATAAAAAATAGAAAAATTGTTCAGCAAATATACATATACATAAATCTGCATCAAAAAGGAATACATTTTGTAGTAAAAATATAGAGAATTGTTTTCTCCAATGTTATTGTATAAAAGGCCATCGTTATAACCATGATTATAAGTAATATGCATATCATATTAAAATAGCATGTAGCTTATGTTTCTAGATAGAGAACACTATGTTTGTAACAAGAGTATAAAAGGAAATAGTGGCTATGGTCATTAGCATTATAAGAAATATATCCTAAGAGGTATATACAGCAGGTGTTTCTCAAGAGGATCAAAAGGAGTTTATGTAAAAATTAAGGGCTCACCTATTTGCATGTGAGTTGTCTTGTTTGACAATATATATGCTTGTTTGACAATGAAATAATGGAGCAATAGCTTAAATAAGAACTGCTTTTTAGTAATTAAAGAGCGATTTCCCATTATAGCTTACTGACCTGTCCAGGACAGAAAGAAACGATGTCTGCGCTTCAGGAGATGTGCAGGTAAAAACAATTTTCCTTTATTGAGAATCCAAATAAAATCCAAAACATGGCAAAAGTACAATTGTGTGTTGGCCCAGGTATGTGACCTGTGCGTTTCGCTCGTTCGAATCCGATCGCCTGTGACACAATCCCCTTCTAAATTCCTGTCAAAGCGGCTCAAATCCCGAAAACGTCGGGAAGTCTTACGGAAATGTGATCCGCGAACCCTTAGTAAATAAGCACCAGTATGCTTTTGTTCCAAGGACGTCGTTTATACATAAAAAAGTAAATATGTTCAGTAAAAGGCAGCACTCCAAGGTCCGTGGAAAAGGGTGAATCCTTATTACATTACTAGTGGAATAAAGATTCTCCCTTTTCCACGGACCTTGGAGTGCTGCCTTTTACTGAAAATATTATTGGGACCCTTGCCAAGGGATCAACAGTGCTGCTCTGGATTTCTTTCTTATAAAAAGTAAATAGATAGTTCATAAAAAATAGAAAAATAGTTACATATATACATAGTAAAAAAACACATGCAGTAAAAAAAATGGAAGGAGATTGATCTCAATCCAAACACGCAGGAGGATACCCTCACCGGGCTATTTAAACTCAGCCACGGACCGGCACAGGCACTATTTGCGCTGCAGCCGACCATTAGAGATCTCCCATCAAGTCCGCTTGATCCCCTTGCCACCTCATACACTACTCTCACCATCCATTTATGACTTCCTATCTCCTCTCCCTAGCGCTTATAGAGGGTAATACTCCCTGCAAACCATGCGCATTCAGCGCCAACAAAACACCTGAAGGAGAATATTCCCTGCAGACCTCGCGGATCCTTATATCCAGCTGCCTGTATGATAGGTCAGTAAGCAAAAAAAGGTTCAAAGATCCTGCTCACCTTCCAGCTTGATTCTTTCCTTGTGCAAGAAGCATCTAGTAAGCCCCATGGACTTCAGGCATGGAATCCAAGACAGAAAGAAACAATGTCCGCGCTTCAGGAGATGTGCAGGTAAAAGCAATTTTCCTTTATTGAGAATCCAAATAAAATCCATAACATGGCAAAAGTACAATCGTGTGTTGAGCTCGGATGAAGACCCAAAGAAATGCTCAGGGACTATTCTGATAAGATATTTTTTATTCATTATGAAAGTGTCATTTTTGGCCTAAATGAATGTATTTTACAAAAAACTTTAACAGTTGCTAATTCCAATTATTTTAAAACCATGTGAAACACTTAAAGGTTTAATAGACTTAAAAAAAGTTGTTTTACATACATTGAGGGTTGTAGTTTCTATAGTGGGTAATTTGGCAATTGAAATGTGCCTGGAAAGCAGAACATTTAAAACTTTGAAAATGAAGAACGCATGCAAGCGGCACCTTAAGGCAATTTAAAGGTACCGCTGATTGATGCGCTGGCTGATCACTTTCCCTTTAAAAGTCCAGCACCTTCTTTACTGCTTTTCTGGATCTTTGTGCCTCACAGCCTGAGAGAAAGCTCTGTAGCGATTTACCTGCGTTCCAGTGTCTCCTGCGTTCCAGTGTCTCCTGCATTCCTGAGCCCCCCTGTGCTCCTGTGTCTAGCTGAGACCCACCGTGTTCCTGTGTTCCAGTGTTCCTCCGTGCTGCTGTCCTGTGTGCTGTGTTCGCGTACCCATCTGCTTGGACTTTGACGTTGCATCTCTGCCGCCTGTCCTGACCCTGTGTTTGTACCTGACCACGAGATTGTCTGCTGTTTCTGTACCTCGACCTTGGCCGCCACTGCAGACAAGTAACGCCTGTGAAACAACCTGGTGGTATCACACCGCAGCTAGTCCAACCCGCTTTGCGGCAGGCTCTGGTGAAAACTGGGTACCACTTAGACTCTGGTCCCAGGTAGTGGCTTGTGTCATTGTCTGCAGTGGTCCAGAGGATCCACAACCCTCGAGCCTGACAATATGTTAAAGTGTTCCGAAGCTGTAACCATATATCGTGACACATCAAATTAAAAAAATTGAGTCTGGTCATTAAGCTGAAAACAAGCGCCCGTGATAAGGGGTTAAGTGTCCCCAAGTGCAGTTGCAAAAACCATCAAGTGCTACAATGGTTACCACAGCATCTTGCAGCGGAATGCTATTCTATCCGGTTTGTGTTTAGTTGGACAATCAAGAAGGATAGTGATGGGGTGCTACGCCAGATCACCTGGCCTCCAAAGTTACGAGACCTGAACACAATCAAGATGCTTTGAGGTGAGCTGGGGTGAGCTTGGGAAGAAGGTAAAAGAGCATAAGCTCTTACGTTCTAAGCATCTCTGGGAACTCCTTTACGACTGTTGGAAGACCATTTCAGTTGTTTATTGTTTGGAGCTCATCAAGAGAATGAAAGTGTCATGGCAAGGACGCCGCCGACTCGTCACGTGACTTAGGGTGCAACTGTACAGGTTAATTTAGCCTACTCCAACTTGCGCTCACCTTTCACTCAAGGCGCAAATTGAGCATAAAATCACACCTCATACAGCTCCAGCACCACAGATATGATACACCACCACTTATTGCATTTATACAGGGACCAATAAGTATCCCACTCTACATCAACTCTTGCTTCTCAAGCAGTTACCTTGTCACACCACTAGACATGAACACCCAGCACTCTAGCAGTTACAAAGCTAACCACACTTTACAAGGCTATGCGTTCGCAGAGCATATAGGGACCAAAATAAAAGTGAAAAGCTTTAATTACAAAAAGTTGTTCAGTGCATAAAAAAGGATGTTAAAAACAAAAGAATAACAAAATAAAATGACACACAACGTGGCAAAACAGTTATAAAATAAAAAGGGAGAAAAATAACAGAAACTTACTAAAACTTAAAGTAAATAGATCAACAAAGTTAGTAATTATCCAATAGTTCAACAAATCTTACATATTCAAGATTAATATTTCCTTGACAGAAAGAGTGTGCAAAGCAGTGATCAAAGCAAAAGGTGGCTACTTAGAAAGAATAGATGTCACGCACAGGGGTTGGGAAGAATCTCTGAGGCTAAAGTCTGTGGACTCCCTGGACCACCGCGGGAGATAACGATACTAGCTGCAACCCGGGAGCGGAGTCTATGTGGACTCCTGGTCTTCGCCAGAGCCTGCGGAAAAGCGGGATGGTCTTGCTGTAGCAGGGAGCTACCAGGTAGGGGCATGGGTAGGCAGGACTACGGGAAGGCAGGACCTCGGGATGGCAGGACCTCAGGATGGCAGGACCTCGAGATGGCAGGACCTCGAGATGGCAGGACCTCGAGATGGCAGGACCTCGAGATGGCAGGACCTCGAGATGGCAGGACCTCGAGATGGCAGGACCTCGGGATGGCAGGACCTCGGGATGGCAGGACCTCGAGACGGCAGGACCTCGGAAGGACGGCTGGCAGGACCTCAGGAAAATCACGGAGGCATCTGGAAACTTTCAGGAATCACAGAGGCATCTGGAAACGCTCAGGAGGCTTTCTTTTCAGCAGAATGACCTGAAGATCTGGCAGGGGATACAGGGAGTCGCCAGGCTATATAGCAGAGCCAGGAATGACAGCAACAATAAGGCGGACGCTGGCCCTATAAATTCTTGGAGAGTAGGCGCGCGTTCTAGCAGCGGGAGTGGACCTGCGGCCTGGACGGGACCATGATGGAGCCATCAGGAGCCAGGAGAGATAAGAACTGACCTAGAGTGGGGCAGCGGAAGGCACCCGCGATCCGCAACATGGACCACGAGGGAACCCGTGCCATAGGTCTGGACCGGGGCCAAGCAGTGCACGGGTGCACCTGCGATCCGAGTCTTTCACCGAACTTAGTGCATTCGGTGGTGGACTGGGAGGACATCAGTTTGATGTGCAGCGGGCACTGGGCCACAAAGTTCCTGCAAAAATTGGGGCTGCATCAAAAATTTAAGTCCAGAGTCTACTGCCGAAAAACATGGCAGAGTGACTGGAGCAACAGGAGGAGGAGCCGCAAGAACCTGCTGTTGGGAGACAATCATCCTTTGAAGGTTAGCAGTGAGTTTGTCCAGGATTTCTTTTTGGGTAGCAATCTCTTGAAACTGCTGGACAATACGGCTGGGAAGGTCACTCAGTAGCTGCCGTGGGTCCTTGGCACAGTCCAGAGCTTAAGCAGGATACAAGACCTTGGCGGAGTCCATGGCCGGATCTTACTGTCACGCACTGGGGGGCAGCAAGAGTCTCTGACGCTAAAGTCTGTGGACTCCCTGGACCACTGCGGGGGATAACGATACTAGCTGCAACCCGGGAACGGAGTCTAAGTGGACTCCTGGTCTTCTTCGCCAGGGCCCACCGCAAAGTGGGATGGTCTTGCTGTGGCGGGGAACCACCAGGTCGCTCCACGGGTGCGACTAGGCCCGCGGTGGCAGCCAAGGTAGGGACACAGGAAAGCAGGACCACGGGAAGGCAGGACCACGGGATGGCAAGGCCTTCAGATGGCAGGACCTCGGGATGGCAGGACCTCGGGATGGCAGGACCTCGGGATGGCAGGACCTCGGGATGGCAGGACCTCGGAAGGATGGCTGGCAGGATCTCAGGAAGGAATCAGGAGGCATCTGGAAATGCTCAGGAATCACGGAGGCATCTGGAAATGTTTAGGAATCACGGAAGTGTCTGGAAACACTCAGGAGGCTTTCTCTTCATCAGAATGACCTGAAGATCCATCAGGGGATACTGGGGGTTGTCAGGCTATACAGCAGAGCCGGGAATGCCAGCGCCAATAAGGAGGACGCTGGTCCTTTAAATTCTTGGAGAGTAGGCGCGCGTGACCTAGTCACGAGGTGACCTGCGGCCTGGACGGGACTGCAACTGAGCCATCAGGAACCGGGAGAGGTAAGCACTGACCTAGAGCGGGGCAGCGGCAGGCAAACGGCGGAGAATGGGTGCACCCGCGATCCGCAACATGGATCGTGAGGTCACCCGTGACAATAGAAGATGTTTTCAGTTGTTTCACACTTTTTTTAAAATATAAAATTCCACGTGTGTTAATTCATAGTGTTGATTCAGTGTAAATCTACAATTTTTATAGTCATGAAAATACAGAAAACTCTTTGAATGAGAAGGTGTGTCCAAACTTTTGGTCTGTACTATATATATATATATATACAGTTTATATTTCTCAAACCTGTGCTGCCTGCCACAACCCACTGTCTGTTCCTGGATTCTGATTGTACGATGCCTACCTTGACTGCAGACTGTTAGGTTGTCAATAACAGACTGCAGTCAAGGTAGGCATCGTACAATCAGACTGCAGACTGTTATTGACAACCCACCTTGCCTGCCCCTTGTTACCACGCACGTCTCTGTGCCTGCTGGGCCAGCTGCTATCTATACTGGAACCACCACAAGAGGTATGGCCATGCAATCTTTCCCCAGCGAAGTCCAGATGCAGTAAAGTATAGAGGTGAATAACAGATGTCCAGGCACCCTAATTGTGTGGCTTATAGTCAAACCAGTTAGATAGCACAAAGGGTTCACAACCTGCTGCTTGTCACAGTTTGCTCAGGCCATGGACCCCGTTGGCCAAGCCAAGTCCCTGGTGCAAGCTTTGTTGGAGGACATGCATGAGCTGCACCAAAGTCAGGATCACCTTATGCAGGCTGTACAAACTATTGTTAAACACCTGGACTCTGCATCTACTCCTGTAGTACCACAGGTCTCAGCCACAATCGCTCCTCAGTCTGCTAAAGTTCTGCTGTCCAGCTTCCACTCCTGCCTCGTTATGATGGAAGTACCAAAGCCTGTTGTGGATTCCTGAACCAATGTTTCCTACTGAGCATTCTAAGGTGGCATTCATTTTTTCATTGCTTTCTGGATAAGTTTTATCTTGTGTTAATCCTCTCTGGGAATGTGAAACCCAGAAACAGCAAGTCTGGCAACTTTTCTGACTACTTTTAGGATACTTTTTGAGGAACCAAGAAGAATGTCATCTGTGGCATCTGCTCTGCTTCGTCTGCGCCAGGACTGTTTGTTGGACGTGATGCCATTCAGTTTAGGATTCTAGCTGCTCCCGAGCCATATGTTGGATCTGGCTCCTGAGCCATATGTTGCTCCTGAACTAGAGCATCATTATTCCAGGATACTTCTGTATCCTGGAATAATGATGCTCTAGTTCAGGAGCAGCATATGGCTCGGGAGCCAGATGTGGCTCTTTTGATGGCTGCCTTTGGCTCATGGATAAATCTTCAATACACAGTGATCAGCGCTGTGTCTGTCTAAGATATACAAAGCGCTGATCACTTAGTGTGACACAGAGGGGCATGTGCCGTGGCTACCTATCTACTGGGGGTACGGTGCTGTGGCTACCTATCATGTGCTGTAGCTAACTATCTCCTGGGGGTCATGTGCTGTGGCTACCTTTCTACTCGGGGCATGTGCTGTGGCTACCTATATACTGGGGGGCATGTGCTGTAGCTACTGTCTAATGAGTGGCATGTGCATATTGCACGGCTCTCAAGCAATTACATTGTGTGGCGTTCATGGCTCTCTCAGCCAAAAAGGTTCCTGACCCCTGCTCTGGTTGCTGATTTCTAGGAAGGTCTTGCTTCTCATATCAAAGATCAGCTGATCAGAGATGTGCCAACCTCCTTGGCTGACCTTATTGCTTTGGTTACACTTATTGACATGCGTTTTCATGAACGTGCCAAGGAGGTATCTCATGCGTAGGGGATTTGCAGACTGGCACCAAACTTTCTGGGGCCTCTGCTTACACCTGCTGACCCCCCTTGAGACGAGTCCATGCAACTTGATAGAACTCATTCAACAAGAGTGTTTGTGTCTGTACTGAGGCAAAAGTACACACTATGTCCTTTGAAGCCTGAAAACTCCAGAGGGAATTCACTTTCCCTTCTTTTCCAAAGACGACTGAGTTAGTCACTGAACCCCTGTCATTGAAAAAAGGGGGGCTGCACGCAGAGAGCATCTGCCCAATTCCGTGGACCATGTGTTTCTGGGCCTCCCCTGTTCCGACGTCATTCCCAGTCTTCAATTGGGACACTGGAGAAGTTCTGCAATGGGGTATTGCTGACAGGGGAACAGTATGTCCATTCTGTGAACCCTGAGCCTGACCTTCCTCCACAGTATGTGGATGTCAATGTGGATGTCTTAAAAAAAAAAGGAGGCCGAGACTCTCCCACCATATCGTCCACATGACTGTCCAATTGATTTGATGTCTGGAGCTTCTCATCCTCATGGACGGGTTTATCCTCCGTCTCAGCGGGAGACTCTGGCCATGTCTGCTTTTATCATGGAGGGCCTAGAAAGGGAGTTTATAGGGACGTCTTCTTCTACAGCCAGAGCTGAGTTTTTCTTTGTACATAAAAATGGATCTCTTCGGTGTCACGGGTGCCGCTCTCAGTGGCGCTACCCCCGGTCCCAGCTCCTAACTCACCTCTCCATGCTCCTGCTCCCGTCGGCCTGGCCTGCGCGTGTCAGATCTTTGTGCAGATTAGCCCTAGAGAAAGCTTCACTGTTAGTTCCTGTGTCGTTTCATGTTCCCATTCCCTGCCTCTGAGTTGACCTTCTGTTGTGACCTCGGACCTGACCTCTGCATCTCTGCCACCTGCCCTGACTTTGTGGCTGTTCCTGACCTCGAGTCTACACTCCAATTATGTACTGCGATCTTGGCTGCCACTGCGGTCTAGTCACAGTGGTGGATCGACCTGGTGGCACCCTGCCGCAGCAAGACCATCCAGCTTTACGGCGGGCTCTGTTGAAGACCAGATGCCACTTAGACTCCAGTCCCAGGTGTCGGCTAGTACCATCCCCGCGTTGGTCCGGGGGTCCACTGACCCTGAACCCTGACAGTAAGATGCGGCCATGGACCACGCCGAGGTGCCGCTTCCGATACTGTCTGATATTTCCAGGGTTGTCGCCCAGCAGTCCCTGCAGATTGCTTCACATGGAGAACTACTTAGTCAAGTCACTGTCACTCTGCAACAGCTGATTACTTTTGTACACCAGCATCTGGCTCCAGTGACCATTCCTGCATCAGTTCCTGCTACCTCTACAAAACCAAGGCTCAGACTCTAGATGCCTGATAAGTATGATGGCGATCACAAGCTGTCCCGGGGCTTTGTTACACAGTGCTCGCTGCATATAGAACTGATGCCATCCCAGTTTGTCACCGAACGCTTCAAAGTGACATTCATTGTCAGTTTACTCTCCGGGAAACCTCTGGCCTGGGCTACCCCTCTATGGGACAGAGGCGATCCAGTAACGGCTAGCCATACTGCATTCCTGGCTGAATTTTAATCCATATGTGAGTAACCTGCACCAGCCGCCTCAGCTGAAACGGCGCTGCTAAACCTACGCACAGACACACAGGTGGAGCCTATGCAAGGTGGAGCCTATGCAAGTTGTCAGAGCCCATCTCACCGTCAAGAAAGTTTCCAGACATGGTCAGGAGAACCTCTGCTTGTATTGTGCCAGTCCTGAGCACTTCATTGGGGCTTGACCTGTTCTTCCCCTTACGTCTAGGATACACCAGGACCTAGGGACCAGGAAAGGAACACCCCCGATGACATCTGCAGACCAGTAAGCCAATCAGCGACCAGCAGGCTTATGTGATGTCACACAGCCCTATAAAACCCAGCCATTTTCAATCTCGGCACTTTACACTTCATGTGCTGGCTGTAGCTGTTCTGTTCTGTGTAGTAACGATTCTTGCTGCAATCCCTGGTTGTTCTTTAAGGGGGATCTGTATTCCCCAAATAGCAGTTCTATTTAGTGACAAAATCGAATAGGAAGAAATCTATTTGACTTCCATGCACTTCAATAGCTATTGCTGGACCAATCCCTGGTTGTTCTTTACGGGGGATCTGTATACCCCAAATAGCAGTTCTATTTAGTGACAAAATCAAATAGGAACAAATCTGTTTGACTTTTATGCGGTAGCGATTTCTTTATGCAGCTGCTGTAGTGATTTGTGGACCTCTGACTTGGTGTCAGTTGTAGTTGTATAACGCACATTGCCATACCTTTTTGGGGCTATAGTTTACAGCCAGATTTACGAGTCAAATAAAAGTAGTTTATACAGTGATTTTCACAGAAATTACACTGTCAGTTGTGGGGTACATTTTTGGGCTATAGTTTACAGCCAGATTTAGTGTCAAATCCACATAGTTTATAAACCATTATGTCAGACAGAAAGGTGGCAGATGGAGCAGGCAGAGGTGGTAGCACAGTAAGGGGAAGTCGCAGCAGGGGTGACTCTGAGGCCAGAATTGCCAATGTCATTTAGTGGCAGTGTGTTGATCAACAACCCAAAGGTTGGTGAATGGTTGACTAGGTCAACCAATTTCTCAAATATAACATCTGACAATTCCAGCCAAGAGTCTGTGGGTTCCTCAGATACAACAATTAGTTGGCATGGCCCAGGAGCAGGTCAGAGGCCCTCACCTGTCCTTAACCAGCCTCTGTCCTGTTTCTTTGCCGCAGCCAGAGGGCTATTAGGTGGTTTGGGCTCAGCGCCACTATTCAGTGAAGACGATGTGTTTGAGGACAGTCAGCAGCTGCTTGGCCGTAAAAGGTGGGGCAGAATTCCGCTGCTTCCTGCAGTAGGCAGGCTGTGCATACTGACACTGGTGAGGAGTGTAACAGTGACCGGAAAAGCAAATTGACGATGATGTTGCTGATCACACTTGGGAGCTGGGTGTAGCAGGGGATTCATCATCATCCGGCGAAGTGAGTGTCAGCTTGCGCGTCAGCTTGCGCGTCAGGCAGCGGAGCAGGAAGCAAGTTGCTACTGTGGCCGTGAATCAGCAGGGTGGCAGCAGTGTGAGAACTGGAGCCAAACGTCCGCACTCACAGGTCCAAGTAAGCAGTGGCACAGGGGCTCAGCGAGGCAGTGGCGTTAGTAGTCGCTCAGTGCAGAGTGTTGGCGATAAAATTACCACCTCAGCGGTGTGGCAATTTTTTGTAAAGACACCAGAGGAGCCGATCGTAGGTATATGTCGTATCTGCGGGCAGAAAGTGAAGCGTGGCCAGGGAGCTAACCTTGGCACCACGGCCCTGCTCCAACACATGCAGCGTCACCATCCAATGGCCTGGGAGAAACAGGTGTCAGATGTGTTCCATCCTGCAGGCGTAGCAGTAGCAGCAGCACCTAGTGGCACACATGCTGTTTCAGCAAGTCAAGGCTCCAGCACCTTTGCCGAAGGGAGCTGTCATCTCCAGGTCCAGATGCTCCTGCTCCTCGCTATGCATGGTGCCAGTAGTCGTTGAGCGAGGCGATTACAAAGAGACAACTCTATGCAGAAGCTGACCGCGCTCTTGTCGAAGTTGATGGTACTGCAGTCTCTCCCTTTCCAAGTCGTGGACTCTGCACCCTTCAGAGAACTAATGGCTTGTGCCGAACTGAGGTGGAGACTTCCAAGCCGCAATTTTTTTTCCAAAAAGGCATTGAGCTTATCAGTTTCTTCCAAGGGGCACAGCAGCGCGGACGTGTGGAGCTGTAACTATGGTCAGGGCCAGTACATGTCCTTTACAGCCCACTGGGTGAATGTGCTTCCCTCCCAGCCACACCAACAACTTCCACAAGAGACGGCGCTTTCTCCTCCATGTTGTCAAACTGCTGCTCCTGCACCAGTGTCCGCCTCCTCCTCTTTCTCCACAACCATCTCAGCCTCCACAAGTGCTGCTCCATCATACCACATGTGCAGGGGTATGGGGTGCAGGGGTATGTCACACAGTTCTACACCTGGTTTGCCTGGGCAAACGAAGTCACACTGCTCCGCGTCATTCAACAAGAAATCAATGTGTGGCTTTCTCTGCGACAACTAAAAATTGCAACCATGGTGACAGACAATGGGAGGAACATGGAGGGAACACGAGGAGGGAGCACCTGTTCAATCTGGTAGTCAACCAAAAGCCATTAATGATTTTTTGATGATGCAAGCGGACCTGTTTAACTTTGATGACAGCCACTGGCAGCTTATGCGTGACACCTGTCGTTTGCTCAGGCCCTTTGAAGAGGCCACATTATTTGTCAGTTGCCAGGACTGCGGGATGAATAACGTCATTCCACTGCTTCATGTCCTGGAACTTATGCTGCAAAATCTGTCTGGTCAGGGCACTGGAGAAGTGGAGATTACATCTCATGGCCACATGAGTCCGGTTGGGGCTGAACTGCAGGAGGATGAGGACCTTGGAGCACAAGCAAAGTCTGGTGAAATCAGTGGTTTTTCCACTCAGGTGAGTGGAAGTGAAAGAGAGGAGGAGCAGGAGCATCCGGAGGAGGTGGAAGACGAGGCAGATGACCCAGAAGCAGCGTGGCAGTATACTGTGGAGATGGAGGCTGGGAGTCCCTCAGAGTCACTTGCGCAGATGGCCCACAGCATGTACCTTTGCCTAACTAGTGACAGACGAATAGTCAACATCCACCATAGGGATAACTTTTGGCTCTCCACCCTCTTGGACCCTCGCTACCGGGCAAAAATGGGTGACTTTTTTCCAGCTGCTGAGAGGGAGAAACAACTGGCATACTATAGAGAAATACTGCGCACAGAGTCGGCCGCTGCCTATGTGCGACATTGTCCATCCTCAGTCAGGTCTGACCGGGGGATCCCTGGCAGTCATCGCTCGCGTACTACTGCCACGGCTGCTGTGGGGAGATGGGGGGGGGTGAGGGTAGGAGCAGTAGCAGCTCCATCAGCAGCAGATTAAGTCTGGATCCCTTATTGAGCAACTTCCTTCACCCACCTAGTAAGGAGGGTAGCTGCCACCAGCAGCAGCAGCAGGACATGGAGAAGATCCTGCACCAGCAGGTGGTGGCCTACTTGGACAGCACTTTACCACCTCAGGTAGAGGATCCCATGGACTACTGGGCAGCCAAACTTGATGTGTGGCCACAGCTTGTGGAGTTTGCAGGAGAGAAGCTGTCCTGCCCGGCCAGTAGTGTGGCATCAGAGCAGGTTTCAGTGCGGCGGGGGCCATCGTTACCCTAAGGAGAACCTGCTTGTCTGCTTGAAATGTGACCTTTGTCAAGATGAATCAGGCTTGGATCGTCCAGGATCTCAACTTGTCAATGCCTAATGCATCAGATTAGATCAGCCATGATGCCTCCTCCAAAAAATGAGAAATGAGTCTGGGTTCTAACTACCTGATCAGCCACTATTCTGATTCTGCCACCCGCTTGATGCCACACATCTGCTGCCAGTTACTCCATCTGCCTCCTATCAGCTTTACCAGGGACTGGATTGTCCGCCACCTCCACACTATATCATGGTGCCATTCTGCAGGCTCCTGCTGCTGCTACTGATGCCACCAACACACAATATCATTGTGCCACTCTGCGGGCTCCTGCTGCTGCTGATGCCACCTTCACACTATATCATTGTTCCACTCTGCAGGCTCCTGCTGCTGCTGTTACTGATGCCACCATCACACTATATCATTGTGCCACTCTGTGGAATCCTGCTGCTGCTACTGATGCCACCTTCACACTATAACATTGTGCCACCCTGCAGGCTCCTGCTGTTACTGATGCCACATCCACACTATATTATTGTGCCACTCTGTGGCCTACCATGTTGCTGCCACCTCCACACCTCTGAACTCATGCTGCTGGTGCTACCTTTGGTGTTATTTTTTGTCAAAGGCCTGATTTTTTCAGGAAAACTGTAATGTATAATGGATGTAGCATCTCCAATCTGCTGCTACTGATGCCACCTTTACACTATATCATTGTGCCACTCTGTGGCCTACCATGTTGCTGCCACCTCCACACCTCTGACCTCATGCTGCTGCTTGTGTCACCTTTGCAGTTTTTTTTGTCAAAGGCCTGTTTTTTTCAGGAAAACTGTAATGTATAATGGATGTGGCGTCTCCAATCTGCTGCTACTGATGCCACCTCCACACTATATCATTGTGCCACTTTGTGGCCTCCTGTTGCTGCTGCTGATGCTGCTGCCGCCACCTCCACACTCTGTCATTGGACCACTTTGTGGCCTACCATGTTTCCGCCACCTCCATAATTTGTCATCGTGCCACTCCGCAGCCTACTCATGCTGCTGCCAACTGACCGATGTCTCCCTGGAACACCCTGTGATTTTCATAATGCTGTTTTCACCCTCCACCACTCTATGACGTTTCCAGTGTTTGGTTTTACCTTTCATTTCATCTGCCAGAAGGATGAAAAGCTACAGGATTGATAGCCAAAAGCAAAAGTGGATACAGAACATGCAAGTATCCCATTTGCTGCTCATATTGACCGATTGAAAGAGGACACTGATGCGTGAAAAGAAGGGCAAAATGATCAGTGAAATATTACTGCCAACACCCTCTCCACTCTTTAGGGGGGTTTTCTACATGTATTCGCGTTTAACAGAACAGGTTCCGTAGTAATCTATGGAATCATCTGATGTGAGTGTAAAAAGAGTGCACTCTTTGATGTTACAGGGGGATCTTGGCTCGAAAGGACCGAGCTGAGGGCCAAGATCCTACTGTAACATCAAAGAGTGCACTCTTTGCACAGCATTGTTTGAAGACCAAACCATGCTCCCTTATGCATATTTAAGCATGGCACAACGTTCTAAAACACCCTACAGTCTCTCTGCAGCCAGGAAATACCTGTTTTTTAATGTGATTCATCATGATTCGATTCGGACCAAATCAAACGTTTTTAAAAAATTCTGCGAATCGGGACGAACCATATTTTAACAAATTCACCCATCTCTAGTTGTGGGAGAAGAGCCAGTTCCTCCGCTTGTCATCTCTCCTGGACAACCTGCTGTTGCAGCTCCTCCTGTCTTCTCTCCAAGTGACAAGGTATGGTTATACTCCAGATACGTCCGGCTGAAGATACCCAGCTGCAAGCTTGGTCCTCCCTCCATCTATACTCACCGGCCACTTTATTAGGTACACCATGCTAGTAAGGGGTTGGACCCCCTTTTGCCTTCAGAACTGCCTCAATTCTTTGTGGCGTCCCGGGGCTTTGTTACACAGTGCTCGCTGCATATAGAACTGATGCCATCCCAGTTTGTCACCGAACGCTTCAAAGTGACATTCATTGTCAGTTTACTCTCCGGGAAACCTCTGGCCTGGGCTACCCCTCTATGGGACAGAGGCGATCCAGTAACGGCTAGCCATACTGCATTCCTGGCTGAATTTTAATCCATATGTGAGTAACCTGCACCAGCCGCCTCAGCTGAAACGGCGCTGCTAAACCTACGCACAGACGCACAGGTGGAGCCTATGCAAGGTGGAGCCTATGCAAGTTGTCAGAGCCCATCTCACCGTCAAGAAAGTTTCCAGACGTGGTCAGGAGAACCTCTGCTTGTATTGTGCCAGTCCTGAGCACTTCATTGGGGCTTGTCCTGTTCTTCCCCTTACGTCTAGGATACACCAGGACCTAGGGCTCCTGGGAGAAACATCCCTAAGTGTGAATACCGTTTCTCCACGCCTGACTGTTCCTGTGCTTCTCGGTGTCAGTACCTGCACTCCAGTGCAAGTTTCAGCCTTCTTGGACTCTGGTTCTGCAGGGAACTTTGAGGATGCCGCCTTGGTCTCCCGTCATCGCATTCCGGTGGTCACTCTCGAGAATCCCCTATCCATATCTTCTGTCGATGCCCGGTACAGCACTGAGCCAGTTTTTCTTTAGGTTGGAGCTTTTCACATGATGGCAGGACCTCGGGATGGCAGGACCTCGGGATGGCAGGACCTCGGGATGGCAGGACCTCGGAAGGATGGCTGGCAGGATCTCAGGAAGGAATCAGGAGGCATCTGGAAATGCTCAGGAATCACGGAGGCATCTGGAAATGTTTAGGAATCACGGAAGTGTCTGGAAACACTCAGGAGGCTTTCTCTTCATCAGAATGACCTGAAGATCCATCAGGGGATACTGGGGGTTGTCAGGCTATACAGCAGAGCCGGGAATGCCAGCGCCAATAAGGAGGACGCTGGTCCTTTAAATTCTTGGAGAGTAGGCGCGCGTGACCTAGTCACGAGGTGACCTGCGGCCTGGACGGGACTGCAACTGAGCCATCAGGAACCGGGAGAGGTAAGCACTGACCTAGAGCGGGGCAGCGGCAGGCAAACGGCGGAGAATGGGTGCACCCGCGATCCGCAACATGGATCGTGAGGTCACCCGTGACAATAGAAGATGTTTTCAGTTGTTTCACACTTTTTTTAAAATATAAAATTCCACGTGTGTTAATTCATAGTGTTGATTCAGTGTAAATCTACAATTTTTATAGTCATGAAAATACAGAAAACTCTTTGAATGAGAAGGTGTGTCCAAACTTTTGGTCTGTACTATATATATATATATATACAGTTTATATTTCTCAAACCTGTGCTGCCTGCCACAACCCACTGTCTGTTCCTGGATTCTGATTGTACGATGCCTACCTTGACTGCAGACTGTTAGGTTGTCAATAACAGACTGCAGTCAAGGTAGGCATCGTACAATCAGACTGCAGACTGTTATTGACAACCCACCTTGCCTGCCCCTTGTTACCACGCACGTCTCTGTGCCTGCTGGGCCAGCTGCTATCTATACTGGAACCACCACAAGAGGTATGGCCATGCAATCTTTCCCCAGCGAAGTCCAGATGCAGTAAAGTATAGAGGTGAATAACAGATGTCCAGGCACCCTAATTGTGTGGCTTATAGTCAAACCAGTTAGATAGCACAAAGGGTTCACAACCTGCTGCTTGTCACAGTTTGCTCAGGCCATGGACCCCGTTGGCCAAGCCAAGTCCCTGGTGCAAGCTTTGTTGGAGGACATGCATGAGCTGCACCAAAGTCAGGATCACCTTATGCAGGCTGTACAAACTATTGTTAAACACCTGGACTCTGCATCTACTCCTGTAGTACCACAGGTCTCAGCCACAATCGCTCCTCAGTCTGCTAAAGTTCTGCTGTCCAGCTTCCACTCCTGCCTCGTTATGATGGAAGTACCAAAGCCTGTTGTGGATTCCTGAACCAATGTTTCCTACTGAGCATTCTAAGGTGGCATTCATTTTTTCATTGCTTTCTGGATAAGTTTTATCTTGTGTTAATCCTCTCTGGGAATGTGAAACCCAGAAACAGCAAGTCTGGCAACTTTTCTGACTACTTTTAGGATACTTTTTGAGGAACCAAGAAGAATGTCATCTGTGGCATCTGCTCTGCTTCGTCTGCGCCAGGACTGTTTGTTGGACGTGATGCCATTCAGTTTAGGATTCTAGCTGCTCCCGAGCCATATGTTGGATCTGGCTCCTGAGCCATATGTTGCTCCTGAACTAGAGCATCATTATTCCAGGATACTTCTGTATCCTGGAATAATGATGCTCTAGTTCAGGAGCAGCATATGGCTCGGGAGCCAGATGTGGCTCTTTTGATGGCTGCCTTTGGCTCATGGATAAATCTTCAATACACAGTGATCAGCGCTGTGTCTGTCTAAGATATACAAAGCGCTGATCACTTAGTGTGACACAGAGGGGCATGTGCCGTGGCTACCTATCTACTGGGGGTACGGTGCTGTGGCTACCTATCATGTGCTGTAGCTAACTATCTCCTGGGGGTCATGTGCTGTGGCTACCTTTCTACTCGGGGCATGTGCTGTGGCTACCTATATACTGGGGGGCATGTGCTGTAGCTACTGTCTAATGAGTGGCATGTGCATATTGCACGGCTCTCAAGCAATTACATTGTGTGGCGTTCATGGCTCTCTCAGCCAAAAAGGTTCCTGACCCCTGCTCTGGTTGCTGATTTCTAGGAAGGTCTTGCTTCTCATATCAAAGATCAGCTGATCAGAGATGTGCCAACCTCCTTGGCTGACCTTATTGCTTTGGTTACACTTATTGACATGCGTTTTCATGAACGTGCCAAGGAGGTATCTCATGCGTAGGGGATTTGCAGACTGGCACCAAACTTTCTGGGGCCTCTGCTTACACCTGCTGACCCCCCTTGAGACGAGTCCATGCAACTTGATAGAACTCATTCAACAAGAGTGTTTGTGTCTGTACTGAGGCAAAAGTACACACTATGTCCTTTGAAGCCTGAAAACTCCAGAGGGAATTCACTTTCCCTTCTTTTCCAAAGACGACTGAGTTAGTCACTGAACCCCTGTCATTGAAAAAAGGGGGGCTGCACGCAGAGAGCATCTGCCCAATTCCGTGGACCATGTGTTTCTGGGCCTCCCCTGTTCCGACGTCATTCCCAGTCTTCAATTGGGACACTGGAGAAGTTCTGCAATGGGGTATTGCTGACAGGGGAACAGTATGTCCATTCTGTGAACCCTGAGCCTGACCTTCCTCCACAGTATGTGGATGTCAATGTGGATGTCTTAAAAAAAAAAGGAGGCCGAGACTCTCCCACCATATCGTCCACATGACTGTCCAATTGATTTGATGTCTGGAGCTTCTCATCCTCATGGACGGGTTTATCCTCCGTCTCAGCGGGAGACTCTGGCCATGTCTGCTTTTATCATGGAGGGCCTAGAAAGGGAGTTTATAGGGACGTCTTCTTCTACAGCCAGAGCTGAGTTTTTCTTTGTACATAAAAATGGATCTCTTCGGTGTCACGGGTGCCGCTCTCAGTGGCGCTACCCCCGGTCCCAGCTCCTAACTCACCTCTCCATGCTCCTGCTCCCGTCGGCCTGGCCTGCGCGTGTCAGATCTTTGTGCAGATTAGCCCTAGAGAAAGCTTCACTGTTAGTTCCTGTGTCGTTTCATGTTCCCATTCCCTGCCTCTGAGTTGACCTTCTGTTGTGACCTCGGACCTGACCTCTGCATCTCTGCCACCTGCCCTGACTTTGTGGCTGTTCCTGACCTCGAGTCTACACTCCAATTATGTACTGCGATCTTGGCTGCCACTGCGGTCTAGTCACAGTGGTGGATCGACCTGGTGGCACCCTGCCGCAGCAAGACCATCCAGCTTTACGGCGGGCTCTGTTGAAGACCAGATGCCACTTAGACTCCAGTCCCAGGTGTCGGCTAGTACCATCCCCGCGTTGGTCCGGGGGTCCACTGACCCTGAACCCTGACAGTAAGATGCGGCCATGGACCACGCCGAGGTGCCGCTTCCGATACTGTCTGATATTTCCAGGGTTGTCGCCCAGCAGTCCCTGCAGATTGCTTCACATGGAGAACTACTTAGTCAAGTCACTGTCACTCTGCAACAGCTGATTACTTTTGTACACCAGCATCTGGCTCCAGTGACCATTCCTGCATCAGTTCCTGCTACCTCTACAAAACCAAGGCTCAGACTCTAGATGCCTGATAAGTATGATGGCGATCACAAGCTGTCCCGGGGCTTTGTTACACAGTGCTCGCTGCATATAGAACTGATGCCATCCCAGTTTGTCACCGAACGCTTCAAAGTGACATTCATTGTCAGTTTACTCTCCGGGAAACCTCTGGCCTGGGCTACCCCTCTATGGGACAGAGGCGATCCAGTAACGGCTAGCCATACTGCATTCCTGGCTGAATTTTAATCCATATGTGAGTAACCTGCACCAGCCGCCTCAGCTGAAACGGCGCTGCTAAACCTACGCACAGACACACAGGTGGAGCCTATGCAAGGTGGAGCCTATGCAAGTTGTCAGAGCCCATCTCACCGTCAAGAAAGTTTCCAGACATGGTCAGGAGAACCTCTGCTTGTATTGTGCCAGTCCTGAGCACTTCATTGGGGCTTGACCTGTTCTTCCCCTTACGTCTAGGATACACCAGGACCTAGGGACCAGGAAAGGAACACCCCCGATGACATCTGCAGACCAGTAAGCCAATCAGCGACCAGCAGGCTTATGTGATGTCACACAGCCCTATAAAACCCAGCCATTTTCAATCTCGGCACTTTACACTTCATGTGCTGGCTGTAGCTGTTCTGTTCTGTGTAGTAACGATTCTTGCTGCAATCCCTGGTTGTTCTTTAAGGGGGATCTGTATTCCCCAAATAGCAGTTCTATTTAGTGACAAAATCGAATAGGAAGAAATCTATTTGACTTCCATGCACTTCAATAGCTATTGCTGGACCAATCCCTGGTTGTTCTTTACGGGGGATCTGTATACCCCAAATAGCAGTTCTATTTAGTGACAAAATCAAATAGGAACAAATCTGTTTGACTTTTATGCGGTAGCGATTTCTTTATGCAGCTGCTGTAGTGATTTGTGGACCTCTGACTTGGTGTCAGTTGTAGTTGTATAACGCACATTGCCATACCTTTTTGGGGCTATAGTTTACAGCCAGATTTACGAGTCAAATAAAAGTAGTTTATACAGTGATTTTCACAGAAATTACACTGTCAGTTGTGGGGTACATTTTTGGGCTATAGTTTACAGCCAGATTTAGTGTCAAATCCACATAGTTTATAAACCATTATGTCAGACAGAAAGGTGGCAGATGGAGCAGGCAGAGGTGGTAGCACAGTAAGGGGAAGTCGCAGCAGGGGTGACTCTGAGGCCAGAATTGCCAATGTCATTTAGTGGCAGTGTGTTGATCAACAACCCAAAGGTTGGTGAATGGTTGACTAGGTCAACCAATTTCTCAAATATAACATCTGACAATTCCAGCCAAGAGTCTGTGGGTTCCTCAGATACAACAATTAGTTGGCATGGCCCAGGAGCAGGTCAGAGGCCCTCACCTGTCCTTAACCAGCCTCTGTCCTGTTTCTTTGCCGCAGCCAGAGGGCTATTAGGTGGTTTGGGCTCAGCGCCACTATTCAGTGAAGACGATGTGTTTGAGGACAGTCAGCAGCTGCTTGGCCGTAAAAGGTGGGGCAGAATTCCGCTGCTTCCTGCAGTAGGCAGGCTGTGCATACTGACACTGGTGAGGAGTGTAACAGTGACCGGAAAAGCAAATTGACGATGATGTTGCTGATCACACTTGGGAGCTGGGTGTAGCAGGGGATTCATCATCATCCGGCGAAGTGAGTGTCAGCTTGCGCGTCAGCTTGCGCGTCAGGCAGCGGAGCAGGAAGCAAGTTGCTACTGTGGCCGTGAATCAGCAGGGTGGCAGCAGTGTGAGAACTGGAGCCAAACGTCCGCACTCACAGGTCCAAGTAAGCAGTGGCACAGGGGCTCAGCGAGGCAGTGGCGTTAGTAGTCGCTCAGTGCAGAGTGTTGGCGATAAAATTACCACCTCAGCGGTGTGGCAATTTTTTGTAAAGACACCAGAGGAGCCGATCGTAGGTATATGTCGTATCTGCGGGCAGAAAGTGAAGCGTGGCCAGGGAGCTAACCTTGGCACCACGGCCCTGCTCCAACACATGCAGCGTCACCATCCAATGGCCTGGGAGAAACAGGTGTCAGATGTGTTCCATCCTGCAGGCGTAGCAGTAGCAGCAGCACCTAGTGGCACACATGCTGTTTCAGCAAGTCAAGGCTCCAGCACCTTTGCCGAAGGGAGCTGTCATCTCCAGGTCCAGATGCTCCTGCTCCTCGCTATGCATGGTGCCAGTAGTCGTTGAGCGAGGCGATTACAAAGAGACAACTCTATGCAGAAGCTGACCGCGCTCTTGTCGAAGTTGATGGTACTGCAGTCTCTCCCTTTCCAAGTCGTGGACTCTGCACCCTTCAGAGAACTAATGGCTTGTGCCGAACTGAGGTGGAGACTTCCAAGCCGCAATTTTTTTTCCAAAAAGGCATTGAGCTTATCAGTTTCTTCCAAGGGGCACAGCAGCGCGGACGTGTGGAGCTGTAACTATGGTCAGGGCCAGTACATGTCCTTTACAGCCCACTGGGTGAATGTGCTTCCCTCCCAGCCACACCAACAACTTCCACAAGAGACGGCGCTTTCTCCTCCATGTTGTCAAACTGCTGCTCCTGCACCAGTGTCCGCCTCCTCCTCTTTCTCCACAACCATCTCAGCCTCCACAAGTGCTGCTCCATCATACCACATGTGCAGGGGTATGGGGTGCAGGGGTATGTCACACAGTTCTACACCTGGTTTGCCTGGGCAAACGAAGTCACACTGCTCCGCGTCATTCAACAAGAAATCAATGTGTGGCTTTCTCTGCGACAACTAAAAATTGCAACCATGGTGACAGACAATGGGAGGAACATGGAGGGAACACGAGGAGGGAGCACCTGTTCAATCTGGTAGTCAACCAAAAGCCATTAATGATTTTTTGATGATGCAAGCGGACCTGTTTAACTTTGATGACAGCCACTGGCAGCTTATGCGTGACACCTGTCGTTTGCTCAGGCCCTTTGAAGAGGCCACATTATTTGTCAGTTGCCAGGACTGCGGGATGAATAACGTCATTCCACTGCTTCATGTCCTGGAACTTATGCTGCAAAATCTGTCTGGTCAGGGCACTGGAGAAGTGGAGATTACATCTCATGGCCACATGAGTCCGGTTGGGGCTGAACTGCAGGAGGATGAGGACCTTGGAGCACAAGCAAAGTCTGGTGAAATCAGTGGTTTTTCCACTCAGGTGAGTGGAAGTGAAAGAGAGGAGGAGCAGGAGCATCCGGAGGAGGTGGAAGACGAGGCAGATGACCCAGAAGCAGCGTGGCAGTATACTGTGGAGATGGAGGCTGGGAGTCCCTCAGAGTCACTTGCGCAGATGGCCCACAGCATGTACCTTTGCCTAACTAGTGACAGACGAATAGTCAACATCCACCATAGGGATAACTTTTGGCTCTCCACCCTCTTGGACCCTCGCTACCGGGCAAAAATGGGTGACTTTTTTCCAGCTGCTGAGAGGGAGAAACAACTGGCATACTATAGAGAAATACTGCGCACAGAGTCGGCCGCTGCCTATGTGCGACATTGTCCATCCTCAGTCAGGTCTGACCGGGGGATCCCTGGCAGTCATCGCTCGCGTACTACTGCCACGGCTGCTGTGGGGAGATGGGGGGGGGTGAGGGTAGGAGCAGTAGCAGCTCCATCAGCAGCAGATTAAGTCTGGATCCCTTATTGAGCAACTTCCTTCACCCACCTAGTAAGGAGGGTAGCTGCCACCAGCAGCAGCAGCAGGACATGGAGAAGATCCTGCACCAGCAGGTGGTGGCCTACTTGGACAGCACTTTACCACCTCAGGTAGAGGATCCCATGGACTACTGGGCAGCCAAACTTGATGTGTGGCCACAGCTTGTGGAGTTTGCAGGAGAGAAGCTGTCCTGCCCGGCCAGTAGTGTGGCATCAGAGCAGGTTTCAGTGCGGCGGGGGCCATCGTTACCCTAAGGAGAACCTGCTTGTCTGCTTGAAATGTGACCTTTGTCAAGATGAATCAGGCTTGGATCGTCCAGGATCTCAACTTGTCAATGCCTAATGCATCAGATTAGATCAGCCATGATGCCTCCTCCAAAAAATGAGAAATGAGTCTGGGTTCTAACTACCTGATCAGCCACTATTCTGATTCTGCCACCCGCTTGATGCCACACATCTGCTGCCAGTTACTCCATCTGCCTCCTATCAGCTTTACCAGGGACTGGATTGTCCGCCACCTCCACACTATATCATGGTGCCATTCTGCAGGCTCCTGCTGCTGCTACTGATGCCACCAACACACAATATCATTGTGCCACTCTGCGGGCTCCTGCTGCTGCTGATGCCACCTTCACACTATATCATTGTTCCACTCTGCAGGCTCCTGCTGCTGCTGTTACTGATGCCACCATCACACTATATCATTGTGCCACTCTGTGGAATCCTGCTGCTGCTACTGATGCCACCTTCACACTATAACATTGTGCCACCCTGCAGGCTCCTGCTGTTACTGATGCCACATCCACACTATATTATTGTGCCACTCTGTGGCCTACCATGTTGCTGCCACCTCCACACCTCTGAACTCATGCTGCTGGTGCTACCTTTGGTGTTATTTTTTGTCAAAGGCCTGATTTTTTCAGGAAAACTGTAATGTATAATGGATGTAGCATCTCCAATCTGCTGCTACTGATGCCACCTTTACACTATATCATTGTGCCACTCTGTGGCCTACCATGTTGCTGCCACCTCCACACCTCTGACCTCATGCTGCTGCTTGTGTCACCTTTGCAGTTTTTTTTGTCAAAGGCCTGTTTTTTTCAGGAAAACTGTAATGTATAATGGATGTGGCGTCTCCAATCTGCTGCTACTGATGCCACCTCCACACTATATCATTGTGCCACTTTGTGGCCTCCTGTTGCTGCTGCTGATGCTGCTGCCGCCACCTCCACACTCTGTCATTGGACCACTTTGTGGCCTACCATGTTTCCGCCACCTCCATAATTTGTCATCGTGCCACTCCGCAGCCTACTCATGCTGCTGCCAACTGACCGATGTCTCCCTGGAACACCCTGTGATTTTCATAATGCTGTTTTCACCCTCCACCACTCTATGACGTTTCCAGTGTTTGGTTTTACCTTTCATTTCATCTGCCAGAAGGATGAAAAGCTACAGGATTGATAGCCAAAAGCAAAAGTGGATACAGAACATGCAAGTATCCCATTTGCTGCTCATATTGACCGATTGAAAGAGGACACTGATGCGTGAAAAGAAGGGCAAAATGATCAGTGAAATATTACTGCCAACACCCTCTCCACTCTTTAGGGGGGTTTTCTACATGTATTCGCGTTTAACAGAACAGGTTCCGTAGTAATCTATGGAATCATCTGATGTGAGTGTAAAAAGAGTGCACTCTTTGATGTTACAGGGGGATCTTGGCTCGAAAGGACCGAGCTGAGGGCCAAGATCCTACTGTAACATCAAAGAGTGCACTCTTTGCACAGCATTGTTTGAAGACCAAACCATGCTCCCTTATGCATATTTAAGCATGGCACAACGTTCTAAAACACCCTACAGTCTCTCTGCAGCCAGGAAATACCTGTTTTTTAATGTGATTCATCATGATTCGATTCGGACCAAATCAAACGTTTTTAAAAAATTCTGCGAATCGGGACGAACCATATTTTAACAAATTCACCCATCTCTAGTTGTGGGAGAAGAGCCAGTTCCTCCGCTTGTCATCTCTCCTGGACAACCTGCTGTTGCAGCTCCTCCTGTCTTCTCTCCAAGTGACAAGGTATGGTTATACTCCAGATACGTCCGGCTGAAGATACCCAGCTGCAAGCTTGGTCCTCCCTCCATCTATACTCACCGGCCACTTTATTAGGTACACCATGCTAGTAAGGGGTTGGACCCCCTTTTGCCTTCAGAACTGCCTCAATTCTTTGTGGCCTCTTCTGGTATATGAGGTTACAGATGAGGATGCTCTTCTGGTATATAAGGTTACAGATGAGGACGCTCTCTCTTCTGGTATACAAGGGTACAGATGAGGACGCTCTCTCTTCTGGTATATGAGGGTACAGATGAGGACACTCTCTCTTCTGGTATACGAGGGTACAGATGAGGACGCTCTCTCTTCTGGTATAAGAGGTTACAGATGAGGACGCTCTCTCTTCTGGTATATGAGGGTACAGATGAGGACACTCTCTCTTCTGGTATACGAGGTTACAGATGAGGACTAGAGATGAGAGAACACTAAAATGCTCGGGTACTCGTTATTCGAGACGAACTTTTCCCGATGCTCGAGTGCTCGTCTCGAATAACGAACCCCATTGAAGTCAATGGGAGACTCGAGCAAAGGCACTCAAATCACCTTTCTTCCCCATACTGATGCTCGGTTTGAACTGCAGGAGATTGTCTTGACCATGTCTACATGCCTTAATGCACTGATTTGCCGTCATGTGATTGGCTGATTAGAAATTAAGTGTTAATGAGCAGTTGGACAGGTGTACCTAATAAAGTGGCCGGTGAGTGTATGTGCATCCCAAACTCCATCCATGTCTCCCTCCTGAAGCCTGTCATCTTGAACCACTTCTCCTAGAAATTTCCTCCTCCTGCTCCGGAGGCCATCTCCCCAGATGTCTACGAAGTTAAGGAAGTTCTGGACATGAAGACCGTCATGGGTAAGAGATTCTTCCTTGTAGACTGGAAGGGGTTCGGGCACGAAAAAGGATCCTGGGAGCCTGAAGAGAATATTCTGGACCTTAGCCTTCTCAAGAAGTTTCTTGGGTCCAAGAAGAAGAGGAGGAGGCCGAAGCGGGGGTACTGTCACGGATCGAGGGTACACTGTGCCCCTCTTGAAGCGAAAGAAGTATACGGTCCAGCCAGTCTCCAAACACCAGGTATCTTTATTCAAAGTTGCATCATAAAATAAAATCCACTCTCAGACAGATGGTCACAAAAGCCTACGCGTTTCAGGCAGACAACCTGCCCTTAGTCATGGCTGTGCCCCTCTCCATGGCGCTGCCCCTGGTCCCAGCTCCTAACTCACCTCTCTACACGCCCAGTCCACCTCTGATTGGAGCTGGAACTTCTGGGCTTCCTTAAAGGTCGGCTGTTCCCAGGATTCCCTGCCGGGTCTTTGCATCATTAGCCCCAGAGTAAGCTTCCTTGTGAGTTGCTGTGTGGTTTCTTGTTCCCGTTCAACACCTCTGCATTGACCTCCTTTTGTGACATTGGACCTGACCTCTGCATCTCTGCCGCCTGCCCTGACTTCGTGCCTGTTCCTGACCTCGACCCTGGACTCCGATTCTGTACCATGACTTTGGCTGCCGACGCGGGCTAGCCATCCTGTGGAACGACTTGGTGGCACCCTGCCGCAGCAAGACCATCCCGCTTTGCGGCGGGCTCTGGTGAAGACCAGGTGCCACTTCATCTACTATTCTCTCCCGTGGTGGTCCAGGGGGTCCACTGGCCCTGAACCCTGACATTCGGCCTTGTATACACTACCGTGGTTTGGTCAAGATCATCATCAAGAACAAGTATCTCAGTTTCCTGTGATGATACATGTATAATCATATGCAAATGTGTTCTCTGTGAATTTTATGTATTATGTAGTATAAAAATTCTTTCAATAAAAATACAATTTTAAAAAAAGAACAAGTATCTCTTGCCTCTTATTTCCAAACTCTTTAATAGTATCCATGAAGCTAAAGTCTTTTCTAAGTTGGATCTCTGAGAGGCTTACAACTTGATCCGTATCCATGAAGACCGCATTCAACACCCGAGACGGTCACTACGAGTTTGTCGTGATGCCCTTCAGTGTGTGTAATGCTCCAACTGTGTTCCAAGAGTGTGTGAGCGGCATCTTCCGGGACTCGTTGAATATCTGCGTGGTGGTGTATCTTGATGACATCCTGATCTACTCTTCCAATTTGATGACACATCGGAGGCATGTTCGCCTAGTTTGCCAGGGTTCAGGGAAGATGATCTTTATGCAAATGTTTTTTGGAATTTGTGAACTTCTACAGGCAGTTTATACCGAACTTCTCTTCACTCATGGCCTCCATTTCTGCTTGCAATCCTTTGAGACTATTTACAAAGAAGAGGATCCTCAGCACATCATTGAACCTTCAAGAATTGTCTCAGTGGCTCCTCTTTCGGTTAAAGACATCCCACCTGAAAAGACTTATGTTTGGCCTGCTGAAAGAGACAAGATCCTATCCTGGGGACACAAATCTAAGTTTCCTGGTCACTATGGGACTCATAAGACTCTGGAAATTATTTCTTGTCAATACAGGTGGCCTATGCTTTCTAATGTGCACATTCCTAGCCCACAGGCTTACTTCTACCCCTACCAGTTCCTGATAGGACTTGGCAGCATATTGCCATGGATTTCATCACAGACCTGCTATCTTCTGCCAGTTGTACTACTATCTGGGTAGTGGTGGATCGCTTCTCCAAAATGGCACACTTTATTTCCCTATCTAGTCTTACGGCTGCTTCTTGGTTGGCAACTCTGTTTATTCAGCACATATTTCACCTGCACGGACTTCCTCTTCAAATTGTCTCTGACCGTGGCGTTCAGTTCACATCAATGTTCTGGAGAGCTCTGTAATTTCCTGTGACTAATTGTCAAGTTGAACGTGTCAATCAGATCCTTGAGGGATACCTCCGACACTTAATCTCTGCTCCACAGGATGACTTAGTGCAACTACTTCCCTGGGTGAAATTCTCGTATAACAAACATACAAGTGAATCTACTACTGCATCTCCATTCTTCCTTGTATATAGTCAACATCCTCATGTGCCTCTTCCTGTACCAGCTAACTCCAAGGTTTCTGCAGCTAACAAGGCTTACAGTTGATTCCTGCAGATCTGGCCGTAAACTAAATCTGCCATCTTGAAGGCAATAGCTGGTATGAAGAAAAATGCTGACAGAAAGCGAAGACCACCTCCTCACCCTACAAGCTACGCCTGCCTCCGAACCCCAGAATACCTTACTCTTTCCATGTTTCTCTCCTCAAACTAGTGATTCTCAATCACTTCAGTGAGAGTTCCTGCTCCTTCTCCTGGTTGTGCCACTGATGTTTATGAGGTCAAGGGAATTCTGGATAACAAAAGATTAGGAAGGAAAAGCTTTTATCTCTTGGACTGGAAGGGATTTGGTCCTGAAGAACAGTCTTGGGAACTTGAGGATAACATTGATGCCCCTACCCTTAACAAGAGGTCTCTGTCCGGATCTGGTCCCAAGAAGGAAGGGGAGGGGGGTTACTGTAATGCTGGTGTCGGATTCCGTCCCTTGTCACAGGATTACCTTAAGCCGCCGTGAATGGTTATGCTTCAGCTCACTTAGGGCGTGGGCAGTGCCTCTCTCTACTTCTTAAAGGAACAGGGAGTTTTTCCATCGTGTTCCAGCCAATCAGCATGCACTTCCCGCCATATACCCCAGCATGCCCTTTCCTCCGCACCTGAGAAAAGGTTCCTAGCCCTCTAATCCTGCTGTATGGTTTGCTTCTGTCTGCTACCCGTGTGTGATCCCCGGCTTCTTCCTGAACCTGATCTGTGCTCCCAGGTATACGCCCCCAGCTTGTTTCTTGAATCCGTGCTGCCTGCCACGACCCTCTGCCTGTCCCTGGATTCCGATGTACGCTGCCTGCCTCACCTACGAACTGTTATTGACTACCCACCTTGCCTACCCCTTGGTACCACGTACCGCTGTCTTTGTGTCCACTGGGCCAGCTGCTAGTCCAGATCACTGTATAGGGGTAAAAGGGTGAAGAGGTGTGTGGACAGAGGAAGAACTAAGCCATAAATGCCTACATTGTCCCTAATAAAGATTGTAGAGACAGCTGCATGTGATTACAATGGACTGTGCTATTACACCTGAAGGGTCTAAGGCCATCCTGACAACATTGAGGACAGCTGCATGTCATCGCCCCCTGGGGATTCTCGCAGATCTTGTGGGAAACAAAGACTCAAGTTACTTGTCCTGCAAGTTTGTGTGATAAGAATGTATTGACTCTACATCATCATTGGATTGGCCAAGACAGTGGTGGAGGTGGGACGATGGGCAAAGTGTGTGAGCTACATGTGTATGTATATAAAATGGTATACAGATCTTTAGAGAGAGCACTTTCTCCCCTACCCTCACTCTGTCCCTTAGTTAGTTTACCCTCTATGTATTTTTCCATGTATTGTACCCTTAATAAATCCCCTATAAAGATCCATTGAATATTGTTGTTAATTTAATATTAACTGGCACCCCAAAACCAAGCAGATTTTACATTTGGCACCCCAGATGGGACCTGTAATTTAAATTCTACAGAGAATCCACGTCAACATATCTGCGCTATTTCAATCTATGAACAGAATTTGGATCTTTGGTACAGAGAAAATCCTGGTAAGTAACAAGTTTTCATATTACATTACTATCTTTGATAAGCCAGGTTGTTTTATGTGAATGTATAGGAAGTCGCTTGTTGATATTGTAGATTAACGTTAAGTGTGAGCGGTTGTGTTTTAGTGTACAGAGGTAAAGTTGTAGGAAAAAGTTTGTTCCTATAGAAGTACATTTTCCTAGATTACATGAATGTAAAGGTGTAAACAGTGTTTAAAGTAACCTTTCGGAAAGTTAGTTTAGTAATTTATTACACAAACTGTGTTTGCTTAGTTTGTCATTTGTGTGTTTGTCGGTGTGTTTTGTGGTAACAGAGATGGAACTTGTTCAAAAGTTTGTGAAAAAGTATTCCTCTGCTAGATACCAGTCATGTGCAGATGGTTCACTAGAGGAGCAATATAAGGAGCTGATGATGCAGTGTAAGGCCCATAATGAGAAGTTAGAAAGGAAAGTGCTCAGTAAGAGAGGAAAGAAAGAAAGGCTGGGCAATGAAATTATGATGTTAATTAAGATGAAAGAATTGGCTGAGGTAAAGGAAGTAAATTGTAAGGAAAGTATAGACAGAATCAGTGACTCAGTGATTGAAATTTCTGCTAAAACAACTAGTGAGATGGATAATCTACAAGCAAAGGTGGATGAGTTGACTTTAAGAAATGAAGAGCTGGATAAGCAGCTACATGAGTGTAGATTAAGTTCTGTATCTACTGAAAGTCATACACAGTCCTTAGAAAGGGAGATCCATCAGAGGGACGTGTTAATTGCCTCACTAGAGGGTCAGTTGTCTGAAACAATGGCCCAACTGTGTAAACAAGAAGAGCAGATCCAGCCCCTCCAATTGCAAAACCAGACCTGCCATAAAGCAGCAGATGTCTGCATTGTCACACCCGGGGGTTGGAGTGATGAACACAATCTAATACCTGCAGATAAGTCTCCAACACTCACCATCCAGGATAGACTACATCTGTGTCAGGTTATTGGAGAATGGGATACCAATGAATCACCAATAATTGTATCCAATAAATTTGAAGCTGTGGTGAGGCAATACAACTTGTGTAATAAGGATGCATGGTCTCTACTCCAAGCATGGCTTCCTGGGCCTCTGGCCGCACAATTGTCATTTACACACATGGGAGATGATGATATTGGTGCAGACTTAAGAAGGAAGGAACTGCAGCGTATCATGGGAGGGAGAGATATAAGGGGTGAGAATACCCTGGGAAGATATAGGTTCAGGACAGGTGATGACCCCCTTATTTTCTGTAACAAGTACCTGACCTTATTTAGGAGTGTTTACAACTGTCCTGTTATGTCTCAGGATGACTCTGATTTCCTATATTCAATGGCAAATCAGTGTAATGTGGATTATACCACAAGGATTGCCCTGAAGAACGCCACATCACTAGATAACTTTATTAATATACTCAGGGACTGGTGTGAGGAGTCTAACAATAGGGATGAACCATCAGGATATCTGTCTACAGAGTACAGAGCTAGGAGGACAAGATATGTCAGGCATTGCTAAGGATGTGGGAGGCCAGGACATATTAAACATTTCTGTAATGTAAATAATGCAAACCATGGAACACACTATAATTCATTGCATACAGAAATTGATGCCATTGAGCCTGAGACCAACCAAAACACAGTGATCACAGAGACATGTGAAGAGGCCATGACACCTTCTAGAAGTAGCCACATAGAGACATGTGAGGAGGACATTGACACCTACTGGGACTAGCCATACAGAGACATGTGAGGAGAATACATCACATGCAAATAAGAGCCCCAATATACACAGGAATAAGAAAGAACAGCCTCCCCCTCACTGCAAACAGCACAAAGAAGGTGCTAATGTCCCAGTGTACAATCCATGGGCAGGGCTGCCATTCTGGCTATTCTGGAGCTGGTCACAGATCGCCCTCCCCCTGCTAATAAACACTGCACAGTACAGCAGCAGCATGGCTTGTTAATGTGTGGATATACCAATATACATTGTGAATGAATAGATTTGGAATTGTGTTAATGGTATGAATTGCTGGGTTTCTAACTATGTTTTCTTTCTCTTGTAGACCGGAATTCTTTTGTCACATGACTCCAGGACATAGAAACTAACACTTTGTTTTGTTTCTACAGGTTCCATTCTTTGATCTCGTGTTTTACATATCTGTTTGAGTATTGTTTGTGTGATAACTGTCATTGTGTTTTTGTTTTTAGGCAACAAGGTGGTTTGCTGAAGAAACAAGTTATTAATATTGACATTTTTGTTTACAGGTCATAAAAAGTAGTATGTGAAAGATAGTTTGTATCATGAATAATGGTTAAAGTTTTAGGTCTTTACAAATAAAACCATGTGGTGTAATGAGCTCAAAATTTATGAGGGTTAATTGTTTGCAAACAATTAAAAAAAAAATGAAGTAACATCCCATTGTGATGTGTAGGTCCTGTGTGTAATGTATTTGTTGTTTTTTTGTGCTATGTCTGTTCTTTATCTTGTCCCATAGATGACCTTACTTAATCATTGACAGAAGAAGGATTGGAAACTGCTGGGTGTCCCACCCTAAGATGTGTAGAAGCTGAATTAGCTCTCATTGTTTTATGTTGTCTGTTTTGTGTTCTGTTAAATGTAGTATGTAAACTGTGTCAATACACATTTTTTAAGTACCTGGTGCTTAGGAATGATGGATTTATTTATTTATTTATTTATTTTTAATAAAGCAGTTTTTTTCATGATTCAAGTATTATTTTTTTATATAATGATTGGTACCATTTTGTGGTGCCAAAGGGGCATGGTTTTAGAGAGTAATGCAGTACCAAAGGGGCAGACTATAGTGAATTCGCATAAGTAAATAAATAAGGAGGATGAGGATCATTTGATAGTTAGCTTTATTTTTTCCATTTAGGCATTTACCAGAGGACCTTACAAAATTTTTGTATTTTTAAGGAGAAGCCTTTAAAAGTAAATAATGTGCCGTCAGGTGAAATAAATGTCAAAGTGATAATTTTTGGTTGTTTTTACTTTGCCTAAAAACCTGCACTGGTAGCAGAGTAATAACGTACACTACCAGCCGAATAGAAGTTGTTCCTGGTGTGAGACAAATATTAGTGGTCCCTGTAATACTTTGTGTACAGTCACACCTACTTATGAATATTATTGTCTGTAAACAAGACACATCTCATATACATTCTGATATGTAGATGTTTGCATATATTTTTCTATTTCAGGTTTTCTTTGATACATTTGTCTCACTGGCAACTTAATTAAAAATTTTTTAAAACAAACTGCACGCTCCTTTATACCAGTAAAGCATCTAAATGAAAACCATAGGGTATTAAAAGCAGCATTCAGTTTGCATTTTTTTTATTTTTAATTTCTCTTAATCTATGTGTGTCTGTCTCCATGGATGCCTAAACATATAGTAATTAATGTCTCAGCTACATGACTACATTGTATATTATATTTTATTGTACACAGGTAAGATTAGATGAAGGACACCTACCCTAGAGGGTGATTAGTGACATTTTCTGAATCTACTAGTATAGTGACTGCTGACATTTTTTATTTACATAATATGTATTCATGTTTTAGTAAATCTATACAGTTCTGAACAACAGAAGACATATATGATATGTAATGCAAAAGTATTTGGGGAGTGTAAATATCAAACTTTGTAAAAATAGACATTAAATTTGGTAATGGGGTAAATGTGACAAAATTGATTGTTCATCCTTACGAAACTAGTTATAAACTTATAATAAATTATAATCTGGAAACCTCTAGATTACCCCATTGACTATCTGTTTGAATCAGTTGTTGCTTTACTATTGCTATTGGTTTCTATTATTATGATTTTTGTTTATTTTATTATGATGTAATTTCATATCTGCGTTATAATGATTTTCAGTTTGCTTTGTATATGATATCCAGTGTTAGTTTAATGTATATTGTAAATATGACAGTTACTAGCAGATATGGAGAGCTATATTTGTTGGATAAATGGTATAGATGAAAAATGTTATTCAAGAAATGGATAGGAGAATGAATGTGAGTGAATGGTGTGATGACCATTGGTGCCCTATTCCTTACCCATACAACCTTCAACTACTTTGTCTTGAGGAAAAGCCAGAAGAAAAAAGATCATTTCCACACCCAAAGAAGGATTTTATTTTCTGTTCTAAACATGGTCTAATGGTGTGTGGGCCTTTCAGGCCCAAAGGGGCATAATGTTGGAAATATAACATGATGTGGCTTGAGACAGTGTAAGGGTCTTTGTGGACAGAGGAAGAACTAAGCCATAAATGCCTACATTTCCCCTAATAAAGATTGTAGAGACAGCTGCATGTGATTACAATGGACTGTGCTATTACACCTGAAGGGTCTAAGGCCATCCTGACAACATTGAGGACAGCTGCATGTCATCGCCCCCTGGGGATTCTCACAGATCTTGTGCGAAACAAAGACTCAAGTCACTCGTCCTGCAAGTTTGTGTGATAAAAATGTATTGACTCTACATCATCATCGGATTGGCCAAGACAGTGGTGGAGGTGGGATGATGGGAAAAGTGTGTGAGCTACATGTGTATGTATATAAAATGGTTTACAGATCTTTAGTGAGAGCACTTTTTCCCCTACCCTCACTCTGTCCCTTAGTTAGTTTACCCTCTATGTATTTTTCCCTGTATTGTACCCTTAATAAATCCCCTATAAAGATCCATTGAATATTGTTGTTAATTTAATATTAACTGGCACCCCAAAACCAAGCAGATTTTACAAGTCCACAACTGAGAAGCTTCATCATTATATAAAAGAAAATTGAAATGTGCACATGGTTTTAGGTGTCTGATGCTATGTATTAAGTCTGTTATTGTAAATTACCAATTACTTCTACATTTTTCACAGCATACTGTAATTTATTAACATACATTATTAGTATTATACATTCATTTTTAAAATTCAGTTCAAATCATGCAAACATTTTTAAATATAAATAAATTCTGCTTCTTTATTTACCTTACATGCCACACGATGGGGGCAGAATTTTCCAAAACCTAGAGGTGGCTGAATTCTCCTCAGAAGAGTGACGACGTCTAAATGCTTGATTCGACCCCTTAGTTAAGAATTAAAAAGGTTTAAGTTATTTTCAGTTAGTTCCAATACAGGAGCATAACTAGGAGAGGCAGGGCACCATTGCCGATTTCTGAATGGGGCCCTCCCTTTAAAAAACACACACACACATATATACACACACATATAAACTCACCGGCCACTTTATTAGGTACACCTGTCCAACTGCTCGTTAACACTTAATTTCTAATCAGCCAATCACATTGCGGCAACTCAGTGCATTTAGGCATGTAGACATGGTCAAGACAATCTCCTGCAGTTCAAACCAAGCATCAGTATGGGGAAGAAAGGTGATTTGAGTGCCTTTCAACGTGGCATGGTTGATGGTGCCAGAAGGGATGGTCTGAGTATTTCAGAAACTGCTGATCTACTGGGATTTTCATGCACAACCATCTCTAGGGTTTACAGAGAATGGTCCAGAACAGAAAAAACATCCAGTGAGCGGCAGTTCTGTGGGCGGAAATGCCTTGTTGATGCCAGAGGTCAGAGGAGAATGGGCAGACTGGTTCGAGCTGATAGAAAGGCAACAGTGACTTAAATCGCCACCCGTTACAACCAAGGTAGGCAGAAGAGCATCTCTGAACGCACAGTATGTCGAACTTTGAGGCAGATGGGCTACAGCAGCAGAAGACCACACCGGAAGAACAGGAAACTGAGGCTACAATTTGCACAAGCTCATCGAAATTGGACAGTAGAAGATTGGAAAAATGTTGCCTGGTCTAATGAGTCTCGATTTCTGCTGCAACATTTGGATGGTAGGGTCAGAATTTGGCGGCAACAACATGAAAGCATGGATCCATCCTGCCTTGTATCAACGGTTCAGGCTGGTGGTGGTGGTGTCATGGTGTGGGGAATATTTTCTTGGCACTCTTTGGGCCCCTTGGTACTGCTGGTGATATATTCCTCTACAGTGGCCATCTTGGGGAGGGGGAGTTGCCCACTCAGAAGCTATAGTTTTAAATGTTTTAATTCAGCTATTTTTTTTAATTTAAACTGTTGTTTGCCTTTTCACAATATCCTTGGCATATCTTACCGTCCTTCAGGCCTCTGTATTCTTGTTATTTATTTTGGTTATGAAGAAGCTTCTAGGAGCCATTGTGTAGATAAGCATGGCTGTAAACAAGGCCTATTCATTTTTCCCAGAATGTGCTGGTAAAAAACATAATGGCCAATAGAATCTAAGTGCCTTATCTCCTTTCATACAACACCCCAAATTCTGATTTCTATGTGCTAAAATACAGCTGTGTCTGTTTGAAATAAACAGTTGGATTTGAGTGCATCGGAAGACCTGACTGTATCTTTCATTTACTCTGTCATCTCGCTGCCGGCAGCTATCTCATCCTCCCTCAAAGGGTTAATTAGGACTCACCTTACAAAAGTCAAGAGGGCTGTTGGGGCCCCGCATAAAAATCCCTAACAGTACCAATTGAGCATCGTTGCAACGCCACAGCCTACCTGAGTATTGTTGCTGACCATGTCCATCCCTTTATGACCACAATGTACCCAACATCTGATGGCTACTTTCAGCAGGATAATGCGCCATGTCATAAAGCTGGAATCATCTCAGACAGGTTTCTGCGGCAACTGTGTGATGCCATCACGTCAATATGGACCAAAATCTCTGAGGAATGCTTCCAGCATCTTGTTGAATCTATGCCACGAAGAAATGAGGCAGTTCTGAAGGCAAAAGGGGGTCCAACCCGTTACTAGCATGGTGTACCTAATAAAGTGGCCGGTGAGTGTATATATATATATATCTATATATATATATATCTATATATATATATATATTTCCTGGTCGTCCTCAGGCAGTATTGAATGGATTTAAGTCTATTTTCTCCTATTGGACAGAAGATAACAATTAATTAGCAATAGTGATTGGCAGGCTATAAGAAAGTCCCAAGGCAATGAGCACACTTTTTTTTTTCTTCTGTGGACAAGAAGTAACTCCAGAAGATATGTTGGTTGAGCTTGGCTCCCTGTCCCTGGCTTGGGTGTCCTTGCCTTTGGGACTGCTACTATTAAGTAGCCTGTTGCAAACCCGTGTGTGTTACAGGGTCCCTGTACGACACAAGACACCATCTTTGCGGTACATTTAACTATGTTATTCTATGGAAATGTTCCCTGTGTTTACGCCGTTTACCTCGTGCCTGTGCTTCTCTGCCTTCCATCTCTCATTGGCTGGGGTGTCCGTTGCCGGGCTCTTCTGCGCCTGTGCGCCAGTTGTGTTGGACTTGGAGGTTATGCGCGGGGCGCACAATGTGTTTCTCAACCTCCGTGTTGCTGCTGTGCTGATATGCTCACGCGCAAGGTGTTCTGGTAACGCAAGATGTTGTGTAAACGAGGTAAGCATGCGGTGTGGGTAGCACTTGCCAGGCAGCAGAGTCTACCCACAGGTAAAGTAAGTGATGACTCCTTGTGCCTGTTACATACATGTTATGTGCATATAGTAACATCTGTGTCAGCTACTAAAGGTAGAAAGAGCTTCAGAAAGTCCAGACACAAGTGTAATATGTCAGCAGCCTCTGCCAGATGATTGTGAGACTGAGTTTTGTGAGGGGTGTTCCCCACTGCAGGAGGAGTCATCCTTACTGTCTGATTCCAGGGTAGACTGATCAGGGCAGTTATAGAGACTGAAGAATCTGATAAGGACACTGAGTTATCTCTACTCCTCATGATATAAAAACCTGACAAAAAGTCAGACCCTGGTGTCAGATTTATAATGGTCTATAAATTAGATCCTCAAGTGTCTGCTTAATGGAGTCGGTTCCCAAGGTGAACTTGTCTCTAGCTAAACTGGCCATGAATTCTGTCTTTCCTGCAGCGTCCGCTCTGCTAAGAGACCCTCCGGATAGCAAGATGACGCTTGTCTAAAATGATTTTACTCTCTGTGAATTTATGTAAATCTGCTTTAGCCTCCTTGCCTGTTGCAAGAGTGCTCAACATATGGCTCAGTCAGCTGATTAATGGTATCTAAGATGGGGTACCATGAGATGACCTTCTGAAAACCTTCCTATGTGGAAATCTGCCTCTGCATATTCTGTGTGACACATATAATGACGCAGATATACAGCTTCACATAATCTACGTCCTTATGGATTAAGCTTTTGCAATTTACCTTTTCAGCCTTTCACAACTGAAAGAAATTCTCAAAGGGCTTAATGACGATAAATCAGTATTTTTTCCTAGGTCCAAAAGGAGATCCAATTTCAGGTTCTCTCATCCTAGAGAACCGAAATCGCCTCAATTCAAGAGGAATTTCAGGTTTGACAGGAGGAATAACAGAGGGTGTTGCTGTCAGTCAATGAAACCTCAGCCTGAATCTTCTAACAGGAATGATTCCTGGTGCCGGGCCTTTACAGGTCGGATTTAGATTGTCCCTCTTTTCCCACGTCTGGGTCCAGACTTCGTCAAGCACATGGGTGACCTCTCTAATCGATAGAGGTTATGCAATAGAACTGTTTTCCTCCTGACAGGTTTTGCCTCAAACTTGCCTCCTCTCAGGTTGTTCCGGATCTCATCCAGGAACGGTCTCCAAAGGGGCCTTAGAACCATCAGCTAGGTTCAGGCATTTATTCCAGGGTATTTCCAGTACCAAAGGCCGGCGGTTCAAGGCTTGTGATAGACCTCATGTATCTCAACCAATATTTGGTGAAGAAAGATTAAGATGGAGTCGATTCGGACAGCTGTCATCATAATAGTTTAATGGAATGGAAAAATAAATCTGAAGGATCCATATCTTCACGTTCCAATCCTTCAGAGCCACAGGAGACTCCTGCGAGTAGCCATTCAACAGAAACATTGTCAGTTCAAGAGCCTCCCATTCTGCCTCAGTTTTGTGCCCAGAGTCTTCACAAAGGTGGCGTCTATACTTTCAGCCTTCCTTACGATTCAGGGATTTCATGTGGTACCATACTTGGCTCCAGAAGACTGTCTCCTAAGCTCCCAGACAGAGGACTTGAAGAAACAAAACCTAAAAAGAGAAGAGAAAATACACCAAGCACCAATTCACACTGATTTGATACAAAACTCAAGTCACTCGTCCTGCAAGTTGGGTGATAAAACTGTATTGACTCTACATCATCATCGGATGGCCAAGACAGTGGTGGAGGTGGGATGATGGGAAAAGGCTCCTTTCGCTTTTTCCTCTCCTCTCCTTTCTTTTTTTTCTTCCCACAACCAAAAACAAAACACAACCCACACCCCAACACCATAGGTGTGAGCTACATGTGTATGTATATATAAATGGTTTACAGATCTTTAGTGAGAGCACTTTATCCCCACCCCACTCGCCCTTAGTAGTTACCTCTATGATTTTTCCCTGAGTGTACCCTTAATAAATCCCTAAAAGATCCATTGAAGAATTGTGTAATTTAATATTTAACTGGCACCCAAAACAAGCAGAGTTCCAAGTCCACAAACTGAGAGCGTCATCGATATAAAAAGAAAATTGAAAAGGTGCACATGGTTTAGGTGTTGATGCTAGTATTAAGTCTGGTATTGTAAATTACCAATACTTCTACTTTTTCCAGCATACTGTAATTTATAACATACATTATTAGTATTATACATTCATTTTTAAAATTCAGTTCAAATCATGAAACATTTTTAAAATGTAAATAAATTCTGCATCTTTATTACCTTACAGCCCACACGATGGGGGCAGAATTTTCCAAACTTGAGGTGGCTGAATTTCCTCAGAAGGTGGACGACGTCTAAATGCTTGATTCGACCCTTAGTTAAGAATTAAAAAGGTTTAAGTTATTTTCAGTAGTTGCCAATACAGGAGCATAACTAGGAGAGGCAGGGACCATTGCCGATTTCGGAATGGGGCCCTCCCTTAAAAAAAACACACACACATATATACACACACATATATACACTCACCGGCCACTTACTTAGGTACCCGCTCCAACTGCGCGTTAACACTAATTTGTAATCAGCCAATCACATGGCGGGCAAGTCAGTGCATTTAGGCATGTCGACATGGTCAAGACATTTCTGCAGTTCAAGACCGAGCATCAGTATGGGGAAGAAAGGTGATTTGAGTGCCTTTGAACGTGGATGGTTGTTGGTGCCAGAAGGCTGGTTGAGTATTCAGAAAACTGGGATCTACTGGATTTTCATATGCACAACCATCCTAGGGTTTACAGAGACCAGAAACAGAAAAAACAGGTCAGAGGAGGAGAATGGGCAGAGATGGTTCGAGCTGATAGAAGGCAAACAGTGACTTAAATCGCCACCTGTTACAACCAAGGTAGCAGAGAGCAGCATCTTGAACGAACAGTACGTCGAACTTGAGGCAGATGGGCTACAGCAGCAGAAGACCACAACCGGGTGCCACTCCGTTTTAGCTAAGAACGGAAACTGAAGCTACAATTTGCAACAAGCTCATCGAAAATTGGACAGTAGAAGTATGGAAAAATGTTGCCTGGTCTAAGAGTCGATTTCTGCTGCAACATATTAGGATGTTTAGGGTCAGAATTTGGCCGGCAACAACATGAAGAATGGATCCTCCTGCCTTGTACTAACGGTTCAGGCTGGTGGTGGTGTTGTCATGGTGTGGGGAATATTTTTTGGCACTTTTGGGCCTTGGTACTGCTTGGTAATATATTCTCTACAGTGGCCATCTTGGGGGGGGGGAGTTGCCCACTCAGAATGCTATAGTTTTAAATGTTTAATTCAGCTATTTTTTTATTTAAACTGTGTTTGCCTTTTACCAATACCTGGCATATCTTACCGTCCTTCAGGCTCTGTATTCTGTTATTTATTTGGTTATGAAGATGCTTCTAGGAGCCATGTGTAGATAGCAGGCTGTTAAACAATGCGCTATTCATTGTTCCCAGAATGGCTGGTAAAAAACATAAGGACCATAGAATTAAGTGCCTTTATTCCTTTCATACAACAACCCCAAATTCTGATTTCTATGTGCTAAATACAGCTGTGTATGTTGAATTAAACAGTTGGATTTGAGTGCATCGGAAGACCTAAGGTATCTTTCATTACTCTGTCAATCTCGCTGCCGGCGAGCTATCTCATCCTCCCCAAAGGGTTAATTAGGACTAACCTTACAAAAAGTCAAGAGGGCTGTTGGGGCCCTGCATAAAAATCCCTAACAGTACCAATTGAGCATCGTTGCAACGCCACAGCCTACCTGCGTATGGTGACCATGTCCATCCCTTATGACACAATGTAACCAACATTGAGTGGCTACTTCAGCAGGATAATGGCCATGTCAAGCTGGACATCATCTCAGACAGGTTTCTGCGGCAACTGTGTGATGCCATCACGTCAATATGGACCAAAATCTCTGAGGACTGCTTCCAGCATCTGTTGAATCATATGCCACGAAGAAATGAGGCCGTTCTGAAGGCAAAAGGGGCCAACCGGTTATAGCATTGGTGTACCTTAATAAAGTGGCGGTTGAGTGTATATATAGTATAATCTATATATATATATATCTATATATATCTAAATATATATATATATTCCTGGTCGTCCTCAGGCAGTATGAATGGATTTAAGTCTATTTTCTCCTATGGACAGAAGATAACAATTAATTAGCAATAGTGATTGGCAGGCATAAGAAAGTCCAAGGCAATGAGCACACTTTTTTTTTTCTTCTGTGGTCAAGAAGTAACTCCAGAAGAATGTTGGTTGAGCGGCTCCCTGTCCATGGCTTGGGGTGTCCTTGCCCTTGGAGACTGCTACTATTAAGTAGCCTGTTGCAAACCGTGTGTGTTACAGGGTCCCTGTACGACAGCAAGACACCATCTTTGCGGTACATTAACTATGTTTATTTGGAAATGTTCCCTGTGTTTACGCCGTTTACCTCGTGCCTGTGTTCTCTGCATTCATCTCTCATTGGCTGGGGTTTCCGTTGCCGGGCTCTTCTGGGCTGTGCGCCAGTGGGTCGGACTTGGAGGGTATGCGCGGGGCGCACAAGGTTTTCAACCTCGTGTTGCTGCTGTGCTGATAGCTCACGAGCAAGGTGTTCTGGTAAACGAAGATGTTGTGTAAACGAAGGTAAGCGTGCAGTGTGGGTAGCACTTGCCAGGGCAGCAGAGTCTAACCCCACAGGTAAAGTAAGTGATGACTCCTTGTGCCTTGTACATACATGTATGTGAATATAGCAACATCGTGTCAGTACTAAAAGGTTAGAAAGGTTCAGAAAGTCCAGACACAAGTGTAATATGTAGCAGCCTCTGCCAGAGATTGTGAGAATGAAGTTTTGTGAGGGGTGTTCCCCATGCAGGAGGAGTCATCTTACTCTGACTTCCAGGGTAGATGATCAGGGCAGTTATGAGACTGAAGAATTGATAAGGACACTGAGTTATCTCACTCCTCATGATATGTATAAAAACTGACAAAAAGTCAGACCCTGGTGTCAGATGTTATAATGGTCTATAATTAGACCTCAAGTGTATGCTTATGGAGTCGGTTCCAAGGTGGGTGAAACTTGTCTTCTAAGCTAAAGGCCATGATTCTGTCTTTCCTGAGCGTCGCTTGCTAAGAGGACCCTCGGATAGCAATGATGACGCTTGTCTAAAAGATTTTACTCTCTGTGAATTTATGTAAATTGCTCTTAGCCTCAGTGCCTGTTGCAGAGTGCTCAAAATATGCTCAGTCAGCTGATTCAGGTTAATGATCTAGATGGCATGGGGGTACCATGAGATGACCTTCTGAAACCTCACTATGTGAAATTGCGCTCTGCATATTCGTGTGACACATATAATGACGCAGATATACAGCTTCACATAATCTACGTCCTTATGGTTAAGCTTTTGCAATTTACCTTTTCAGCCTTTCACAACTGAAAGAACATTTCAAAGGGGCTTAATGACGATAAATCAGGTATTTTTTCCTAGGTTCAAAAGGAGATCCAATTCAGGTTCTCTCATCCTAGAGAACCGAAATCGCCTACAATTCAAGAGGAATTTCGTGTTGACAGGAGGAATAACAGAGGGTTGTTGCTGGTCCAGTCAATGAAACCTCAGCGAATCTTTAACAGGAATGATTCCTGGTGACGGGCCTGTACAGGTCGGGATTTAGATTGTCCCTCTTTTCCCACGTTGGGTCCAGCTTCGTCAAGCACATGGGTGACCTCTCTAATCGATAGAGGTATGCAATAGAACTGTTGTCCTCTGACAGGGTTTTGCCTCAAATTTGCCTCCTCTCAGGTTGTTCGGATCTCATCCAGGACGGTTCCAAAGGGGCCTTAGAACCATCAGCGAGGTTCAGGCATTTATTCCAGGGTATTTCCAGTACCAAAGGCCGGCGGTTCAAGGCTTGTGATAGACTCATGTATCTCAACCAATATTGGTGAAAGAAAGAGTAAGATGGAGTCGATTCGGACAGCTGTGTCATCATAATAGTTAATGGAATGGAAAAAAGAAATCTGAAGGATCCATATCTTTCACTTCGAATCTTCAGAGCCACAGGAGACTCCTGCGAGTAGCCATTCACAGAAAGGTGTACTCCTTCATTGTCAGTTCAAGAGCTCCCATTCTGCCTCAGTTTTGTGCCCAGAGTCTTACAAAGGTGGCGTCTATACTTTCAGCCTTCCTTACGATTCAGGGGGATTTCATGTTGCGGTCCCTACTTGGTCCAGAAGACTGTCTCTAAGCTCCAGGCAGGGAATTGAAGAAAAGAAACAAAACCTAAAAAGAGAAGAGAAAATACACCAAGCACCAATCACCACTGATTTCGTAGCAGTTAATATAGACGTTTTATACGAGTTGTGGTTCCAATTACATCAAAAAAATAAAAAAATACACATCCTTATTCTACATATAAATTCAATGTTATACAAAGCAACACTAGATAAATCCATAACCAGTACTGAATATCAAACGATTATAAAAAATCATCCTAATAAGTAGGCCGCAATATAAAGCTGCAAAAAAATAAACGTAATATTATACCCAATTAGGGACATTAAAAGTTATGGTGTGATCTCAGCAGGGCAAAAAGGTAAGGTGGCACTCAAAGGGGCCCATGTGGCTTAACCTTACCTCAAAAATTGTTTAAAATGTAAAAAAAAGATAAAAAAGGTCTCATTCTTGTTCGTATAAGCATATCAAGGTCCATATATTTGATTAAATTGTATGACCAGTCACATGCTCATATGGTTCAGTTGTTTCCACAATTGGATCTTTTAGCTGCAGTTCACACAGGATGATTTTACACTGGGTGTGGGCTTCTCAATTAGGTGGCCAGCCATTTGTTTGAATAAGTAGCTGATGCGATAAATGATCTCTATTACAGAGATACTGGCAAGGTTAACCTTATATTGCCTGCCTACTTATATAGGACTGATTTTTTATATCGTTGATATTCAGTACTGTTATGTATTTATCTATGTTGCTTATGTATACATTGAAATTTAATATGTGAGAATAAGGATGTGTATTTTATTTGATTTTTTGATTTATTGAGACCACAACTCAGATTAAAACTTCTATATTAATGTCTAACGAAATCAGTGTGAATGGTTGCTTGGGTATTTTCTCTTCTCTTTTTAGTTTTTGTTTGATACAGAGAGAGACCTGTATCACACGACAGCATTCCACTGCTTAGGTATCCTATTCTCTAACAATCAATGTCTGGTAGTGCAGAGGTTTATATTTTTTTAAGAAACAAAACCTAACTGTAGTGTCGAAAGCCTTCAAGACCATGGGTTTCTAATAATATAATAATAATAAAATGATGTTCTTTGTTTGTATAGCACACGATGGATTGTGCATCGCTGTATGGAGCTTGCACGGATCGGTCCCTGTCCCCAATGGGGCTCACAGTTAGTCAACCTGCAGTGGTGTTTGGAGTGTGGGAGGAAAGCGGGGGACCCCGACAAAACCCACACGAGCACTGGGGGAGGCGTGCAGGTTCTTGCGGATGTTGACCTGGATGGGACTTGGACGGGTCCCTTACGCTGCGGGGTGTGGTGCTGGCCACTGAGGCCACGTGCTGCCCTTACATACAACAGGTAGATCCTGTCCCCTTGCCAGAAGTTATTGGGGTTCATTATCAACTTCAGCCATCAACCTGAAAGAGGGGAAAAAAATTAAAAATTTTCGAGATCAAGAATCCAAAAGGCAATGTCTGCTTAGAGTTACAAACAATGGATACAGTGTACAGGCGAAAGATCACATAGGGTAGCTACAGTTGTCAATCCTCTCTTCAATGGTTAAGGAACCTGTATTTTCTATACAAACCATGATTGTTCTAGTACAAGCTACCCAGAGCTTATCTGGTGGTTCATAAACCCCTGTTAAGGTAAGCCACTCAGTAATGGTCCCTACGTCAGACGACTCAATTAGGGCTGGGGTGCCCATATGACCCATATATATCAGAGAAAATAATCCTCGCCAGAAAGCAACCAGCAAATATGAAGGAGCTGAAAGCAGCCATCTAACCCTCCTGTACTTCCAAGGATTCTCCGAACCAAGAAGTCGCCGTTCAGAAATCTAACGTAGTCTGTTGTAATAAACAAACAGGGGGTCAAGGAGCAGTTCTAGCCTTGGAAGGTATCCAGCTGATCTCATGGCCAAGAGCGAAGAAAAGAATATCCGGGACTATTTACGCAATCTCGGAGAAGTAGAGTATGAATATAAGAGCAGAAACTGGCTAAGTCGTCAGTCTGGTCATTACTCGCGAATGTCTCTAAAACAGGAAGTTTTCGGTCTAGTGGTCCAGAAAATTGGGGTTACCACAGATGGATCCAATGGTAACAAGCAAACATCTCTCAACTTCAATATTAGCTCCCTAAACAAACAGGAAAAATCTTGCTGTGGATTCCCTCTCATTCAGCTGAGAAGAAAATGGTTCAAGTATGTGTTTCTACCCTACCAGCCTTCCGAAGTTCACTCAAAAGATCGACGAGAGAAACGTTGTGCTGGCCATAATACCCTATTGGCAAGAAGGTGATGGTTCTCTTGCTCTAGCCCAGATCAGAGGGAAAATTCTGGAAATTGCCCCTCTAGCGAGGATCTGTTCCACCAGTACGGTCTCCTTCATCTCAACCCTGGACCAGTTTCACTTTAAAGCTTGGAAGCTGAAAGGGACAATGAGAAAATTGGATTTTCAGAGGAAGTACATTATCTACTTCTAGAAAACCAAAAACACTGAAAGTTTATCAGCGTATTTGGAAGCTTGCAGACAAAGGTGCTCCACGAATAAACCTCACTACTGCAGCTCCGGCCTCTGCTACAATTCTTTCAGGATGGCCTGAAAAAAAGGATTGAATTCAATACATACAAGGTTCATTTTACGGCCATAAATCCCACATGGCGAGGGTCTTTTCTGTGAGGAACCTGCTTATCAAAAATTTTTTCAGAGATCTTAAGAGAATCCAAACCCCCCTGGTTTATTCTCCACTTCCATCATGGGACCTGTCGGTTATCCGGAAAACCTTAGCCCAGAAGCCTTTTTAGCCAATCCAGGAGATAGCCCTAAATCTTCTTCTCCTGGAAACTGTATTTTGGTAGCCATCTATGCTCTGCTCCCAGAAAAGAGAGATCCAGGCCTTCTTGTGTAAAGAGCATATATGAGATATATCGGCGTCTGTTTGACCCCTTCATACAAGCCAGGTTTTCTTCCCAATGTTCCCTAGCAGTTAGCTTGAACGAGAGGAAGGGTCTTCTAATGAAGAACAAATAAGGGACTACGGCACTGGATATGAAGAGGCAGGCTATGCGTCTGCGAAAGTTGATTCCTTAAGACAGTCAGAAGCTTATTTCAGCAATTCAGAGTTGGTCCTAACAAGGGCAAAAAGGGCAAGCAAACCACCTTGGCAAGGTGGATCAAAAGTGTTATTTCTATGTATCAGCTGGAGGATTTTCCTTCCACCATTGAATCTCAGAGCACATGCAACACAGGTCCAACAGCATTCTTCTGGGCTGAGATGGCGCAGATTACATGGACCGATATGTAAAGCCGCACGTTAGTCAAACCTTCAACCTTCGTAAAAAACACCCGGGCTGGAAAACTGTATTTTTGGTAGGGGTAGGCTCAGTCTTCGCAAAAGACTGCTTTAGCCGGCCTGCCTCAAGTTAATCCACAAACTTTTCTTTTATTGATTCTTATGTCCCATTCAGTGCTGCCTGAGGACGACCAGGAATATGAAAAATTTGCTCAACAAAATTTTTGTTCCTGTAGTCCGAAGGCAAACACATGTAACCCCCCCCCCCCAATAATTTTATGTTGCGCATTAAGAACACGTTGCTCATTGCCTGGGGTTTTTCAGGGGAGTCAGTTGCCAATCACTATTGCTAATTTAATTGCTATCTTCTGTCCAATAGGAGAACAAGACTTAAACCCCATTCTGTGCTGCCTTCGGGACTACAGGAAACAAAAATTTCAGTGAGCAAATTTTCATAATAATAGACCCACAAGGAACAGGAAATACACTATATATCCAATACCATATAGAGCATATACCGACCAAAAAAAAATAAGCATCAAGAGATTGCGGGGCTCTCTGACACTGTGGAGCACTGAGGATACCAAAAATAATTATTTTAAAGATAAAATTGAATGTGGCAAAATCAATACAGTACAAACAAGATCAACAAGTTTCGACGTGAGCATCTTATTCATGAGAAAGACACTTGGCGTTGAAGCGTGTGATCTTGTTTGATGGATCAATTTTGTATCAAGTTTGCATGAAGTTTTCCTTTTATGACGTTTTATGCGACTTTTGATATGTTATAGGGCAGGCAATTTTTAAGCCCTTCTGCAATTGGATTAGATCCTTCCTCTTGTATTCTGACAGATTCCCTTGTTGTCAGTGACTCTTAAGATGGGGCTGTTGCTAGGCTCTTCGTCACACTTGGCCTGAATACGGTGTGAGACACTGAAGGGGGAAATGTGGATGGGCGGTTATGTTTCCCCTAGGTTTGCTATTATGCAAGGCCTTAGTGTGCTGAGGTTGTGTGTCCAGCACCCTGGACATAGGTGGTGGGAACAGCCTAATCAGCCTGCATAAAGCCGCTGAGCAGAGCTGAGAGTGTGTTCTCTCTGAAGGAGGTGGAGAGCACAAAGCCCTGACCTCTGTGCCTGGAGCAGCGACTTTTTTATGTAATAGTGGTGAGTTAGAGACACTCTGTTTAGTTAGCACCTGACGGGTAGGATTTTGTTTGTTTAATGCCGAATGTAAAGGCTGGTTTATTTTGCTGCTGCAAATAAACGCAGGCAAGACCTGTTTTGGACTGTTACCTTGGTGTCACTGTCTTGAACTGCATCCCCAACACCGCTACCTCAGACTCTACTGGGCCAAATTTTCCACAACGAAAGTAAGAATGACATGTGAGACACCCTCTCTCTTCTCTCCTGCCTTCAGCTGATTCTCCTCATGCTGCTAGGAGCCCAAAACTAATGATCAGATATAACTTGAGTATAAGCCGACCCTATATAAATAGAATAGTAGTACCTAGTGTTTAACATAAACTGGAAACCTGGAAAACCTATTGCACTGACTATAAAGCTACGATGGGAGTCAGTCAGGCAGCCAGTGCTGCCCCCCCAGTACATAGCTCAGTGGGCATGCCCCCCAGTACATAGCCAGTGGCTGCCCCCCAGTAAAGACAGTACCAGTACATAAAGCAAATGCTTCCCCCATATTATAGCGCAGGGCACTGCCACTCACCCCATATATAGCCATGCCTGCACTTCCATGGATATAGCCGTGGGCCACTGCACTACCACTGTATATAGACAGTGCCTGCACTACCACTGATACAGCCAGTGACTGCACTACCACATGTATATATCCAGTGCCCTGCACTTCCCATGTATGAAGCGAGTGTGCCTTCCCCCTGTATAAGCCAGTGTCTCTGCCTTCCCCTGAGAATAGATTCAGGGGGCAGGAGGGGGAACACAGCTGGGGGCACAAGAGGGGCCTAGTGACCTGGGGGCAGAAAGGGAGCACTAAAGCTCGGGGCAGCAGGGGGGGACTGAAACTGGGTGGCACCCCAGGAGGGCGTGACTAGAACTGGGGGCAGGAGGGGGACAAAACTGGGCAGAATGGAAGCGGGTAAATAGAACTGGGGCAGCAGGGGGGTTAGAATGGGGGCAGAGAGGGGTGAACTAGACTGAGGGGCAGGAGGGTGTGAACTAGAACTGGGGGCAGAGGGGGGCACTAATCTGGGGCAGCAGGGGGGGCTAGTTAGAACTGGGGGCAGGAGGGGTGAACTAGAACTAGGGCAAGGAGGGGGGCCCACTCACAGCTGGGGGCCAGGAGGGGGGCCACATACAGCTGAGGGGGCCAGAAGGGGGAGCTAGAACTGGGGGCAGGAGGGGTGAACTAAAACTGGGGGCAGGAGGGGGGCACTACAGCTGGGGGGCACCAGGCGGGGGCTAGAACTGGGGGCCGAGGGGCAGCGGGGGGCACTACAGCTGGGGGCAGCAGGGTGGGCTTAGAACTGGGGGCCAGGAGGGGTGAACTAGAATGGGAGGCAGAGAGGGGGGCCACTACAGCCGGGGGCGAAGTAGAGGGGGCTTAGAACTGGGGGCAGGAAGGTGGGGAAACGGACGGCCAGAAGGGGGTGTGAACTAGAACTGGGGGGAAAGCAGGGGCAGGCACTACAGCTGGGGGCAGCAAGGGGGGCTTAGAACTGGGCGGCAGGAGGAGGGCACTACCAGCGGGGGCAGCAGGGTGGGCTTAGCAAACTAGGGGCCAGGAGGGGCGGTGAATTAGAAAGAATGGGGGAGCAGGAGGGGGGCACTACAGCTGGGGGAGAAGGAGGGGGCCACTAACTGAGCAGGGGGGGGGCGCACGCAGGAGGGGCCCCCGCCACCCAGCAGGGCGGGGCTTTAGAGAACTGGGGGCAGGAGGGGTGAACTAGTACTGGGGGCAAGAGGGGGACACTACAGCTGGGGGCAGCAGGGGGTGCTAGAACTGGGGGCAGGAGGGGGGCACTACAGCTGGGGGAAGCAGGGTGGGCTAGAACTGGGGGTAGGAGGGGGGCACTACAGCTGGGGGCAGCAGGGGGGGCTAGAACTGGGGGCAGGAGGGGGAATAGAATCGAGAGCAGCAGGGGTGCAATCAGCTGGGGGCAGAAGGGGGGACTTAGAAACATGGGGGCAGGAGGGGTTGAACTAGAAATAGGGGCAGGAGGGGGGACTACAGCTGGGGGAGGAGGGGGGGGGCACTACAGCTGGGGGCAGCAGGGAGGGCTGAGAACATGGGAGGGGCAGGAGGGGTGAACTAAAACTGGGGGCAGAGGGAGGCACTTACAGACTGGGGGGCACCAGGGGGGGGCTAGAACTGGGGGCGAGGCAGGGGGGCACTACAGCTGGGGGCACGCAGGGGAGGGCAGTAAAGACGGGGCAGAGGGGTGAACTAGAAATAGGGACAGGAGGGGGCACTACATCTGGGGGGCTAGCAGGGGGGGCTAGAAACTGGGGGGGGCAGGAGCGGGATGTGAACTAGAACTAGGGGCAGGAGGGGGGCACTACAGCGGGGTGCAGGCAGGGGGGCCACTACAGTGGGGGGAAAGAAGGGGGAGCAAGAAAAAACTGGGGGCAGGAGGGGTGGAGGGAACTAAACTGGGGGCAGGAGGGGGGCACTACAGCTGGGGGCACCAGGGGGGGGCTAGAATGGGGCAGGAGGGGGGACAACTAACAGCTGGGGGGGAAGCAGGGTGGGCGTAGAAATGGGGGCAAGGAGGGGTGACTGAACTAGAACTGGGGCGGAGCAGGGGGGCACTACAGCGGGGGCAGTAGAGGAGGGGCTAGAACTGGGGGCAGGCGGGGGGAATGGGGCAGCAAAGGGGTAAATAGAACTGGGGGAACAGGGGGGCACTACAGACTGGGGGCAGCAGGGGGGCGAGAGAACTGGGGGCGGAGGAGGGCCACTACAGACTGGGGAGCAGGGGATCAGAACTGGTGGCAGCTGACTAGAACTGGGGCAGGAGGGGAGTCACTAAGACTGGGGCCAGGAGGGGGGGCACTTACAGCTGGGCGAGGGGCAGCTAAGGGGGGGGGGGCAGCAGGTGGGGGCTTAGAATGGGGGCAGGAGGGGTGAACTAGTAACTGGGGGCAAGAGGGGGACACTACAGTGGGGGGCGGCAGCAGGGGGCTAGAACTGGGGGCAGGGGGGGGCACTACAGCTGGGGGAGCAGGGGGGGCTAGGAATGGGGTAGGAGGGGGGCATACAGGCGTGGGCAGTCAGGGGGGGGGGCTAGCATGGGGGAAGGAGGGTAGTGAAACAGAACTGGGAGCAGAAGGGGGGCACTACAGATGGGGGCAGGAGGGGGGCTGTAGAACTGGCGGAGGCAGGAGGGGTGAACTAGAACTAGGGCAGAGGGGGGACACTACAGCTGGGGGCGGAGGGGGGCACTACAGCTGGGAAGCAGAGGGAGGGCTAGAACTACTGGGGGCAGGAGGAGTGAACTTAAACTGGGGGCAGCAGGGGAGGCACCTACAGACTGGGGGCACCAGGGGGCAGAAACTGGGGCAGGAGGGGGGCATCACAGACTGGGGGCGCGGGTGGGCTAGAATGGGGGCAGGAGGGGGCCACTACAGGACGGGGGAGGAGGGGGGCACTACAGCTGGGGGCAGCAGGGGGGGCTAGAACTGGGGGCAGGAGGGGGACTACAGCTGGAGGCACCAGGGGGGCTAGAACTGGGGGCAGGAAGGGTGAACTAGAACTGGGGGCAGGAGGGGGGCAAAACTGGGGGCAGAAGGGGTGAACTACAGCTGGGGGCAGCAGGGGGGGTCTTGAACTGGGGGGCAGGAGGGGTTGAACGAACTGGGGGGCAGGAGGGGTGAAACTAGAAACTGGGGGCAGGAGGGGTGACTAGAAACTGGGGCAGGAGGGAGCATAGAATAGGGGGCAGAATTATAGTAATTTATTATTGTGCATAAGGTCAGTATTAAGTAGGTATATCTGTACATAGGGAGCAGTATTATAGTGATCATATTCCTGTACATGGGGGCGTATTATAGTAGTTTATTCCTGACATAGGGAGCAGTATTATCAGTAGTTATATTCCTGGTCATAGGGGCAGTATATAGTGGTAAGGTAAACCTGCTGATGACGATCAAATCCGTCATTTTATTTTCCTAAAATATTGTAACAGAGACTTCATTATAAGCTGCGCCGAATTTGATCTAATGAAAACAATTAGGCTAAAGCAAGAAGTTCAACAAGACCTTCAATCCTGACGTTCAATAAGCAACAGCAAGAAGTTCTCCAATCAAGGAGACCTACACGAGCTGCGAATTCTCCGACCCTTCTGCTTCGTCCATAATTTCTTATAGTTTTGTGATGAAACCAAATAAAGTTTAGCAGTGCAGAATTGCCATGGACATGATCGCATGAGTGAGATTTTAAATCAGCAAATGGTCTTGAAATTAATTTCTATGATGTGCACGAATGTTATGTGATTAGAAACACGCAGCCAACGCACACAATGAAAAGAGGATGTCTTGAATCCTACCCTAAACATTGGAGGAATGCGTGAGATTTCGCGATCAGGATGACAACGACGCCCCTCGTTTGCCACCATTTGCAGTTCTTGGGTCACATTTCCCGACTGGGTCTGATCATCCCACAATACGGTAAGTTTTCAGATAACATATGTTAACCGTGGTGACTTGCCTGTGAATCAGGGAGAGGGTATGGGTGATACTGTGGCTGCTTAGACAGATGGGAGGGGGTAATATTGCATAGCCACCTAGGTGTCCCTGCATCGGGAGTCTGAATTGTTACTATAGCATGTATGGAGAAGGGCCTTGGCCTGCGTGTGTGTATGCCCGCTTTGCTGAGACGAACAGAAAGGGAGGGGTGAGGACGTTCGAAGTTCATTATAGAGAGAGAGTATAGCGAAGACGCAGTGAAGATCAGAATAGGCCGTTCGAATTAGGAGAGAAAAGGACGGAGGTATGCATACCAGACAAGGCCCCGCCAGAATAAGGAGAAAAAGGACGGATGTTTGCCCGCCAAACATAGGCGCCAGAATGAGAACGAGGGTAACGTGGTGGTAAAGAACGGGTGTCTGGGGATTTGACAGGAATTAGAGGAGAAAAGGGAGATCGTTAAGCGGGGGACCTTCTGATAAACCTCAACCGGACACGCAGTGAGCATAAGTCCTATAACTGTGATTCGGCGAGCTTGAAGGTCAGACTTCTGAATAAACCTCTGTAACTGACACGCGGTGAGCTAAAGTCTCTATAACTGGTGATCGGGGAGCTTGAAGGTCCGCCCTTAAGCGTGACCAGTGACGGTAAGGAGCTCGGACAAATTATGCTGCGGTTTCGGAATAGGAAAGGACGTCCTCCCAGAGGAACCACTGGTGCGCTAGCGATAGTTCAGTGCAAAGAAGGGAAAAATGAGAGGGGTTAGACAGAAGATTGGCTTGATGTAAGTAGAGAGAGGTTGTTGAGTCAGGTAGGATGAATTAAGTAGGACTGTTGGAAAAAGTGCCACTTGATTAATGGAACAGGTTTTCGGTTTGAATGAAATAAAAAGTAATAATGAAGGTTTGAGAGTTTTGGGATGTGTTAGAGGATCTGATGATTGTACAACTTTGTAAACATGCAAAACAGACTCTGAGAACCTCTAACTTTGACTGATGGACCAGGACAGAGTGACCGGGATCCTTCAGTGTGCCGTTTAGAAAGGACAGGTGATAGGGACATTTCAAAGTTTTGATGTGGAAAAATTTGAGGACAATAGATCAATTATATTTTCCTTGGAGTGAAAAATGGCCCCTGTAATCCAGACTCCACCCCTGTATCTGGTGGTTAGAGAAGATGACACGCCCTACCATTCTTCAGTGGCGGCCATCTTAAGTCGGTTTATTTTTCAGTGGCGGCCATTTTAAGTTATATTCCTTTCAAGTCCCTGAAAGTTGATTGCTGTTGGCAGCCATAAAGGCTGGTTGTGGGGCTTTGTAGGATAACAGCTGAACCCCCCCCTCGGGATTCTGAGCAGACGTTTGAAAACAAATGCCGGCTGGTGATATTTCACCGTTTCGGGCCTCTGCTAGGGGTCTTGGAGTGAGGGATGTTGTTTGTTTGAGTATTATTAAAATTTATTGATTCCGACAATTAGAGAAAAATTACTATAAAAAGTGTTGCAATGTCTCTGGTACCTGCTTTCTGGCGTTTAAGGGGTTAACAGAAGGGTGGGGGCTGTTGGAGCTGCGTTTTGTTTTGTGAAGACATGTACATGGCCTTGACGCTGAAGTTCTCCAAAAATCTAGGGCTCTGTCTGAGCTGTGTTATCACTTTGTGTTCTGTTCTGACCTTGACGCTACAGTAAGCTGAAGTTGTTTACAGAAGGGGGCAGATCGCTGCATTTAGAGTTCTCCCTGACAATCTAAAAAAGACTTGAAGGAATTTATTTGGTTGTGGAACAAGAATACAGTATGATGTGATGTCCTCCTGTGTAACCCATGAACAGACTAAGCAAGAACAAGCCCCCCAACTGTATTACAGAGCCTATGACTGACTTTTGTTCCTTTTTGATTAAAAACCAACACAAGTGTACCTGGATTTTGTTGAGATGTTGGAGTCTGGCCAGAAGTTTATAGATAGTTAAGAGAATCCTATATGTCTGGATGAGATAAAGCGGAGACACACGGTAATGGAAGAGTCCCATGGGAACGGTTTGCAGCTTTGGGACACATGGGGAATGACCTGACAGTGTAGTGTACATCTGTTTTGTAATGGGTTGTTACCAAAGGTGTTAACGGACTAGAGACATCTCTACCAGATTTGTATATACAGGAACTGATAAGATTGAAAGCCAGAGGGAAACAAAGACCAGTTTCACAGACCACGGCAAAGTGACACTGACAACATTTCCAATAGTCTCAAACGACCGACCCAAGTGGGCGTGTTTTCGACTGTGGGGAGGAGACATTACTATAGTGAGTGGCGGAGATGCCCCCAACAGGGCAGGACAAGGGGTGGTGGTAATAGACAGGGATGTCAGCGAGAACAGTCCCCCTTCTGAACGGCCCCCCCAAACAGAGTTAGTGCCTTTCATTGTAAAACTGATGTGTGACTCTCCACTGCTAGCCCGATGATGATTTTAGCCCATTCCCGGTCAAGGAAAAGACCCAGAAAGAACAGCTGGATACCTGTAGGATGGTCTATGACCTCCAAGCTGCCAATGAGTGTACTTAGGCCCAGTAGTCCCTAGCCCAAACTGGCAGCAGTCCCCAGGGTGATATATTATTCACTGTTATTGATTTGGCAAATGTTTTCCTCTCTGTGCCCCTGCATGAAGATTGCCAGGACCTATTTGCCTTTACCAGTTCAGTATTCCAGTATACCTGATGCAGATTCCCACAAGGTGGGTAAAACTCACCCAGCCAATACCCCACGGCCCTACAGGGAGTAGACTGGCAGACTAGCCCCTTACTGGATGTTCTCCTTTTCAGTATGCGGAGGACCTACTATTTTTGTTTGCCAGGATGCATTTATTGACCTTATGTGTTTTCTGTTCCAGAAGGGTTACAAGGTTTCCAGAGACAAACTCCGGTACTGCCAGGAGAAGGTGGTCTTCCTAGGCCACTGCTTCTCAGCCACAGGCAGACACCTGACAGAGGGAAGAAAGCTGGCAGTCCAGAATGTGCCCCTGCCCTGAGGCCCTAAGCCTCTTCACATGTTTCTAGGACTGGCCAGCTCCTGCAGGACTGGGATAAGGTCTGCTGCCTCCAGCCTGATGCTGCCCCTTTCTGACTGCATTGCCTCTTCCCCATTTGCCCTTAGTCAGGAGGCAATTGATGCATTCCATATCCTTAAGCTGGTAAATCCTATCTGCCCCGGCCCTAGGCACATCCTATTGGATAAGACCTTTTGTTTTATTTTGCACTGAGTATCTAGGCCATGCCACAGGTGTCTTAGCCCAGGAACGTAGTGACCTACCCAGCGGCCCACTATTAGGCCTGGTTAGACTCAGTCTTGAGGGGAGCCCCTCATGTGTCAGTAGCTGCAGCCAGCAATCTGCTCAGCGAGGCCAGTGAGTTGATCCTAGATCCTAGATCACTCAGTTACTGTTACCTTGCACAATGTCCTCACCCAAGTACAGCCCAAGCATCTGAGCAAAGGCCAGACAGCTCAGACTCCAGTGTGCACTCCTGATGCCCCAGGATACACTGATAAGGTGCACAGCTCTGAATCCTTCGTTCTATCGCCAGACTTCCAGGATTCAGAGAGGGGGGGAGAGAAGGGTGATTAACCCAGATGTTGAGTTTTTTCTCATAGTTGGCTCCAGGTCTGTAGGAGAAGACAGACGGTTCTACCCTGGATATACAGTGGTCAGTGGCGCACATGAGGTAGTACAAGCAGAACCACTCCCTCCACACAGGTCAGCGCTGGAGGTGAAGTGATGGCACTCAGGGAAGCGCTACAGCGGGTGGAAGGTAAAGGGGCAAACCTCTATACTCAAGGTATAGGTCTGGGGTCTTAACACGACTATGAACCCTTATGGAAGGCTAGAGATTTCCTCACCTCTGCAGGGACCCCCTTTAAGCATGGCATGCTGGTTAAAGAGCTCATGGATCCTCTCTTACTTCCACAAGAGGTGAGGATAGTAAAAGTTAAACCACACACAATTTGGTAACTTCACAAGCTAAGGGCAAGTATGTGGCTGACGGGATGGCGAAGGCAGCTGCACAGATGGAGCCCAGAGACTGTCCTGAAGTCTCAGCGCTGAGTTCTGAGCTAAAAGTTTGATCCACAGGTGTTCCAGTCCCTGGTGGCCCGAGAGTCATCAGAAGTGAAGGAAGTGTGGAGGAGAACTGGAGCCCAGATGCCGATGGGACCTGGATGCTGGGAGAGAGGGTGTGCCTGGCCAGAGCCCTGCACCCGACAGTAAGTCAAGTAGGCCACAGACACACACACATATCCAAAATGGCCATGCTAGTGCTCATAAACCATCAGTGGTTTGCCCCGGGCATTACTACCCCTGTCACTAGACTAGTGAAAGCCTGTATAGTCTGTGCCCGCCACAACCTGGGTAAGGTGGTAAAGACCCCACGGAAGGTGACACCCAAGCTGCTGTATCCCTTCCAGAGACTGCAGATGTATTTTATCCAGCTACCAAAAAGTGGTATGTAGGAGTACGTGCTTGTGTGCATTGATCTCTTTCTAGGGTGGCCAGAAGCTTCTCCCATGACCAAGGCTACTGCCAGAGCTGCAGCCAAGAAGTTGGTGAGTGAGATTTTTCTGCAGGTTTGGACTTCTGGAAACCATAGAGTCCGGTCGCAGAACCCACTTCACTGGACAGGTAAAAACCTAAAGCCTTGTCCCTCCTGGGTGTACAACAGGCCCAGCACACCCCTTGCCCTTCCCAAGTTAGTGGTGGGAATGAAAAACTAAACAGCACTCCTAAGATAGAGATCCAGGAGGCCATGGAAGTAACAGGGAAACCATGGTGCGAGTGCTTTCCTGCTGCCCACCATTCAGTTAGGACCACACCCAACAGAAAGATGGGATTGCCCCCCTTTGAAGTATTTTTTGGCTGCGCACCCAGACTAGGCCCCTACATCCCACAGACCCTATAGCTGATGGCAGGAAACAAGGTGGAACATGCCACAGTTGAGCCAGGCCTTGGGAAAGGTCGGCAAAAGTGTTTCTGATTCCTTTTTCAGATCCAGACAGAGACCTCAGGACGCATAACCTGAAGCCTGGAGACTACATGGTGGTAAAGAGACAGCAGGGAGAGAGTTTGGAGAGAGTCCTTTCCAAATCCTGCTGACCAGTGCCACGTCTGTGAAGATAGAGGGAAGTCGGCATGCTTCCACGCTTTCTATTGCAAACTTACTCATTCTTCTTGCTAGCTGGTCTCTTCTGACTGACTGTATGCTCAGGGACACCCCAACCATGACTATCACTGCTCAGGGACACCACAACCATGACTATCGCTGTATCTATAGGGCTGACTGTATGCCCCCAGGGTAGAAGACTTTACCTACAGTTGGTGCAGGCAATGACCTTCTTTAACATTGACAGCACTGGTAACCCTGTATTAGCAGTGTCTGATGTGTACTGGATTTGTGGGGATAGGAGAGTCAGGTCGGGCCTAGAGGCTGGGAAGGTGAGTGTACGGTGATAAAACTTGTGCATTCCTTCCTCGTGATCCCCAGGGATAAGTTTTATCGGATACATAAAGAAAAGGTAGAGAATCCCAAAGGATTGTGGAGGTCGGAGAGAAGCACCTAGATGACGTTTATATAGATACAGTGGGAGCACCAAGGGGGGTCCCAGATGAGTACAAGGCCCACAATCATATATGGGCAGGACTAGAGTCCATTATTACCCAGATAGCTATGAGCAAAGATGTTGGTTGGGTAACTGTTTTTATTGTAATCAACAGAGATTTGTGAATTATATCCGAGATGCTTCCCAGAACTGCATGATTTTGGACATGACCCTTGCTGAGAAGGGAGGAGTCTGTAAGATGGTGGGAGTGGCTTGTTGCATGTACATCCTGGATGACATCGCCCCCTATGGATCGATTACCCATGCTCTTGAAAAGATTGAAGGACTGTCCAGGGAACTCAAAAGAAACTCAGAAGTGGACGCTATATCCTTCACTTTGTGGATGGGGGATTGGAAGGGTTTCCTTTAAGTGCGGATGATATTGGGGATTGTGATTTTGCTCTTGTCACTTATTGTGTGTTATGTGGTCCCCCCCATCAAGTCCACCAAGTATCATGGTTATCAGTAGTTAGACAAGCCAAAGACCCCTTACTCAAGTTACCTAAATTTGCATAATGAAGATCAACCACCCCTGAAACATATCAAAAACCCCCCGGAGTAGGGAGAGGTAGAGTAGAGATTTGATTCCCATATGTGAAAGTCCACTAAATGGGGGCACACCCAACCGGGGTCTGCTGTCATCTAACTGGTGAAGAGGAGAGCGAAGCACATATGGGCAGCGAAGCACATATGTAGGTCCTTCTAGACTAAGAGTAGCTGAGAGAAATTCCAGGATTTAGGGATGATCTATCCTCAGCGTGAGCGGGGACTTTTTCTGAGTCAAGACACTGTCATGATCCCTCTGTGAGGGGAGCGGGGACTCTATCATGCAGACACCTCATGAGTCACCTCCTGCCTGGTCGAGCGGGGAAGATCTGCAGCCGACAAACTTCATGATCCCCTGTCGTGCTGGGAGCGGGGGACTCTCTGAGAGACACTCATGCGTCCTCTGTGCGGTGCGTTCGGTGAGCTCAAAATGTGTAGATTATAAGGGGACGGGCTTATCTAACTTTCATTTACCTCTGAACATCGACTATATCTTCTTGACACCATAGAAAGAGATGAGAGATCAGAGATGATGAGAATCCATGAGATGCCATTAACACAAAGGGGGACAGATTTCCAGCTGCTAAAATCAGATTCCTAGTTGCCATGGCAACCAATTATAGCTCAGCTTTAATTTCACCCAGTGCTCATGAATATTTAAAGGGGAGCTGTGCTATGGAATATTATTGATTTTAGATAGCTCGATAAGAAATCTTTCCCCAATGACACTCAGCTCCTGCTACATCCCACACAAAAGCCAGCTCTGCTATATGCCTCCCCGCCTCGTGATAAAAGATCTTTTTAGGTACGAATCTATATATGGTAGTTACTGTAACGACTCTAGCAGAATACGGCGCCATAAAGTGCGGAGGTACGGACACGCATTATTACCCTGTACCGTCCCCCCAGAAAAAAAAGAACGTGCCTAAATAGAAACATACCAGCCCCCCAAAAGAATAGGCCAATATTCCTGTATTTAGATATTAATACTTGGTATCACATTATGCAGATTACCAAAAGAATACGACCCCAGACCAGTAATAATGAGGACGGTCGATACTAATACAGGTTACCCACACATCACCGCTGTAGGTGGCGCCTCTCTCATCATGTGAACTATCCCTCTATCACCATCAGTGCTGTCCCGAGTGACTTATTACTCGAAATGGATCCTCTCACTATAGTTGTCAGTGTGGATCCTCTCCACTCTAGTTGTCAGTGTGGATCCCCTCCACTCATAGTTGTCAGTGTGGATCATCTCATCTAGTTCGGCCAGTATGGATCCTTCACTCCTAGTTTCGCGTGGATCCTACTCAACCTAGTTTGTCAAGTGTGGCTCTGTCTCACTTTAGTATCGTGGGATCCGTCTCAATCCCAGTTGTCAGTGTGGATCTCTCACTCCTATTTGTCAGCGCTGGATCCTCTCACTCCTAGTTGTCACGCGTGGATCCTCTCACTCATAGTTGTCAGCGTGGATCCTCTACCATATTGGTCAGCAAGATCCTCTCCTCTAGTGTCAGCTTAGATCCTCTCACTCCTAGTTGTCAGCGTAGGATCTTACACTCCTAGTGTCAGTGTGGATCCCTCACTCCTAGTGTCAGTGTAGATCTCCCAGCCTAGTTGTCCAGTCGTGGATCCCCTCACTCCCTAGTGTCAGTCTGGATCACTCACTCCAGTGTCCGTCCTGGATTCCTCATCCTAGTTTTCAGTGTGGATCTTCACTCCTAGTTGTCAGGGGGAATCCTCCAACGCTCGTGACCTTGGAAGTAAAAGAGTGAGGCTACATGCACACGATGCATGCCCGCTGGTACCCTAGACTTATTACGGGCGCATACATCGGTTGCAGGGAGAGAGGAGCGGGGGATGAGCGAGCTGCCCCTAGGAATACAGAAACGTATTCTGGAGAAAGATAGGAACTGTCTTTTTTACCGGGATAGGGACGGACAATGCGCACAGGACTCTACCGTTAGTGAGGAGATTGAATGTATGGGGGACGTAATATATGTTGCCGTACTAACATCGGCTGTATATACGTCTCCTGACTTCGATGAATGTCGCCTAAACCGTTCCTAGAAAGGCTTTATAACAAATGTGCATTTCCCTTTCCACCCCTACAGATTACATTGTTTATATTAAAGGTTGGATGGTCAGAATGAATCGGAATTGATACCCAGAGGCCATCGTCTATGCTTAACATGTTGGCGGGGTAGATGCCTGGGCAAAATTGGCACTAAAAGATTAATAGGGGCCGACCTTAAATAAAAACCATCATATAACTGGGGTCGTCTCTGGGTGGGGGCACTGTGTGTTGTCCGTTGTAGTGCCAAAAAACTTATGGATGGCTCAAAGGCATTCGCTCATCGCCAGCAGAAAATCAAAATGTGGTACAGAATGTCTGTACTCCAGTAGTCCCTGATCGAATGGTCTAACAATCCAGAACGAAAGTATTATGCCCCAACCAAGGCACAAAGAGAGGAGACACTGTGGAAGTTTGAAGTCTATTCTGGAGAGAATAGCTCATACCTGCATGAGATGTGGGGCAGGGGGAGCACATTCACGTGACCAACGGCTTCACCCCAAGTGTGGAGTAGGGACGTTATCGTAGTCCTTCCTCCCGCATGCCTAGGCTGCAGGGTCCAATCCAAGACAAACACATAAGCTTGCCGATAATTGCTTGTTCTCTTTTTGTCTTTTTATCCCCATTTTATTTTTTTGTTTCATTTATCCCTAATTATTCTCTGTTCCCTCTCTGCTGCGGCACGCTGTTGAATGTCCCACTGTGGGACTAATAAAGGATATCGTATCTTATCTTATCTTACTTCGCATCTAGTCTGCAGTGACAGGGCGTCAACCGTGGGTTGTGCATTAAAAGGAAGTGGGGTTTTGGCATAGTTGGCATATGTTTGCAGCTGTGGGCAGAGTAAGCAATTAGCCATATGGCAATCCTGGACTACAATTAAATCAACAGCTCCTCATAAAAAAAAAAATTTAAAAAAGTCACAGCTCGAGGCCTTGCCGTGTCAAATTTAATTCAGGTGCCCAAAAACGTGGCGGGACCCTGAGGGTATAATTTTGGAGGCTACCCATGTGGGGTCAGTGGAAGCCGCAGCAGACCGTCAATTCTCAGAAAAGTCCCGGCCAGGAACCCTAGGTGCGCTTTCGGGTCCTTCAGGTCACTGCGAGAAGTGTAGCATGAGGAGGATGATCTGTAAAAGGGGACCATCATCCCCACAGCTGACTCCAACACGGTGCTCCGTTTCTGAGACAAATAAATAAGTGGCAATCAGAAAAAAAATAGAGAACGACATGGGACAAGACGCACGATGGCACACACAAAAATAGATTAAGTGCACCCTACTACAGGGAAAAACTACGGCGTTGGAAAAAAATAATACAAGGCCCAAACAAAGAAAACCTATGTGCAATGTGCAAATGCCGCTTACAGATGCTCGGAGCCTTGCCTAAGAACAACCTACTACGCTAAAGATACCGCTATTCACACGGAGCCAGAAAAGTGCGGGCCAGTGCCAGAACAATGCTACCACCAGCGCACTGAAAGTGCCGTTTGGGGGTTTCAGAAGGGCAGAAGGAAAAAACGGAAGGACAAGTGTGATGACGCATGGTGATACACAGGGAAACACACAGGAGCAGAGGGAAAGACAGGGCATCAATAGAGATAAGATGGGAAAAATGTGTTTGGTGCACACAGTAACGCTCTGCTCCTCTCTCAGCAGTACCAAACCAAATGGTGCGTAGAGGAAGGACGCTAAAAAACAGTTTTTTAGCCCATAAAAGATGTACTCGCAGCGATAGCGGGCGGGACTGATACGACTTGGTTGGGTGAGTGGCAGGAGGTTCTACGGCTCAGTCACTGCATCCCTCGTGATGTCACCAGACAACGTGACATGTGGCAGGGGTTAGCACCTGGTGCACTTGCGCAATACTAGAACAGTGATCGAGCGCTTAATCCCCGGGAGCCAGCCCATATTAGCAATTTACTAACTTTTTGAATGCAACAAAAAATTTCACCAGTGAAGAATGCATTTTGGAGACAGAATTAAATTCTGTGTGACAGAATACATTTGGAATTATGCCTATGGACACCAAAATGCATTTTGTCGACAGAATACATTTTGTGAATTTGTGAGCGTTCGGGTGCCCCGGCAAAATGCATTTTGTTTGAGACAATGGAATTCTGTGGGACAGAATACATTTGGAATTTTGTATGAAAAAATGCCCAATTTGAGAGTCAGAAATATCAGAATAAGTTCTAATGGGCAAACAGAATGAATTTTGTGAGACAAAATTAATTCTGTGTTACAGAATACCATTTTGTGAATATTGTATGACAAACTGTGTGGGTGACAAAAATTAATCTGTGTGACTGAATGCATTTGTGAATTTTGTATGACAAGAGCATTTTTTGAGGACAAAATAATTCTTGGCTTACAGAATTACATTTTGTGAGACAAAACAATGTATGTTTATGACAAAATGCATATGGGTGGACAAAAAATTGGATTTTGTGGACCCAAAATGGCATTTGTAGTCAAAACAATTATATTTTGTTGACACAAATACATCTGTTTACACAAAATAAAACTGCATCAACAAAATTAATGTTTTGGCATTATGTTGAAAGTCGTAATTGATTTTGTGCACACAAAAATGATTTTGGAATGGACAAAAGGAAAGGAAATTTGGTCGATTAAATATTTACTTTGTAAGCCACAAAACAGATTTTGTGATGACAACATTGAATTCGGTGTCCATTAGTATGAATCTGTGATCACAAAGTAATTTTGTACACGAACACATTTTGTTGCACAAGAATACTTCTGAACAAATGGCGCCCCCTACCTCTGTTCTGCCTTTTTCCTGGAGGCATCATTAAAAACGCACAATAAGCAGTAGCAGTAATGCAAAATTAGTCATACTAGCAGGGACGGGGGCAATCTAAAATAGGCCAGAGAAGTACATGGAGAGTGGGGAATAAACTTGTGTTTAAAAGAGTGTCTTAAGCCTGATCCTACAATGCCTCTGAAGGATAGGCTTTGGTTACCCTGTGACAAAGGACCACATGTGTTGGCTATAGGGGTTCTTTGTTATCTTTGATTATCTAGACATATGTCCCTGAATTCTCTTTATGAATGCCGGAAGGTGTTTCCCATGAATCAGCAGGGCAGGTGCATTTGGCTAGATATTTACAATTCTAAGAGGAAGCACATTGATGAGTTCCTCCTAGTCTCATAACTCTTCAGATTTCTAAAGCAACACCAAACAAGGGGAGGGGACAAAGACTCTTAAACAAAGGTGGGACAGAAAAAGGGCCGGAGAGGTTAGAGCAAGGAAAAAATTTTTAGGAACGTCCATTGGGCCATCACGTAGGCCCTAAGGTTGTAAGCCTGGTCCAAAGTCCAAGCTGGAGAAACAGACGACCTCCAATGATTAACTTATCCTCCCACCAGCAAAAAAAATCAGGATGATGAATTCCTTGCTAGAGATTCTCCTTTTGACCAGTGTCAAACGAATTATATTTTGAATGGACAAAGGAGCAGGTGAGATAGCCATCGGTCACTCCACGGGGAGGAGTTCGACTATCGGGGACCTCACTGTGATTGAGATTGGCTCTGCCTGCCACGCCCACTCTGACATCCACTCGTGTTTTTTTGTTTATTGGCACCCTAGCTTACTGTGCCAAATTTAACCCTAGGCGGCCACATGGACATTATAGTATGTCCCGGTTGGCTAGATACTTGCGCACCAGGACGCACTATAAGTATGTTCTGGCAGGTTTCCGACGGAGCGGTTTACCAGAAGCAAGCAGCGGTCAGACGTAATCCCAGCTGACACCACGCGCTAACACCCGCGATCGAGCCGGCTCATACATGCCCGCGCATGTAAAGGTGTTTCTCTAGGAATCGGATCCCCAGTCCACTTACTCGGGGGATCCAATCCATGCTGGGCAGCCCCGAAAGTCTGCAATGACTCCGGGCTGCCCGATGTAGGCAGTCAGATACCTCCGGGTATGACTTAAACTGTCTGCGCATGCTTCGCATGCTCAGACAGTTTAACTATTACTATGAAGAAGTGACTGTAGAGCAGTGTATTGGGACTTGAACTAGCGATCAGAGCATCGTGGTTCAAGTTCACGTTCGTCTAAGTCAAAAAAAAAAGTTGAAAAACAGTAAAAGTTAAGACACATTAGAATAAATAAATAATAAATACTTTAAAATAGAAGCACCTAACAGTACTTCCCAAAAAAAAACTATAAACTATAAAAACACAAAACACACAAAAAAAAACAACCACATATTTGGATGTCGCAGCCGTAAAACAATCTAGATACAAAACAGAATCTTAATGGGACTGCACGGCAAGCGCAGGGGGGAAAAAACGCAAAAAACGTTCTCGAAAAAAGATAATTTTTATTAATCTTAAAAAAAATGTTCTACAATGATTTAAAAAGTCTACGCACTCTAAATGAGACCACTAAAAAGAACACATCTTCTCACAAAAAAATAAGCCCTAACCAGATTGTAGAGAAAAATAATAACGTTCTGCATATAAAGATGGTGTGATGCTAAAATGAACAAAATTTTCTCCAAATAGTTGTTATTCGTAAAATGAATAAATATACACAAAACCACCACGTATTTGGTATCAGCTAAGTCCGGACAATCGCATAATAAAAACAGAAATCATATGGACCGGACAAAGTGAACTTGTTAAAACACCACCTCAAAAAGGTCTCCAAAAACAAGTTTTAATTAAACCTGTAAAAAATGCTCTAAAGAGTTATTAAAAAGTTACGCACTCTCAAATACGACCACTAAAGAAAAAATCCTTAGCCCTTAATTAGATTTGTAACGCAGAACCAAATTAAAAAGTGCATGGATAAAAGCGTGATGCTAAAAATTAACATTTTTTGCAAATCACTTCATTCAGTAAAATGGGGGAGCTATTTATTTTTTTAAAACATAAAATGAGTTTTTCATAATGTGGTGACTCCCATAGAATACGAAATTAATATACAAGTATTTATGGTATGTGGTAACGGCCAAAACACAACAAAAATGCTTCCTAAAAATTGATGGATTTTCATTTACTCCACAACAAAGAGTTAATAAAATCTCAACCAATTAGCTAAAGATGCCCAAAATATGTACCTAAAGTGCATCTTCATGTAGCCAAAAAATAAGCCCCTATAGATTCCACAATAAAAGAATACAAAACAAAATTATAAGGCCTGACAAGTGTGACATACAAAATCTGATCTGCATGGCGCCGTCCTTCCACTTCGATGTTCGAGCCGTCGCACCCATACTGAGGTAACAACCACATATGGAAGTAATCAGTGGGTGACTCGGGGAGATGGTGTATTCCAGAATCTTTGGTGAGCCTTTTCAATTTAATCCCTTAACACATGTTTAATTTTCACCCCCAAAATGAATGTATTGTCAAAAAATATACATTTGTAGACCACACTCCATTTGTTTTGTTTTCGAACCCCTTGGTGGGGGCATTTTTGGCCCAAGTAGCCAACACGTGGCGTGGTAGCGCGGGGCTCGGTGATGCAGTTACGGACATGACACCAAGTATAGTCCAAAACGGTCCGTAGCTGGTATTTAATTGTCAGCAGGAAAATTAAAACAGCTCTTGAATTCAGCAATCAAAAAAAAATAATATCTCTAACCCGTCAGGGTGCTACGTAAACAATGATTCTTGACTCACCCACTAACAAAAACACTTGGCTGCTCCAGGCACAGAGGTCAAGGCGCGTGCTCTCCAGCCTCCTTCCAGAAGAGACAACAAACTTTCATGCTTGCTCAGTCGGATCTTTATGCAAACTGATTAGTCTTGGCTCCCATCACCATGGTACCAAGGTGCTGGAAAACACAACCAACCTCAGCACTAAGGCCCCTTGCCATAATAGCAAAACCATAGGGGAAACATACCGCCACATCACAGTTAACCCCTAATGTCTCTACCAACCCTCCCCCTACTGGTTGACCTGTGGGGGCGACAATACTTTGTTCGGCCAACATCAGACAGTGGGTCGAGGACAAGGGCAGTCGGCATTCCCATGCAGTCCTCCCTGCCGGTTCAACACCGTGAATTGAAACTTCTGCAACATTAGGAACCCCTTGTGACCCTGGGCTTCCTCTCTTTGGCCTGACTCATCCAGGTGGGGGAGAGTGTATCGGATCACTAGTATGTAAACTGTCGCCCTATCAAGTAATACCTAGGGGATGCAACAGATCCCATTTTATACGCGCAAGCATTCCCTCTTCCTAACTATACGTAGTTTCTATCTAGGGGGGCTGAGCTTGCGGCCATTCAGAGTGGGGGAAGTGTCAAGGGATGTTCCTCACCTCTCCCTTATGTTGGAAGAGGACAGCCCCGTAAGTACCCCTTCGTGAAGCGTCATTCCTGCCCAACTAAAGTCTGCGTGGAGTTAGGGGTGTTCAGTATACCGGCCCAATCCTCTCTGCCACAAACCGTCTTAGTGCTGGAGAAGTCCTGAGATGCCCCCTCAGCTCTGTCCTCAATCCACACTTTACCATCACCGCCCTGCTAACTTGTCAGTCGCTCAAGGGTGCGCTACTGGTAGACAAAAATCGGGCGATAAAATCACTGCGAAACGCTAGCCCACTATGCCGTAGAAAAGCCCTCACTTGCTTCTTGCTCATTAGGGCGTGGCCACCTGCTAGGATCGCCTATACTTTATTACTTGGGTGTTTGATGCACACCCTTTCGCCCATAAGGTACCCAGGTAACGGGGCCCATTCCCCTCGACCAGTCACATTTATGTGGGGTTCTGCTGTCAATCCCCTAGCCCCATCCTCTAGGGTAGTAATCATCCATTGCTTGCCACCTTGGCCAGGTGCACTGCCCAACGGTACTATAAACTTGATTCATCCGGTAGCGGGCAGGCATATCTCCGAGTGAGGTTTTAGCACGAAGATCCATTAACCTGTGGAATGTAGCGGTGAGCCCCATGTACCCAAGGGAAGTCACCGCTCGTACTGAAAAAAGCCCATCAGGAGTAACAAAGCGGTCTTACTCTTTGCCCCCGTCAGTAGGGGACACTGCCAATACCTTTCACGTCAGGTTCAAGGTGGAGAAGAAACCAGCCTTCCAAGTCGTTCTATCAAACTCGTCAAACCCTGGCCATGGATAAGAATCAAATTTGACACCTCGTCAACTTCCAAAATCATGCCGAAGAACCGTAGCGAATTCAGGTTTGGGAATCAACCATAGGACTCGACCAGTCACTTTTAGGGACTCCTCGATAACTCCAGGTCAACATTGCATGACTTCTTCGGATATGGCAAGCCCGCGCGCTCTCGCGGACCGGTAGTAGGTTTGGTGTTTTTTACCCGGATGTGGGTTCGGTTATGATGTTTTCATGCTTGATGACTGAAGTACGTCCCGGTAACTAGAGAACATCCACCATTCGGGCCAAACTCTCGCTTCCTGAATATGGCGCTGGATAGGGACTACACGAGATCCGTCTTCAGTCACACTTGGCCATCGGTACAACCTCCCTCCGGTGTCCCCTCTTGGGGACAGACGCTTTTTCTACTACTCCAATGGACCATCAGGGACTCTTCTTCCCTCCATGGGTTTAGGAGGTTCACGTTGGTAATTCTGTTCGGGTACCTCCCCCCACTTTCCCTGACTATATGGCCTTGCCATTTTGCCAAAAACTTGCTGTCAACGGTGGGCAACGAAACTAGCACTCTGTCGCTGGGTTTAAAAGTCCTGAGTCTGGCTGACCTATTGTAGACCCTAGCTGGGCCTCTTGTGCCCTTGTCTGTGCTCCTTTACAAGGGGCTTACCTACATCACCCGCCGCAAGAATAAATGTACAACCGGGGCATAGGAGACTGTTCACAAGACTAGTTTGGGGAGTCCACATCAGGGAACACGATCCCAATCTCGGTATGGCTACAAGCCAGAGAAGCCCAATGGCTGGAAGCACAAGGTCCATGACAGGCGCCAAGGGGAGACAGAAGGACGGGAGGAACTGGGGATCAGGCGATGGCAAAATCGAATAGCGACCCAAACAATACATCTACCACCAGTGGTGATCACTCTTTCAGCACAAGGGGACTCAGGTGGGACGTGGTCATTACCTTCTCAACCAGGCCATCTGGCTGAATATACCAAAAAAGCACGTGGGGAACGCATTTTTACAGCTGGGGGGAGACTTACACACCGAGTGAGCGTATAAGTTGAGGGGACCCTGGGTCAGTATGCCATCAAAGAGTCCGATTGGTGAAAAACAACGCGCAGTTTCAGCTGTGAGAGACAACAACCTCTGAACGATCCCTAGTGCAATTTTTAGGTCTTTAACCTCTCATGGAATCGTCTGACGGGGATACCAGTACTAGCGTCGTCAGAACAGAGTTTGGTAGCCCTCAAAAACTAACCTCCTTCGAGATTAATAGCGACTATTGGGGGTCGCGATCAGCAGATCGTTCAAATGGCACCAGATGATTAAAACGATTTGGTGGGCCGAAGGCCTCCTGATAGTGAGGCAGCACTACAGGCCGGTCATAGCATTACTCGGGCAGGACTAGCAATAACGTTAACTTCCACCGGGAGACGTCAGTCAATGGTCTCTCTTATGTATACGACTCGGTAAGCTATGCCGCTCCAGCCAGCGAAACGAGTGTATTGGTGTTGACACGGATTACATGGGCCCAAATCAACCGAACGATCAGATGGCACTCATGATCGTGGCACGTCAAATAGATCTGAGGGCGGATGGAAGTAATTACCTCGGGAGCTACACCGGGGTACACCCTCACGAGAAAAGCTGCGATCCTTCAGACCTAAATGCCTCCACACATGTTCTCCATCTAGCCCACGAGAGGGGACAGGCTCACCTCACACCCGTATCTGTCTCGACCCTGTGACAACAGTCCCCCCCACAATCACCATTCGGGGGTATATTTTGTCAGCCCCTGGTATATTGGGTACCCCCCATTTATCACCTTACACATTCTCCCGATGCATTATTAAACAAGGATGGGTCCCTGGAGCTGTGTGACAGAAAGAGCCCCCAAATTTTCACGGGAAATCTCAAGTCCGGCATGTCGGCCACCTCTGTGTCCCTCGAGTCACCAGCTAGGACCTCTAGGGGAGAGAATTCATAACATGGGGTCAACCCTACTGAGTGAGGTGCTGGTGATCGCACTGTCACGAAGGGTCAGGGTGCCAAGGCCGGACATACACGTGATGTACACATAATTCTTGAACCAACGCGAAGGCTGAGAGTGGGTTCGTCCTCAGAGACCAAACATGCCGGGTACAGTACTCTGCCTGAATACATAGACGTTACATGAAAACGGGTCCCCCCACACACGCCCAACTTAATGGGCACACTAGTAAACCTACAAGGGTGTATTTCGTGTTGATGACGTTCAGTATTCGGGATTTCGCGATTGTCCCCATGTATACACAACATCCACTCTCCGCCCACCTGGGATATGTCCCTGGATCACCAACGTTCCCCGCACCAGTCGTGGACCAGACTCCCTGTAGTCCTAGCAGGCTTTCCACTGTGTTGACCACCGATTGTGACCATGCACACTTGGGGTTCGGCATCCGTGACTGACTGGCCGCCAGAACCCGGACGGACTTACTGCAAAACAGTGACCCATCCGACCGGTTCGGTTCCGCAGTCCATTGGCTCCACTGACAGTGGGCAGTTGGCAAGGCAATTGGCCATTTCAATGGACCGTCCTTACAGACACAGCACCAAAATGAGAATATTGGCTCACTGACTACGCTCTGTTCCACGATGTCCTCACGCTGGTTTCTGGGTATCTCACAGCCTCAACCCCAATGAACCCCCTCCCAACCCTGACAGTGTCTGGCTCCCACCTTTCCAGTTTCAGTTGCAAGTCCCTTACCACGCTGGTTTGGTGACCCTGTCATGGCACCATGCTTCGGTGGGAGGAGGTATAGTAGAAGGTCCTCCGTAGCCCGATGACCTCTCTACTAGGGCACTAGATCCTACAGCTTTTGGGCGGACGACGGCCTACTGTCAAACACACCGCTTGGAGCAGAAGAGGGCTGCAAGAATCGGCTGAACTTGTTGGTCGGACCCTATTCTTCTCCACACTCTGTGCTGGGTGAAGGCAGTCCTCTGGTTGTAGCCAATCTCCCGGACAAGAGGATTAGCGTCATGCATTTGGAGAGCGAGTAAGCCCATTGGTGGACCGGCTGGGAGCTGAACTTGAACGGCTGAACCCAGAAACAGACCAGAATCTCCTTCCTTCGTTAGCGGGCGGTACTTACGGGCCTCCTTTTCGCTCAGTCGTAGTTAAGCTATTGCTACTCGTCCCGGTTCAGGAACGGGCCGAGGACATCTGCCACTGCTCAGGCCGTATGGGTGACTCCTCTCGCTCCAGCTACGCGACACATCCTCGAACGCCACTGCACACCGTACGGGTTCGTACGTCCATTGTTTTTAAGCCTTTTTTACTTGGTCCCGTGCGGAACGCTGGACAAACGGGTACCCTGGCCGACCATATGGGACCCTCGTAGTCGTCGTTGCGGTGACTGCCAGTATGCTCCGAGAAACGCTTTCTCCAATTCATTTCACTGGAACATGGCTACGGGAAGCTCGTTCACGTCTTGTTGCGGGAGCCGCTAATCTTCCTTCACCTGACTGCTGATGAGACATGGCTTGTCTGCGCACTCGGTCACCTCTCCTCTTGCTGCTGGGATCCATTGGCGCTGCAGCTGGCCGATTAGCCCTGGGACTCTTCCTTGTGCTGTGCCGATTTTTAGGGCTTACGGCCTCCTCTTGCAGGTATTTAATAAAGTCCTCGCATCTTTGTGCTGAAATCCTGCAATTTGCCCTGCGTTTTCACCAGCCATGCAATGTTGCAGGAGTTATCACAACTTTCAGGTGCGATGTCTCTTTTTTGAAACCTGCCGCCGATCTGAAGCACCAATGTGGGTGGGTTTTTGCCCAGTAAGCACTGGGGTACAGCGGTGGTGCTGTGATGCAAGTTCACGACAGGACACCAAGTATAGTCCAAAACAGGTCCAGCCGGTGTTTATTTCAGCAGGAAAAATTAACCACAAAACAGCCCTTACATTCAGGAATCCAACAAAACAAAATAATATTCCTACCGTATCCGACAGGTGTGACTAACTAAACAATGGGTTCATGACTCCACTCCACTAACAAAACACTGGAGCTGGCTCAGCACCGGGTTCAAGGCTGCGTGCACTCAACTCAGCCCTCCTTCCAGCAGGAGCAACATCAACATTCAGCTCGCTCAGGCGGCTTTATGCAAAAGCTGATTAGGCTGCTCCCATCAACCTGTGTTCCAAGTGCTGGACAACGCAAAAACGTCAGCACTAAGGCCTTGAAGAATAGCAACAATCCTAAGGAGGTACACATATACGCCCACCGTACTCACAGTGTACACCCCTCAGTGTCTCAACCCTAACAAACACCTAAAGGTGTTAACAACCTTCTTAAAAAGTAACTGTCTAAATTGACGGCGGTGTAGTGTTCCATAATGGTCATAACAATTCTAGCTATTTTTAAGCCTCTCACAGCAATAAAAGTGCAGCAGCGTTCTATCTAAAATATTAGTTGTGCTGATTTTTCCAATCATGAACTTATGACTAAAAATAGCACCCAAAACTCGAGCATTAACATTTCTAGCAAAATATGTGGAATCTTAAAAAAACCATGCCAACATAAAGCGACAGTTAGGAAATGCGAAGTTTATGAATTTATTGTGGGTGATATGACTATCTGCACAAAAGTAGAGAATGTAGAACTTTGAAAATAAAGAATTTTTCCAAATTTTTGCACACAATTTAGTTTTTTTCATAACTAAATACAAAAGAATCATCCAAAAGTGTTAAACAAATTGAAGTACAAGTACAAGGTTGTCACGAGAAAACATCTCAAAACCACCTGGATATCTTTATCGTTCCAAGCTATAAGCACTTCTTAGTGACACAGGGCAGACTTGAAAAATGGGACCGCATCCTTAAGGCCAAAAGAGGACGGTGTCCCGTAGGGTTTAAAGACCCTTGATGATTTCTGGCAAAAAAAAGAAACGCGTTGGGTCCTAGGGTCATACAATGTTAAGGGAACACGGTCAAAGTAGCTATAGTTAGCTCAGACGGTGTATAGATCACCGGTTATCTAGGAACAGTGGAGACAATTTAGGGCAACAATCAGCTGTCAGACTAAAAGATGCAAATGATCTAAAGCACTAGTCTGTAAACAACTAATAGCAATAAAAGCAGCAGCAGAATAGCAGTATTGAGCTCAGATAGAGGGAGTTACCATCAGTCACCTAGTGAGTAGTGGGAACCCTATGAGAGTATCAACCAACACATTAGACCTATGTGTGGAATGAGCTGAAGCACTGGCCTGCAATACTTGACAGCTACACCACTGCAGCAAAGTCTGTAGACATTAGCTAACTGCAACTGCCACCACTACTCTAGTGAGGATGTGATCAAACAAAAAGCACAACCCTCACTGTAATTTAGTACTTGTAATTTGTTCCCAAATTCACATGCGGTTCTTTACACCAGTGGTTCTCAACCCTTTCTAAAGCTGTGACCCCGCAATACAGGTTCTCATGTTGTGGTGACACCAAACCATGTACAAGAATATAACTACTATAATACTGCCCCTATGTACAAGAATAAGATAACTAATATAATACCGCCCCCTATGTACAAGAATAATAAAACTATAATACTGCCCCCATGTACAGGAATATAACTACTAATACTGCCCCTATGTACAGAATATAAACTACTATAATACGCCCCCTCTGTACAAAATATAACTATAGAATACTGTCCTATGTACAAATATGGAATACTATAATACTGCCCCCATGTACAGAATATAACTACTATAATACTGCCCTATGTACAAGAATATAACTACTATAATACTGGCCCATGTACAAGAATTAAACACTACTATGTAGCCCCCTATGTATAAGAATATAACAACTATAATACTTCCCCTATGTACAAGAATATATGCTATCTAAATACTGCCCCCTATGTACAGCAATATAACTACTCTAATACTGGCCCCCTACGTACAGGAATAAACTTACTATAATACTGCCCCCTATGACAGAAATATAACTACTATAATACTGCCCCCTTGTACAGAATATACTACTACTATAATACTGCCCTATGTACACAGAATTAACTATATAATATGCCCCCTATGTACAAGAATGATAACTCTACCTATATACTGCCCCCATTACAAGATATAAACTACTATAATACTGCCCCAGATGTACAAGAATATAACTACTATAATACTGCCCCTATGTACAAGAATATAACTACTATATAACTGCCCCCTATGTACAAGAATATAACTACTATATTACTGCCCCTATGTTAACAGGATATAACTACTATAATATTGCCCCTATGTACAAGACTATAACTACTATATATACTGTTCCTAGTACAAGAATATAACTACTATAATACGCCCCATGTACGAATAGAACTACTATAATAATGCCCCTATGTACAAGGAATATAACTACTATTGTACGGTAGGATTAAGACATCATCTTTTAGTGTGCGTTGGCTGCGTGATTCTAATCAATACAGCATGCGTGCACATCATAGAAGAAATTATTCCGACACATTTGCTGATTTAAATCTACTCATGCGATCATGGCCATGGCAAATCTGCACTGCTAGAACTTTATTTGGTTTTCACAAAACTCTATAGAAATTATGGAGATAGCAGAACGTGGCGGAGAATTCCCAGCTGTGTAGTGTCTTGATTGGAGAACTTCCTTGTGTTGCTTATTGACGTCAGGAAGATGAAGTTTGTTGACATTCTTTAGCTTAATTGTTTCATTATGTCACATGTCGGCGCCATCTATAATGAAGTCTCTGTACAATGATTTTAGGAAAATCATTTCGTAGACAGTTGATCATCAGCAGGTTTACCTTAACAGTCCCCCACGGTCCTTCTAGACTAAGAGTAGCTGAGAGAAATTCCAGGATTTAGGGGGGACTGTTAAGGTAAACCTGCTGATAGATCAAAGCCTGTCATAGAAATGATTTTCCTAAAATCATTGTAACAGAGACTTCATTATAAGATGGCGCCGACATCGTGATCATAATGAAAACAATTAAGGCTAAAGAATGTCAACAAGACTTCAATCCTGACGTCAATAAGCAACAGCAAGGAAGTTCTCCAATCAAGACACTACACGAGCTGGGAATTCTCCGCCACTTCTGCTTCTTCCATAATTTCTATATAGTTTTGTGAAACCAAATAAAGTTCTAGCAGTGCAGATTTGCCATGGCCATGATCGCATGAGTGAGATTTAAATCAGCAAATGTGTCTGAATTAATTTCTTATGATGTGCACGCATGCTTATTGATTAGAATCACGCAGCCAACGCACACTAAAAGAGGATGTCTTGAATCCTACCCTAACAATAGTAGTTATATTCTTGTACATAGGGGGCAGTATTATAGTAGTTATATTCTTGTACATAGGGGGCAGTATTATAGTAGTTATATTCTTGTACATAGGAGACAGTATTATAGTAGTTATAGTCTTGTACATAGGGGGCAGTATTATAGTAGTTATATTCCTGTACATAGGGGGCAGTATTATAGTAGTTATATTCTTGTACATAGGGGGCAGTATTATAGTAGTTATATTCTTGTACATAGGGGCATAGGGGGCAGTATTATAGTAGTTATATTCCTGTACATAGGGGGCAGTATTATAGTAGTTATATTGCTGTACATAGGGGGCAGTTAGAGTACCCTAGGGAGTCTGAAAAATAGTAAAAATAAAAAAAAGTTAAAAAAAAATTATAATAAAAAAAACTAAAAATTCAAATCACCCCCTTTCCCTAGAACTGATATAAATAAACAGTAAAAATCATAAACAGAAGAGAAAATACACCAAGCACCAATTCACACTGATTTCGTAAGACAGTTAATATAGAAGTTTTAATCGAGTTGTGGTCTCAATACATCAAAAAAATAAAAAAAATCATAAACACATTAGGTATTGCCGCGTCCGAAAATGCCCGATCTATCAAAATATAATAACGGTTATTCACTGTGTTTAACCCCGGCTGACTCCTTGATTTTCATCACACCATCCTAGTTGTTACAATCCAAAGAAAAACAGTCAGAGGAATGGGCAACTGGTTCGAGCTGATAAAGCAACAGTGACTTAAATCGCCACCTGTTACAACCAAGGTAGGCGAAGAGCATCTCTAAACCACAGTACGTCGAACTTTGAGGCAGATGGGCTCACAGCAGAAGACCACACCGGGTGCCACTCCGTTTAGCTAAGAACAGGAACTGAAGCACAATTTCACAAGCCCATCGAAATTGGACAGTAAGATGGGAAAATGTTGCCTGGTCTAATGCTCGATTCTGGCTGCACCTTGGTGGTAGGGTCAGAATTTGGCGGCAACAACATGAAAGCATGGATCCATCCGCCTTGTATCACGGTTCAGGCTGGTGGTGGTGGTGTCTGGTGTGGGGAATATTTTTGGCACTCTTTGGGCCCTTTGGTACTGCTGGTAATATTTTTCCTCTACAGTGGCCATCTTGGGGGGGGGAGTTGCCCACCAGTATCAGAGCTATTAAAATGTTTAACAGCTATTTTTAATTTAAACTGTTGTTTGCCTTTTCACAACCTTGGCATATCTTACCGTCCTTCAGGCCCGTATTCTTGTTATTTATTTGGTTATGAAAGACTTCTAGGAGCCATTGTGTAGATAAGCATGGCTGTAAACAAGGCCATTCATTTTTCCCAGAATGTGCTGTAAAAAACTAATGGCCAATAGAATCTAATGCCTTATCTCCTTTCATACCAACACCCCAAATTCTGATTTCTATGTGCTAAAATACAGCTGTGGTCTGTTGAAATAAACATTGGATTTGAGTGCATCGAAGACCTACTGTATCTTTCATTTACTCTGTCATCTCGCTGCCGGCAGCTATCTCTCCTCCCCTCAAAAGGTTAATTAGGACTCACCTTACAAGGTCAAGAGCTGTTGGGCCCTGCAATAAAATCCCTAACAGTACCAATTGAGCATCGTTGCACGCCACAGCCTACCTGTTATTGTTCTGACCATGTCCATCCCTTTATGACCACAATTATCCCAACATCTGATGGCTACTTTCACAGGATAATGCGCCATGTCATAAAGCTGGATCATCTCAGACAGGTTTCTGCGCGCACTGTGTGATGCCATCACGTCAATATGGACCAAAATCTCTGAGGAATGCTTCCAGCATCTTGTTGAATCTATGCCACGAAGAAATGAGGCATTCTGAAGGCAAAAGGGGTCCAACCCGTTACTAGCATGGTGTACCTAATAAGTGGCCGGTGAGTGTATATATATATATATCTATATATATATATATTCTATATATACTATATATATATATATATATTTCCTGGTCGTCCTCAGGCTATTTAATGGATTTAAGTCTATTTTCTCCTATTGGACAGAAGATAACAATTAATTAGCAATAGTGATTGCAGTATAGAAAGTCCCAAGGCAATGAGCACACTTTTTTTTTTCTTCTGTGGTCAAAGTAACTCCAGAAGATATGTTGGTTGAGCTTGGCTCCCTGTCCCTGGCTTGGTGTCCTTGCCTTGGGACTGTACTATATAAGTAGCCTGTTGCAAACCCGTGTGTGTTACAGGGTCCCTGTACGACAAGAAGACACCATCTTTGCGGTACATTTACCTATGTTATTCATTTGGAAATGTTCCCTGTGTTTACGCCGTTTACCTCGTGCCTGTGTCTTCTCTGCCTTCCATCTCTCATTGGCTGGGGTGTCCGTTGCCGGGCTCTTCTGCGCCTGTGCGCCATTTGTGGTCGACTTGGAGTTTGCGCGGGGGCCACATTGTTTTCTCAACCTCGTGTTGCTGCTGTGCTGATATGCTCACGCAAGGTGTTCTGGTAACGCAAGATGTTGTGTAAACGAGGTAAGCGTGCGGTGTGGGTAGCACTTGCCAGGCAGCAGAGTCTACCCACAGGTAAAGTAAGTGATGACTCCTTGTGCCTGTTACATACATGTTATGTGCATATAGCACCATCTGTGTCAGCTACTAAAGGTAGAAAGAGCTTCAGAAGTCCAGACACAAGTGTAATATGTTCAGCAGCCTCTGCCAGATGATTGTGAACTGAGTTTTGTGAGGGGTGTTCCCCACTGCAGGAGGAGTCACCTTACTGTCTGATTCCAGGGTAGACTGATCAGGCAGTTATAGAGACTGAAATCTGATAAGGACACTGAGTTATCTCTACTCCTCATGATATAAAAACCTGACAAAAGTCAGACCCTGGTGTCAGATTTATAATGGTCTATAAATTAGATCCTCAAGTGTCTGCTTAATGGAGTCGGTTCCCAAGGTGAACTTGTCTCTACTAAACTGCCATGAATTCTGTCTTTCCTGCAGCGTCCGCTCGCTAAGAGACCCTCCAATAGCAAGATGACGCTTGTCAAAATGTTTTACTCTCTGTGAATTTATGTAAATCTGCTTTAGCCTCCGTGCCTGTTGCAAGAGTGCTCAAAATATGGCTCAGTCAGCTGATTAATGGTATCTAAGATGGGGTACCATGAGATGACCTTCTGAAAACCTTCCTATGTGGAAATCTGCCTCTGCATATTCTGTGTGACACATATAATGACGCAGATATACAGCTTCACATAATCTACGTCCTTATGGATTAAGCTTTTGCAATTTACCTTTTCAGCCTTCACAACTGAAAGAAATTCTCAAAGGGCTTAATGACGATAAATCAGTATTTTTCCTAGGTCAAAGGAGATCCAATTTCAGGTTCTCTCATCCTAGAGAACCAATCGCCTCAATTCAAGAGGAATTTCTGTTTGCCAGGAGGAATAACAGAGGGTGTTGCTTCAGTCAATGAAACCTCAGCCTGAATCTTCTAACAGGAATGATTCCTGGTGCCGGCCTTTACAGGTCGGATTTAGATTGTCCCTCTTTTCCACGTTCTGGGTCCAGACTTCGTCAAGCACATGGGTGACCTCTCTAATCGATAGAGGTTATGCAATAGAACTGTTTTCCTCCTGACAGGTTTTGCCTCAAACTTGCCTCCTCTCAGGTTGTTCCGGATCTCATCCAGAACGGTCTCCAAAGGGCCTTAGAACCATCAGCTAGGTTCAGGCATTTATTCCAGGGTATTTCCAGTACCAAAGGCCGGCGGTTCAAGGCTTGTGATAGACTCTTGTATCATCAACCAATATTTGGTGAAGAAAGATTAGATGGAGTCGATTCGGACAGCTGTCATCATAATAGTTTAATGGAATGGAAAAATAAATCTGAAGGATCCAATCTTCACGTTCCATCCTTCAGAGCCACAGGAGACTCCTGCGAGTAGCCATTCAACAAAAGGTGTACTCCTTCATTGTCAGTTCAAGAGCCTCCCATTCTGCCTCATTTTGTGCCCAAGTCTTCACAAAGGTGCCGTCTATCTTCAGCCTTCCTTACGATTCAGGATTTCATGTGGTAACCATACTTGGCTCCAAAGACTGTCTCCTAAGCCCCAGACAAACTTGGAAGAAACAAACCTAAAAAAGAGAAGAGAAAATACACCAAGCACCAATTCACACTGATTTCGTAAGACAGTTAATTAGAAGTTTTAATCGAGTTTGGTCTCAATACATCAAAAAAATAAAATAAAATACACATCCTTATTCTAACATATTAATTTCAATGTTATACATAAGCAACAATAGATAAAATACATAACAGTACTGAATACAACGATTATAAAAATCAGTCCTATATAAGTAGGCAGCAATATAAAGCGGCAAAAAAATAAACGTAATATTTATACCCAATTAGACATTAAAAAGTATCATGGTGTGATCTCAGGCAGGGCAAAAAGGTAAGGTGGCACTCAAAGGGGCCCATGTGCTTAACCTATACCTCAAAAATATGTTTAAATGTAAAAAGATAAAAAAGGTCTCATTTCTTGTTCCGTATAAGCATATCAAGTCCATATATTTGATAATTGTATGACCAGTCACATGCTCATATGGTTCAGTTGTTTCCACATGGATCTTTTAAGCTGCAGTTCACACGGAGATTTTACACTGGGTGTGGGCTTCAAATTAGGTGGCCACCATTGTTTGAATAAGTAGCTGGATGCGATATATATCTCTTTCATCAGATATACTGGCAAGGTTAACCTTATATTGCTGCCTACTTATATAGGCCGATTTTTATAATCGTTTGATATTCGAGTACTGTTATGTATTTTATCTATTGTTGCTTATGTTGTATAACATTGAAATTTAATATGTGAGAATAAGGATGTGTATTTTATTTTATTTTTTTGATGTATTGAGACCACAACTCGATTAAAACTTCTATATTAACTGTCTTACGAAATCAGTGTGAATTGGTGCTTGGTGTATTTTCTCTTCTCTTTTTAGTTTTTGTTTGATACAGAGAGAGACCTGTATCACACCGACAGCACTTCCACTGCTTAGTTATCCTATTCTCTAACAATCAATGTCTGGTAGTGCAGAGGTTTTATCTTTTTTTAAGAAACAAAACCTAACTGTAGTGCTGAAAGCCCTTCAAGACCATGGGTTTCTAATAATACTAATAATAATAATAATGGTTCTTTGTTTGTATAGCACACATGGATTGTGCATCGCTGTATGGAGCTTGCCGGATCGGTCCCTGTCCCCAATGGACCCCATTTTCTGGACCACTAGACCGAAAACTTCCTTGTTTTAGAGACTATTCTGCGAGTAATGACCAGACTGCGACTTAGCCAGTCTGCTCTTATATTCAATACTTCTCCGAGATTGCGTAAATAGTCCGGATATTCTTTTCTGCCCATGAGATCAGCTGGAACCTTCCAAGGCTAGAGAACTGCTCCTTGAGCCCCCTGTTTGTTTATACAACAGACTACTGTTAGATTGTCTGAACGGATCAGGACTTCTTGGTTCTGGGAAGCCTTGGAAGTACAGGAGGGTTAGATGGACTGCTTTCAGCTCCTTCAGATTTCTGGTTCTGTTCTGGCGAGGATTATTTTCTCTGATATAATGGGACTATGGGCACCCCAGCCCTAATTTGAGTCGTCTGACGTGAGGACCATACTGGAGTGGCTTACCTTAACAGGGGTTTATGAACACCATAGATAAGCTCTTGGGTAGCTTGTACTAGAACAATCATGGGTTTGTATAGAAAATACAGGTTCCTTAACCATTGAGAGAGGATTGACAACTGTAGCTACCCTATGTGAGCTTTCGCCTGTAGCACTGTATCCATTGTTTGTAACTCTAAAGCAGACATTGCCTTTTGGATTCTTGATCTCGAAAATTTTTAATTTTTTCCCTCTTTCAGGTTGATGGCTGAAGTTGATAATGAACCCCAATAACTTCTGGCAAGGGGACAGGATCTACCTGTGATGTAGGGCAGCACGGTGGCTCAGTGGCCAGCACCACAGCCCGCAGCGTAAGGGACCCGGTCCAAGTCCCATCCAGGTCACATCCGCAAAGAACCTGCACGCTCCCCCAGTGCTCGTGTGGGTTTTGTCGGGGTCCCCCGCTTTCCTCCCACATCCAAAACACACTGGCAGGTTGACTAGACTGTGAGCCCCATTGGATGGAGCTTGCCGGATCGATCCCTGTCCCCAATGGGGCTCACAGTCTAGTCAACCTGCCAGTGTGTTTTGGAGTGTGGGAGGAAAGCGGGGGACCCAGACAAAACCCACATGAGCCCTGGGGGAGCGTGCAGGCTATTTGCGGATGTTGACCTGGATGGGACTTGGATCAGGTCCTGAGCACTGCGGGACTGTGGTGCTGGCCATTGAGCCACCATGCTGCCCTACATCAACAGGAAGATCCTGTCCCCTTGCCAGAAGAACTTGTGGTTCATTATCAACTCTGCGATGATACCCTCTCCTTATCTGCCAGAACCATCAGTCTGAAGAGAGAGAATCAATGTTAACAAAGCAACATAGATAAAATACATAACAGTACTGAATATCAAACGATTATAAAAATCAGTCCTATATAAGTAGGCAGCAATATAAAGCTGCAAAAAAATAAACGTAATATTTATACCCAATTAGGACATTAAAAAGTATCATGGTGTGATCTCAGGCAGGGCAAAAAGGTAAGGTGGCACTCAAAGGGGCCCATGTGCTTAACCTATACCTCAAAAATATGTTTAAAATGTAAAAAAGATAAAAAAGGTCTCATTTCTTGTTCCGTATAAGCATATCAAAGTCCATATATTTGATTAAATTGTATGACCAGTCACATGCTCATATGGTTCAGTGTGTTTCCACAATGGATCTTTTAAGCTGCAGTTCACACAGGAGATTTTACACTGGGTGTGGGTTCAATTAGGTGGCCAGCCATTTGTTGAATAAGTAGCTGGATGCGATAAATATCTCTTTCATCAGATATACTGGCAAGGTTAACCTTATATTGCTGCCTACTTATATAGGACTGATTTTTTATAATCGTTTGATATTCAGTACTGTTATGTATTTTATCTATTGTTGCTTATGTATAACATTGAAATTTAATATGTGAGAATAAGGATGTGTATTTTATTTTATTTTTTTGATTTATTGAGACCACAACTCGATTAAAACTTCTATATTAACTGTCTAACGAAATCAGTGTGAATTGGTGCTTGGGTATTTTTCTCTCTCTTTTTAGTTTTTGTTGATACAGAGAGAGACCTGTATCACACCGACAGCACTTCCACTGCTAGTTATCCTATTCTCTAACAATCAATGTCTGGTAGTGCAGAGGTTTTATCTTTTTTTAAGAAACAAAACCTAACTGTAGTGCTGAAAGCCCTTCAAGACCATGGGTTTCTAATAATACTAATAATAATAATAATGGTTCTTTGTTTGTATAGCACACATGGATTGTGCATCGCTGTATGGAGCTTGCCGGATCGGTCCCTGTCCCCAATGGGGCTCACAGTCTAGTCAACCTGCCAGTGTGTTTTGGAGTGTGGGAGGAAAGCGGGGGACCCGACAAAACCCACACGAGCACTGGGGGAGCGTGCAGGTTCTTTGCGGATGTTGACCTGGATGGGACTTGGACCGGGTCCCTTACGCTGCGGGGCTGTGGTGCTGGCCACTGAGCCACCGTGCTGCCCTACATCAACAGGTAGATCCTGTCCCCTTGCCAGAAGTTATTGGGGTTCATTATCAACTTCAGCCATCAACCTGAAAGAGGGGAAAAAAATTAAAAATTTTCGAGATCAAGAATCCAAAAGGCAATGTCTGCTTTAGAGTTACAAACAATGGATACAGTGCTACAGGCGAAAGCTCACATAGGGTAGCTACAGTTGTCAATCCTCTCTCAATGGTTAAGGAACCTGTATTTTCTATACAAACCCATGATTGTTCTAGTACAAGCTACCCAAGAGCTTATCTGGTGGTTCATAAACCCCTGTTAAGGTAAGCCACTCCAGTATATGGTCCTCACGTCAGACGACTCAAATTAGGGCTGGGGTGCCCATATAGACCCATATATATCAGAGAAAATAATCCTCGCCAGAACAGAACCAGCAAATCTGAAGGAGCTGAAAGCAGTCCATCTAACCCTCCTGTACTTCCAAGGCTTCTCCAGAACCAAGAAGTCCTGATCCGTTCAGACAATCTAACAGTAGTCTGTTGTATAAACAAACAGGGGGCTCAAGGAGCAGTTCTCTAGCCTTGGAAGGTATCCAGCTGATCTCATGGGCAGAAAAGAATATCCGGACTATTTACGCAATCTCGGAGAAGTATTGAATATAAGAGCAGACTGGCTAAGTCGCAGTCTGGTCATTACTCGCAGAATAGTCTCTAAAACAAGGAAGTTTTCGGTCTAGTGGTCCAGAAAATTGGGGTTACCACAGATGGATCCAATGGTAACAAGCAACATCTCTCAACTTCCAATATTAAGCTCCCTAAACAAACAGGAAAAATCTGTTGCTGTGGATTCCCTCTCATTCAGCTGAGAAAACTGGTTCAAGTATGTGTTTCTACCCTACCAGCTCATTCCGAAGGTTCCTCAAAAGATCGAGAGAGAACGCTTGTGCTGGCCATAATACCCTATTGGCCAAGAAGGTGATGGTTCTCTCTGCTCCTAGCCAGATCAGAGGGAAAATTCTGGAAATTGCCCCTCTGCGAGGATCTGTTCCACCATTACGGTCTCCTTCATCTCAACCTGGACCAGTTTCACTTTACAGCTTGGAAGCTGAAATGGGACAACTGAGAAAATCTGGATTTTCAGAGGAAGTACATTATCTACTTCTAGAAAACCAATCAGCGTATTTGGAAGCTCTGCAGACAAATGGTGCTCCACGAATAAACCTCTACTATTGCAGCTCCGGCTCTGCTACAATTCCTTCAGGATGGCCTGAAAAAAGGATTGAAATTCAATACATACAAGGTTCATTTTACGGCCATAAATCCCACCATGGGAGGAGTCTTTTCTGTGAACCTGCTTATCAAAAATTTTTTCAGAGATCTTAAGAGAATCAAACCCCCGGTTTATTCTCCACTTCCATCATGGGACCTGTCGGTTATCCGGAAACACTTAGCCCAGAAGCCTTTTTTAGCCAATCCAGGAGATAGCCCTAAATCTTCTCTCCTGGAAAACTGTATTTTTGGTAGCCATCTGCTCTGCTCCCAGAATAAGAGAGATCCAGGCCTTCTTGTGTAAAGAGCCATATATGAGAATTATGGACGATTGTTTGACCCTTCATACAATGCCAGGTTTTCTTCCCATAGTTCCCTCGCAGTTAGCCTTGAACGAAGGAAGGAGTCTTCTAATGAAGAACAAATAAGACTACGGCCACTGGATATGAAGAGAGCAGTGCTATGCTGTCTGCGAAAAGTTGATTCCTTTAGACAGTCAGAAGCTTTATTTCAGCAATTCAGAGGTCCTAACAAGGGCAAAAGGGCAAGCAAACCAACCTTGGCAAGGTGGATCAAAAGTGTTATTTCTTTGTTATCAGCTGGAGGATATTCCTTCCCCATTGAATCTCAGAGCACATGCAACCAGGTCAACAGCATCTTCCTGGGCTGAGATGGCGCAGATTACACTGGACCCGATATGTAAAGCCGCAGTCTAGTCAAACCCTTCAACCTTCGTAAAACACCCCGGGCTGGAAAACTGTATTTTTGGTAGGGGTAGGCTCAGTCTTCGCAAAAGACTGCTTAGCACGGCTGCCTCAAGTTAATCCCACACTTTTTCTTTTATTGCTTCTTATGTCCCATTCAGTGCTGCCTGAGGACGACCAGGAATATGAAAATTTGCTCAACAAAATTTTTGTTTCCTGTAGTCCGAAGGCAACACATGTAACCCCCCCCCCAATAAATTTTTATGTTGCTGCATTAAGAACACGTGTGCTCATTGCCTGGGGGTTTCTTATGGGGAGTCAGCTTGCCAATCACTATTGCTAATTAATTGCTATCTTCTGTCCAATAGGAGAACATAGACTTAACCCCATTCCGTGCTGCCTTCGGACTACAGGAAACAAAAATTTCAGTGAGCAAATTTTCATAATATATAGACCCACACAGGAACAGGAAATACACATATATATCCAATACCATATAGAGCATATACCGACCAAAAAAAAATATAGCATCCAAGAGATGCTGGGGCTCTCTGACACTGTGGAGCACTGAGGATACCAAAAATAATTATTTTTTAAAGATAAAATTGAATGTGGCAAAATCAATACAGTATCAAACAAGATCAACAAGTTTCGACGCTGAGCATCTTATTCATGAGAAAGACACTTGGCGTTGAAGCGTGTTGATCTTGTTTGATATGTATCAATTTCTGTATCAATTTTGCATGAAGTTTTATCCTTTTTATGCCGTTTTATGTCGACTTTTGATATGTTATAGGGCAGGCAATTTTAAGCCCTTCTGCAATTGGATTAGATCCTTCCTCTTGTATTCTGCAGATTTCCCTCTGTTGTCAGTGACTCTTAAGATGGCTGTTGCTAGGCTCTTCCTGTCCACACTTGGCTGAATACGGTGTGAGACACTGAAGGGGTTAACTGTGGATGGGCGGTATGTTTCCCCTAGGTTTTGCTATTATGCAAGGCCTTAGTGCTGAGGTTGTGTTGTCCAGCACCTTGGACACAGGTGGTGGGAACAGCCTAATCAGCCTGCATAAAGCCGCTGAGCAGAGCTGAGAGTGTGTTCTCTCTGAAAGGAGGCTGGAGAGCACAAAGCCCTGACCTCTGTGCCTGGAGCAGCGACTTATTTTATGTACTAGTGGTGAGTTAGAGACACTCTGTTTAGTTAGCACCCTGACGGGTAGGATTTTGTTTGTTTAATGCCTGAATGTAAAGGCTGGTTTATTTTGCTGCTGCAATAAACGCAGGCAAGACCTGTTTTGGACTGTACCTTGGTGTCACTGTCTTGAACTGCATCCCAACCCCCCCGCTACCTCAGACTCTACTGGGCCAAATTTTCCACAACGAAGTAAGAATGTACATGTGAGACACCCTCTCTCTCCTCTCCCTGCTCTCAGCTGATTCTCCTCATGCTGCTAGGAGCCCAAACTAATGTATCAGATATATACTTGAGTATAAGCCGACCCTAGTATAAATCGAAGTACCTAGTTGTTTAACATAAAACTGGGAAAACCTATTGACTTGACTATAAGCTAACGATGGGAGTCAGTCAGGAGCCAGTTGCTGCCCCCCAGTACATAGTCAGTGGCTGCCCCCCAGTACATAGCCAGTGGCTGCCCCCCAGTACATAGACAGTACCAGTACATAGCAAATGCCTTCCCCCATATATAGCCAGGGCCTGCACTCCCCCATATATAGCCAGTGCCTGCACTTCCACTGTATATAGCCAGTGCCTGCACTACCACTGTATATAGCCAGTGAGTAGTTATACTCTTGTACATAGGGGGCAGTGTTATAGTAGTTATATTCCTGTACACAGGGGGCAGCATTATAGTAGTTATATTCCTGTACATAGGGGGGCAGTATTATAGTAGTTATATTCTTGTACATAGGGGGCAGTATTATAGTAGTTATATTCCTGTACATAGGGGGGCAGTATTATAGTAGTTATATTCTTGTTCAGGCACATCCTACCATCCTTATACTTACCCTCTTGCACCACATGACATGTATACATTGTCTCACACCCCGGATGGTGGTCACTATAGTATTGATGAGACACAAGTAGAATATACATCTTTTTCCTTACAGGTGATGACTCTTTCATGTCCAGACCTTTATGAACTTCTGTTCTGTGCACATCTATGATCCCGGTAATATTTGCTCAGTGACGTCGGATATAGTAGTTATATTCTTGTACATAGGGGGCAGTATTATAGTAGTTACATTCTTGTACATAGGGGGCAGTATTATAGTAGTTATATTCCTGTACATAGGGGGCAGTATTATAGTAGTTATATTCTTGTACATAGGGGGCAGTATTATAGTAGTTATATTCCTGTACATAGGGGGGCAGTATTATAGTAGTTATATTCTTGTACATAGGGGGCAGTATTATAGGAGTTATTTTTTTGTTTATGGGAGCAGGTATTGTATTGTTGTGTTCTTTAAAAAAAGAAGCTTTATTCCTGTATAAGGGAGGTAGTATGAGTCTCTTTCTATGCGCTGTACATATTGATTTAGTCCACAGTTTGTGTGGAATTTAGTAACTCTACCCAGATTGCATGGTCACGCCTATTTTTTGACTCAGAAGTGAGCCATTTTAAATTTCCAGTCCGCCCTGATAGTGTCCCTCACAGTATTGGGGTAGTGTCACTCGCTGAATGGTGCTAGTGTCCCTCACAGTATTGGGGAAGTGTCCCTCACTGTATGGCGGTAGTGTCCCTCACTGTATGGCGGTACAAGAATATAACTACTATAATACTGCCCCCTATGTAGTTATATTCTTGTACATAGGGGGCAGTATTATAGTAGTTATATTCCTGTACATAGGGGGCAGTATTATAGTAGTTATATTCTTGTACATAGGGGGCAGTATTATAGTAGTTATATTCCTGTACATAGGGGGCAGTATTATAGTAGTTATATTCTTGTACATAGGAGGCAGTGTTATAGTAGTTATAGTCTTGTACATAGGGGGCAGTATTATAGTAGTTATATTCTTGTACAGTGAATTTATTATTTCCTTTAAGAGCTATTTCTAGATTCAAGTCATCAGAGCAATGTTTAGTTTGTATTACAGATGTAATGATATCCATTATACTTTATGTATCAGCTATATCCAATCTCCTGTCTGCACTTCATCCATAGGTCTCATCCTATTAAATCTCATTTCCATTCAAAAAATAATCAATCCTGTTCAACTAATTAAAATTGACCAAAACTGTGTATTATAGTAGTTATATTCTTGTACATAGGGGGCGGTATTATAGTAGTTATATTCTTGTACATAGGGGCAGTATTATAGTAGTGCCCATACCATCATCATCTTCTAAGACTTCTTCCTCTCCATCTTCAGCGTCACATGATCTGTGCTCAAGATTGTCCATTGTCTTTGTTTTCTGCATCTATAAAAAGCTTCGGCGATTTTCTGATTATACTTTTTTTTTCTGAATTCTCATCAGTTATGAGATCTCTGCTTGCTGTCAGGAAGGTATGCATATACTAGTTACCTGCAGAGGTAGAATTTTCATTTAGCTCCGGATAAGTGTTTGTTACAAGGTATATTATTAAAAAGAATCATATCTGACCTTAATACAGAAGCAGAACTACATTGTAACAATCACAACATCTGTGTAGGAATTACGGTATTATAGTAGTTATATTCTTGTACATAGGGGCAGTATTATAGTAGTTATATTCTTGTACATAGGGGGCAGTATTATAGTAGTTATATTCCTGTACATAGGGGGCAGTATTATAGTAGTTATATTCCTGTACATAGGGGGCACTGTCACGGTTACACCCGCGATCCTCGGTACGGATTGAGGGTGTACCCGTGCCTGCTGCCGCGGTCCCCGCTCCCCCAGCTTTCACTTACCTCTCCAGGCTCCGGCCTGCACTCTTGCTCCCAGCGTGTAGGCCGCATGCTGCTTCCATGCAGTCGCGTGCTCCTGCCACTAGAGGGAGCGCGCGCGGACTTCTCCCAGCCTTAACACACACACACAGTACAATACATATGACACACACACACAGTTACTTCTACACACTTACATCTTCTGAATAGATCCCAAATCCCCCAGGATATCAGTGCAGGGATCTGTACAGAGGCTGCACAGGAAGCTCAGTGTCTGCTCTCTGAGCAGGATCCCTGCAGACATGAGCTTCAGCCCCTCCCCTCTCCTCACACAGTCGGCTGCTGGAGAGGGTGAGGGGCGAGGCTCAATCCCGGCAGACCTCGTGGTCATGTGACCGGAGCAACAATGGTATGTACACAATTACTGGCTCCGGTCACATGACCATCCATCCAGCGTAAGTGTCTACCAGGACTGAGGGAGGAGAGAAGCCCCAAGCGCATTTATACACTCGGGGCTTTTTTAAATGAGTAAATTTTTTGAACACGATCCCTGGATGTGGCCCTGGCCGCGAGCCAGATGCAGCCATCAAAAGATCCACATCTGGCTCGCGAGCCATAGGTTCCCGACCCCTGATCTAGGGTAAATGTACCCTAGATGGTCTAAGAAATTGTAAAAAAAAAAAAGTTTAAAAAATGTAAAAAATGTGTAAAATATTAAAAGTTCAAATCATCCCCCTTTCCCTAGAACTGATATAAAATATAATAAACAGTAAAAATAAAAAAATAAGGTATTGCCGCGTCCCAAAATGCCCAATCTATCAAAATATAAAAATGGTTATAACTGGCGGTGACCTCCGAGATGGGAAATGGCGCCCAAATGTCCGAAATGCAATTCTTACACCTTTTTACATGACATAGAAATATAATGAAATGTGATCAATGTGACCTCAAAATGATAGCAATTAAAACGTCCCCCTCAAAATATGATACATCCCCCATCTCCGTACACCAAAGTATGAAAAGTTATTAGTTATTTCTTTTTTTCGTACACATTCGTTTAATTTTTGAAAATGTATTAAAACGCAATAATACCTATATAAATTTGGTATCACTGCGATCGTACCAAACCAAAATAATATCACGTGAAAGTAAAATTTGTCACGCACAAAATAAGCCCTCACACAGCTCTGTACACAGAAAAATGAAAAAGTTATGGATTTTTGAAGGTGGAGAGCCAGAAATTAGTAAAAAAAAACCTGCGTCCTTAAGGGGTTAAGTATATGATTAGTGTAGACTCTGTCTAATAATCTTCTTTTCATGTTATTTTTTTCTTGGTAGAGATTATTGTTGCTACAACTTCGTTTTGCTCATATAAATTCACCTAAAGGGAGGTTATGAATTACATGCTGTGGGTGGTTGCTTTCTGCATGAAGTATTGCATTGCCACTAGTTGGTTTTCTATAGAGCGATGTAGTGATGGAACTGGTGAGAGTGGAACCTTGAAAAAAATATCTAGAAATGGTACTTATGTTTTTTCAGCACTATGTATGAATTTGAGGTTAAACTTATTGGTATTAATGTATTCCTTAAATTTTTCCATGTACAGAGCGGACTCCTGCCATATTATTAACATATCCTCTATGTATCTTCCATACCATAATATATGGTCTAAGAAAGAGTTGTCCGCACTGTACATGGAGCACTCCTCCCACATAGAGATGTAAATATTAGCCAGAGAGGGCGAAAAACAGGAGCCCATAGGGCAGCCCTATATTTGAAAATAGAAAGCATTATTAAAAGAAAAATTGTTGTTATTAAGTAAAAATTCTGTTACTGAAATGATATAATTCCTTAGATCTTGTGAATAATTTGTGTATTTTTTCATTGAATGTCCTAGTGCAGTGGTGGCGAACCTATGGCACTGGTGCCAGAGGCGGCACTCAGAGCCCTCTCTGTGGGCACCTGGGCCATCACCCATGAAGTTCACCAGACAGGTCTCAAGGACTCTTCCTACAGAATCTTCCTACTATCAACTGCGTTGGTGTCTTTAGGAGGTTGAACGATTTAAAGTTGTCAAAGAACAAGAAGAAATAAATGGCTGTGCTGGCACTTTTCAATAAATAAGTGGCTTTTGGTGGAAGTTTGGGCACTCAGGCTCTAAAAGGTTCGCCATCACTGTCCTAGTGCTATCACTGCTCTGTTGGGTGCTATGCAGGTATACAGAGCAGTGATATCGCATGTTAGCCAGATATTTTCAGCTGACCAACCTAGACTAGACATCGCTTGAAGTACTGTTTTAGAATCTTGAAGAAAGCCTGGTGTTTTTCTTACTACTGGTTGCAGAAGCCTATCCACCCATGGGCTTATACGTTCAGTAATGGAGTCCACACCTGATATTATTGGTGGTAAGGGAGGGGAGAAGGTAATTTTCCTCCTGCGGTTCTTCCCTCCTCTTCTGATATGTTTTCTGAAGGCGCTTTGTTTAGATGTCCAGTTTGTTTGTTTTTTTTTAAAGGATTTGGGTATTTGAGATTGGGCACCGTTCACATGAGTATGTCTCACTGAACATGCGTTAATTTGGGTTTTGCTGCTTGCTTCTCTATCTGATATGTCCGTGTTGAAATCAGTAGACTCTTGATCCAATGAAGCAAAAGAAACATTTTTAGGTTTGTTTCTGATAGTGGAATATGTTTTATTATCCTTCTTTTATTGCGTTGCCACGTATAGACTTCATTTTTGAGGTGATCAATGGAATCTCTATTAAATTTGCTTTGTTTAATTTCCATGATTTCCTTTTCCATTTTTGCAATGTTTTCTTTCAGATTATCATCTAAATGCTTGAAATCCACAGTGTGTGTATACTGTTTTAACGCTGTTCGTGTTTTTGCCATTTGTTCATTTAGTTCATTCAGGCATATTTGTTCTCTATCAGCTATTAGCTGCATTAGCTTTAGTGAACATTGTGATAAAATCCCATACCAACTGTTTGTGAATTTTTTGTCATATACAACAGTTGGATATTTTCTGATTATGAGTCCACGTGGGATCATATTTTTTTCTATATAGTTTAGCAAAGTAGTATGGTCCCACCAAATCTTTAGCTGTTCACTCAATTTATATCATTTTCTAGGTCTTGCATGAGACTAAATAGGCTTAAATTAGATGCTTCCATTTGTAGACCTAAGAATATAGCAGCCACTTTTATTCTACTTTCATTATTAATGCCTTCAAAAGCTGTGTTGGTATTGGTTGGGATTTTCTCCATTGAGAATCGGGCACCGTTCACACCAGCTCTGGATGTGGGATATTGGAATACAAACATTTTGCCAGATAGGTGAGCTGAAGATCTATTTTATACATCTGTTTCTTCTACTTAACCACAATCTCCAATGATGCCTGGAACCTGAAATATGGACTGATCCAGAAAGCACCCCTCAGCCCAGGAAGGTAGTCAATGGCTCACTTAACTAGGATCAGGGTTTCTGGCCAACCAAGATGTTGGAGATCTGATCTGGACCGCTGTGTATCTTTATTTTATACCTTATCAATCTAGGAGGGTTCACTGTTCGTGACTAAATGATTTTGGGTGGTAACATTAGAAATGACAGTTATATAATCACACACAATAGCATATTGGAAACATCATTGCAACATTATTGCCACATATGTAAAACAGCTAAAGTTCATTTTATTAATATTGGACCTAAAACGGGACATAAATACAGACCATCTGAACCCTGATTTTACCAGAATTGTTTATCCATTTCCAAGAAGTCTTTGGTCACATAAATTTCGCAATATGTTTTCCAAATTGAGTACTGAACTCCCACATCCCAAACTTCCATGGTTTCTGTTTATTTCTAACAATTATCAAAGGCCAGGGGAATGCCTTCCCCAAGCCATCAAACTATATAATATACCTGCATATTGTTTTAGTGGAGAAGATGATAAGTTTATACAAGATGGAGTCATAAACATAATATACATGTCAAAACTCACAAATTGAAGTGATGGGATAAGGTTTCAGGCTTCTTGCTGGAAAACCACACCCAGAGCTGACTGTGATTGACAGCACCATTTCTCATCTTGGGAAAGCTGGGTGTGTCTTTGAACTGATTTTGTCTGCAGCTGCAGTTTGAGTGATGGACGGCTGAGCCAGTCAGTGCTGGAGGTATTGTCCATTACTGCCTTATACTCTTCCCAGCCCCTTCATTAGGTGCTAGTTATTCAGTCTCTTGTGTTCTCTAGTGCTCTTGCCATTGTTTTTTTTTTTGCTATTCTGTGTATTGACTTCTGCTTTGTCTACTGACCATTCTATTTGCTATACGATTCTGTACCTTTGCCGCCATCTTGGTTTTGACCCGGTTTGTTTGACTCTGTCTTATCTGTTATTTGTCCCTCAGTATTGTTTATCGCCTAGTGTCACCCCACTTTCCTGTCTCAGTCTTGTATCGGTTTCTGTGTGCCAGTGTGAACACTGACCTATATGTGTTTCCGGTTACATTTCCGCTCCACCATCCAGCAGCTGTAGGTGTACCCGGTGCAAAAGTGCCTGAAATACGGATCTCGGAGTCCCTTTCCAGCAGGGCCCAAATTCAGAAAGCAGGGGAGTTTGTTCTCCAGAACGCTAATGTGTTCTCCAATCTACCGGGTCATACTTCAGTCATCAAGCATGACATCATAACCGAACCCCACATCCGGGTACACCTAAAACCCTACCGGGTCCCTAGGGGTGATGGAGGAGTCTAAAAGTGACTGGTCAAGACATTTTGTATTAATCCCCAAGCTTCTGCAATGATTTTAGGAAGTTGAATGAGGTGTCTAAATTTGACTCCTAACCTATGACCAGAGTTGATGAATTGATAGAACGACTGGGAAAGGCTAGGTTCTTCTCCACCCTTGACCTGACAAAAGGGTATCGGCAGGTACCCCTCACTGACAGAGCTAAAGAGAAGACCGCTTTTGTTACTCCTGATAGGCTACTTTAGTATGTAGTACTTTCCTTTGGGCTGCATGGGGCTCCTGCCACATTCCAGAGGTTAATGGATCTTGTGCTAAAACCTCACTGTAAATACTGTATGGCACTGGATGACGTCATAGTCTATAGTAAAGATTGGGAGAGTCATCTGGACAGGGTACAAGCAGCTCAGGGTACAAGCCTCAGGGCAGCAGGGTTGACAGCAAACCCCAAAAAATGACCGGTACTGATCACCCCTAACTTCACCAAGACCTTTATTGTGCAGACTGCCGCTTCTGATGTGGGCTTGGGGGCTGTCTTGTCCCAAGTAGTAGAGGGTGAGGAACATCCTGTAACATTCCTTAGCCATAAGCTCACTCCCACTGGGAAAAACCTATAGTATAGTTGAGAGGGAGTGCTTAGCGATCAAATGGGCCCTGGAGTCCCTGAGATATTACTTGATAAGGCGACAGTTTACGCTAGTAACCGATCACTCTCCCCTCACATGGAATAGTCAGGTTAAAGAAAGGAACGCCAGGGTCACGAGGTGGTTCCTAATGTTTCAAAATTTCAAGTTCATGGTAGAGCACATAGCAGTAAAGCTACATGGGAATCCTGAAGCCCTGTCTTGTACCCACTGTCTGATGGCCAAAGGTATTCGCCCCCACAGGGTCAAACTGATAAAGAGGGACATCTGTGAGACACTAAAGGGGTTAACTGTGGATGGGTGATATGTTTCCCCTGGGTTTTCTTTTTATGCAAGGCCTTAAAAGCAGAGGTTGTGTTTGTCCAGCTGCAAACACACAAGTGGTGATTATTTGTTGGAGCATATGTTTAAAACTCTCCTGGGCCGGATTATATGGAATGGATTCGTAGGCTGGTAGTGGGGAGGTCCATTCCACCTCCTTGTTAGGCTAGGTCAGGTTTTATGTTGTTCAGCACCTTGGACACAGGTGGAGGTAGAAGCCTAATCAGGCTGCGTATAGCTGCTGAGCAGAGCTGACAGAGTTCCCTCTGAAAGATGTCTGGCAGAGTGCATTACAGCCCTGACTTCCATGCCTGGAACAAGCGATGACCTTGTAGGTGAATTTATGTTTAAGTGATGAGTTAGGGGAACTCTCCGTATCCCCTTAAGGATGCAGCCAGTTTTTAGCTTAAGGCTCAGCCCGATTCTTTTGGATTCTGACATGCGTCGCTTTATATGGTTATAACTTTTGAACACTGTTACTTATCAAAACGATTTTGATTGTGTTTTTTCCTCACATGTTGTACTTCATTTTAGTGGTAAATTTTGGCTGATAAGTTTTGCATTTATTTACAAAAAAAAGAAAAAATGATGATTTTCTTGAAAAATTTGCCATTGTCGAAATTTGAAATCATTGCGTTTTCTGGCAGATAGATTTACCACCTAAATAAGTTGCTGAATAACATTTCCAATATGTCTACTTTACATTTTCTTCATTTTTGAAATGTCTGGATAATTTATTTTGACGTCACGCGGCTTTTTAGAATTGACTATTTTGGGGATAAATCCCGTTTTGAATGAAATTTTACATATTTAGCATCAAAAACCCCCTATGTATCAACCGATTTTCAAATCTGCACCCCTCAAACTATTAGAAGCAGCTTTTAGGAAGATTGTTAACCCCTTGAGATCTTCATAGTAATGAAATCAAAATGGAGGTGAAATTTAGAATGGTCAAATTGTGCCGGTTATACCTTCATTTAGCCCAAAAATTTACACATTTACAAAAGATAAAAAGATAAAATCCACCATACAATTTGTTATGCAATTTCTCCAAAGTGCAGAGACCCCCACATGTGGACGTTACTTGTTTTATGATCGCACAGCGAGGCGCAAAGGGAAGGAGTGCCCTGCGACTGCCAGGATTTTAGTTTGCTCATTGACCCCCTTTGTAGGCTAAAAAAATTTCGCTTTTTCGTTATTGGGGCCATGTGACGCCATTTTTTTTGCAGGACGAGATGCTTTTTCCATTGATACCATTTTGGGGTTGGTATCCCCTAGGAGTAAAAAATAATCAATTCTGTACTGGATTTTTTACTTTTTTTTTTGTTTTGTGTTCACCATTTAGCCTAATAATCATGTTATCTTTATTCTATGGGTTGATACGATTACGGGGATACCATACATGAATATTTTTTTTAATTTTTTACTAAATTTGCCAAATAAAACCCCAATGTGGGAAAAATCATTTTCGCATTGCCGTCTTCCAAGTGGCATAACATTTTTATTTTTTGGCAACAGAGCTGGTTGATGGCTTGTTTTTTGCGGGACATGTTGTACTTTGCACCAGTATCATTTTGGAGTACATATGTTTTTTTGAACACTTTTTATTGCATTTTTGTGGGATTCAAAAGGTAAAAATCATAATTTTGGCGGGTTTTTAACAGTTTTTTTTTAACTGCGTTCATCGTGCGGGTTTAATAATTATTTAGTTTTATTCTACGGATTGTTACGGACGCAGTGATATTTTATATGTGGGGTTTGTTTTATGATTTAGACTTTTTTTTAGCGGTATATGTCTCTTTACATGTTATGGGGTTTATGACCATTTTTAGTGATTTATTGCTTTATTTTTTTATTGAAAAACATTTTTTTACTACTTCCACCATGGGACATGAACAAGCAATCTTCTGATTGTTTGTTCATGATAATATCCTGCAATAATCATGTATTGCAGGGTATTAGCAGTGTGAGCCTATGTACATGCATAGGCTGGCACTGTGCCTGAAAGATGACGTCATAGACGCCATCTTTCAGGCACTGCCTTCAGGCATCTCTAGGGTCCCGATTGGACCTCAGAGATGCCATAGCAACGATCGGCGCCCCCTGAAAATGGCGCTGACCGCGGCATTTAACAGGTTCAACACCCGCGATCGGAGCCCACTCTGATTGCAGGTGTTACACTGGGGTGCCGGCTATTAGTTACAGCCCGATGCCTTGAGCTGAACCGGCATCGGCTCAGCGTCTGATATATTGGATGCTGAGCGTTAACAGGGTATAGCCAGAACCCAGACGGGTAGGATTTTGTTTATGTTTGATTCCTGAATGTGAAGGCTGTTTTGGACTGAACTTTGGTGTCACTGTCTTGCTCTGCATCACAAATCTCTGCTACCTCACACTTTACTGGGCCAAATCTCCCACAATATATACACACACATATTCCTTTTTACATACACACACACACATATATATATATACATATATACGCACATGCACATATATACATACAGATATATAAATACATATATGTATATACATCCATAAATACACATTATATATAACATACAAACATATTGAAGGGTAGTTGGGGAAAAGAATCTGATGGTGGCTTACCCCTTTAACCCCTCGTAATTGTGCAGCGGGGGAGCAGTGGTGCTGAAAAGTTTGGAGTGCGAGGAGGTTGTAGTGTGCACAAGTTTGTGTACTATCCCCCCTCACCTATTGTTTGTTTTTGAAAGCATTGGAAGCATACAGTTATATTGCCTCCATTACCAAATCCATTTTATTTGTCCATCTCGTCAACTCAAAGTGACTCCGAGGAATACCATAGAAGGGGCCTTTGGACTAGTGCTGAGAAAGTGCCTGGGGCTTCTGCTGAAGAGCCTGGGGCTTTTGTCCCCACATGGGTGACCCCAAGTAACTATGCCACTCGGGTCCCTGATTTTACGTGCATATAAAAAATTTAACCTTTATTGTGTTTTCGCTAAGAACAGCTAAAGCGAAAATTTAAAACCACAACGGAGAGTAACTGTAAATGTAGTATTCTGGGATTCGGATATATTATTCTCTGTACAACACTGTGGGGCAGATTTATCAAGCTGTCTGAAAGTCAGAATATTTCTAGTTGCCTATGGCGTCTAATCACAGCTCTCTTTTAAAATATTTATGAGCACTGGTAAAATGAAAGCTGAGCTGTGATTGGTTGCTATGAGCAACTAGAAATATTCTGACTTTCAGACAGCTTGATAAATTTTCCCCAATGTTCCTATTCAGAGGGGTTTGATCACTTTCCCCCTATATCAATCATATATTGGAAGGTAAGAGGTTGTGGATAGATCTATCCCTACCAATCCCACTAACATAGATTAGGTATAGTATCACACTCTATTTCTAAGAGCTATCCTATCCGGAAGTCTCTAAAAGATCATAACACAATTCAGATTGCTGTCTGCTGTTAAATTAAAATTGATGTTATGCTCAGTTAGGCCCACCCGACATGTTTCACCTATACTGAAGAACACCTTTCTGTACTCATGTCTTCTGATATGTTAGCAGATGTACGGAAACATCTGCAATGTGTTCTTCGCTGAAGAACACATTGCAGATGTTTCCGTACATCGGCTAACTTATCAGAAGACACGAGTGCAGAACGGTGTTCTTCACAATAGTAATCTGCAATGTGTTCACTGTGTTCTTCACTGTGTTCTTCACTGTGTTCTTCACTGTGTTCTTCACTTAAATGATCCTTAAATGATCTTGTGTTCACTGTGCTCACTGTGTTCTTCACTGTGTTTCCCTAAGTGAAAGCTCGTTTTCGAGCAGGCAAAATACTCGTCCGAGCAACGAGCCGTTTCGAGTATGCTAATACTCGCTCATCTCTAGTGAGGACCTAATTGGTATGATTGTACCCCGGAACCGTCTCCGTGCTGCACAGCACATTGCCCAAAACCCCAAATCTTTTTACGCACAACCGCACAGGTGTACCCCTGTCAATGCAGCAGAGATGGAGAAATATTGGGGCATAGTACTGGTAAAAAAGCCAAAAATTAGGAACTATTGGAGTACAGACATATTGGGGCTCATTTACTAAGGGTCCGAACGCCGCACTTTCGTCAGGTTTCCCAAATATTTCTGATTTGCGGCGAATTGCCGTGGGATTTTGGCGCACGCGATCGGATTGTGGCGCAACGGCGCCGGCTTTCATGCGACAGAAAAGTCGGGGTGTGGCGGATTCGGAAAAACCGTGGAATTTAAAAAGCGATTTGTGTCGCAAGATCAAGCATTTACATGCACCGGGAAGAAGAAGGTGAACTCCGGCGGACCTCAGCGCAGCAGTGACACCTGCTGTATATCGGGCGAACAATCTTAGTGAATGCCGGCAGACCCGAATCAGCGAATCGGCATCCATAAGTTTTTACATTATGCCGACAATACACAGTGCCCACCCAGAGATGACCCCAGATATGATTGTCTATATAAGCTCAGGCCCATCATGGATCCTATGAGTGCCAAATGTATGGTAGTTTATGCACTTGAGAGATACATTTCAAAGGGAAAATTCATTTCAACCAGTACCTGCCAAATAAGAGAGAAAGGTATAGTAGTGGGAAGATGTATAAGCTGTGTGAGAGTACATCAGGGTACACATACAAGTTAAGAGTGCATGGAGGGAAGGATTTCAGAATACTGCCCCCAGAACTGTTCAAGAGCCTTGCTTCCAGAAAAACTGCGGCTTGCAGCGCAGAGAGGTTTTTGGAAGTCGCTGCTAATAGAAAAACTTAGAGGGCACAAGAGCCAGGCACTATGCAGCGACTTGGTACTGTGTGTTAAGTACAAGAGAGGGATCCTTGTAACAGGTGCAGCACCCCTGCACCTGTATGAGTACAGAATCCTGCATGCCTGACTGTATATTGGACTGAAACAAGTACATGTGAGGGGTACATCTGGTGACCGTGGAGGCCATTTGAGTACAGTGAACTCATTGTCATGTTAAAGATGATTCCAGCTTTATGACATGGCGCATTATCCTGCTGAAAGTAGCCACCAGATGTTGTGTACGTTGTGGTCATAAAGGGGTGGACATGGTCAGCAACAATACTCAGGTAGGCTGTGGCGTTGCAACGATGCTCAATTGGTACCAAGGGGCCCAAAGAGTGCCAAGAAAATATTCCCCACACCATGACACCACCACCTCCAGCCTGAACCGTTGATACAAGGCAGGATGGATCCATGCTTTCATGTTGTTGACACCAAATGCTGACCCTACCATCCGAATGTCACAGCAGAAATTGAGACTCATCAGACCAGGAAATGTTTTTCCAATCTTCTACTGTCCAATTTCGATGAGCTTGTGCAAATTATAGCCTCAGTTTCCTCTTCTTAGCTGAAAGGAGTGGCACCCGGTGTGGTCTTCTGCTGCTGTAGCCCATCTGCCTCAAAGTTCGACGTACTGTGCATTCAGAGATGCTCTTCTGCCTACCTTGGTTGTAACGGGTGGCGATTTGAGTCACTGTTGCCTTTCTATCAGCTCGAACCAGTCTGCCCATTCTCCTCTGACCTCTGGAATTCAACAAGGCATGTCCGCCCACAGAACTGCCGCTCATTGGATGTTTTTTCTTTTTTGGACCATTCTCTGTAAACCCTAGAGATGGTTGAGTGTGAAAATCCCAGTAGATCAGTAGTTTCTGAAATACTCAGACTAGCCCTTCTGGCACCAACAACCATGCCACGTTCAAAGGCACTCAAATCACCTTTCTTCCCCATACTGATGCTCGGTTTGAACTGCAGGAGATTGTCTTGACCATGTCTACATGCCTAAATGCACTGAGTGCCATGTGATTTGCTGATTAGAAATTAAGTGTTAACGAGCAGTTGGACAGGTGTACCTAATAAAGTGGCCGGTGAGTGTATTTTTGAAGGTAGGGAGGATTCCTTCACACTTGCCCTAGAGATTAAACACCCACTTCAGATACACCAACACACAACTGATTCCCTAATAGAGCTGCTATGGCGTTCTCAGGGGTACTGGGGCTATAATGCAGCATATCGCGTAGGGCTCTGCCCTTTAAAGACTTTTGATCTGACGTGGTGACAGGGGCAGTGCCCATTGTCCAATCACCAGGAAGGAGGCTCGATCCTAACCACCAATCTCACAAGAGAAATTACGTCAGCTTAGAGAAATTAGATCGCGCATGTCAGCGGACTTCCAGTCAGAGCCGCTGTCAAGGATTTTATTCTCATGTCTGGGGACTTAGTCGGTATTTCGTATAGCCGGTTTGTTGCGCAAAGGGGGGGAACATATTGCTGATGGACAAAGATGAATATGTAAATACGGTCAAGTGCCTACTGGATGACAAAAACACCTATAAGATATTGGAAAGGGATACCACTGATAGGTTTGTCCATGACCTGTCAAATATACTAACGTGCGCCCTTGAGGAAAATATGATTTCAAAAGATGAATTTAAATATCTACTCATCAATAAGCCGATGATACCCACTTTTTTTGCCCTGCCAAAAGTGCATAAACAAGTCAAACCGATACCTGGAAGACCAATCATTTCAGGCACAGGCTGCCTCACTCAGGGTGTAAGTGAATACATCGTTGCGGACAGTGGTACCGCAATAACAGAACTGAGTTCTTTTACCCCTATGGGACTCAGCCTCTTTTGGCCTTAAGGATGCGGTCCCATTTTTCAAATCTGCCCTGTGTCACTATAAGTGCTTATAGCTTTGGAACGATATAAGATATCCAGGGGATTTTGATATTGTTTTCTCGACACATTGTACTTCAAATTAGTTAAAAAATTTGGATGATATCTTTTGTGTTTAGTTATGAAAAAAACTAAATTTGGAAAAATTCTTTATTTTCAAAGTTCTAAATTCTCTAATTTTGATGCAGATAGTCATAGCACCCAAATAAATTAATAACTTGCATTTCCTAACTGTCTGCTTTATGTTGGCATGTTTTTTTAAGATTCCACATATTTTACTAGAATGTTATGAGGCTCAGAATTTGGGTGCCATTTTTCAAATTTTTGGGAAAATCACCAATACTAATATTTAGATGGACCTGCTGAACTTTTAATTGACTGTGAGAGGCCTAAATAACAGCTAGAATTGTTAATGACCCCATTATGGAAACTACTCCCCTCAATGTATTAAAAAACCACTTTTAAGAAGTTTGTTAAGCCTTTAGGTGTTTTATAGGGGTTAAAACAAAATGGAGGTGTGGACTACAAATTGTAATATTTTTTGACAATACACTCATTTTGGGTGGAAAATTAAACATTTGTAGTGGATTAAATGAAAAAAGGCTCCCCAAAGTTTGATAGCCAATCTCTCCCAACTACAGTGATACCCCATATGTGGTGGTACCTGCTATATGGGCGCTTACCATAAAAGAGATGCACTTTTATGGTACATAATTTTGGGGCATCTATAGCTAATTGGTGAGATTTTATTAACTCTTTGTTGGTGGAGGAAATGAAAATCATAAATTTTTAGGAACATTTTGTTGTATTTTTTTTTTTATTTGGCCGTTTACCATACCATAAAAATAGTATATTATTTTTATTCTATGTGTCACCACGATTACGAAAATACCTCATTTATATAGGGTTTTTAATTTTTTCCTTATTTTTACTGAATAGAAAGTAATTTGGCGAAAATGTTAATTTTAGCATATATGCATAACTTTTTTTATTTTTCGGCTTACAAATCTGGTTAATTGCTTATTTTTTATGAGAAGGATTGTTCTTTTTAGTGGTCTTATTTTAGAGTGCGTAACTTTTTAAAATCCCTTTTTAGAGCATTATTTAAAGGGTATTAATTAAAAATTATCTTATTTTCAGAACGTTTTTTGCGTTTTTTTTTCTCTGGCGTTTACCGTGCAGGTCCAGTAATGATTCTGTTTTATTATACAGTTTGTTACGGACGCGGCAATACCAAATATGTGGCTTTTTTTGTGTGTTTTTTATAGTTAAGTGTTTTTATGGGAAAGTGACATTTTATGGGTTTATATTTTAATGTATTTATTTTCTATTTATTCTAATGTGTTAACTTTACTGTTTTTCACTTTTTCTTACTTATACAAACTTGAACTTGAACCAGCAATGCTTTGTTCGCTGATTCAAGTTTAATACACTGCTCTACAATACTTTTTCATTGTAGAGCAGTGTAAACTGTCTGAGCATGCAGAGCATGCACAGACAGTTTACAGGCAGACACGGAAGGGGTCTGACTGCTGAGGACATCGGGCAGCCCTGGAGCACTAGGCAGACTTCAGGGCTGCCCAGAAGAGGATCGGATCCCCCGGTGAGTGGCACGGGGGATCCGATTCAAAGCAGAAACGCCCTTACATGCCGTGGTCATGCTTGACTGTGGCGTGTAAGGGGTTAATACCCGCAATCGGAGACGGTTCCGATCGCGGGTGTTAGCGTGCGGTGTCAGCTGTGATTGAGAGCTGACAGCCGCTGATTCTGGTACTGGCTCCGTTCGTGAGCCGGTGCCAGAAGCAGGACGTTATAGTGCGTCCTGGTGCGCTAAATATCTAGCCACCGGGACGTACTATAATGTCCAGGTGCGCCTAGGGGTTAAGAACTCTGCGGTGTAACCCATCTGGTCCAGGAGCCTTGCACACATTTTATTGAACTTATATTTAATCATGTCTACATTCAGCCAGTCTAGTACATTACAGGATGCATGATTCGCACTGGCACCACCCACATCAGAAGTTCTTTCTTCTATTGTATAAACAGAGCTAAAAAAAGCCATTTAGTATCTCCGCCTTCTCTTGGTCTCCAGTCTCTGATGCTCCATTTCCCGAATAAGGGTGTCCAACCTGCTCTGACTTATTTTTTTTTGCATTGATATACTTAATTTATTGGGATTTGTTTTGCTATCTTTGGCCACCTGTCTTTCATTTTGTATTTTGGCTGATTTTATTTCCTTCTTACAGATTTTGGTAAGTTTAAAGTATTGAAAGCCTCAGGTGACCCATCAGATTTATATTTTTTGAATGCTCTCTTTTTATCATTAATTGCCCTTGTATCTGTAGCTATAAGCCAAGTGGAGTGTAATCTAGCCCGTCTATATTTGTTACATAGGGAATAAATGTAGAAGTATAATGACCCGGGATAGATTTGAATTTCTCCTATTTAGCATTAGTAGCATCATGTGACAGTATTTGATCCCAGTCTATATCCGGTAGTGCAGCGCTGAATTTCTGGAAATTAGCCTTTTTAAAATTAAATGTTTTCGATTTTCCCACCTGTTTTTGCTTTTTAGGGTTTAAGAATGAATTGAAGGATGAATTTTATACTGTTGAGTATAAATTTGTAGGGATTGCATTTTTGCATCCTTTTTAGTGTTGCAAAGATGGTCTTGATACCTCTGATATGTGAAATATTTGTATATAGAATGGTTATGTCCATGGTGAGAAATTGGTAAGATGGTTGCCATGCTACATCCTCAATTTCAATGATAGGCTGTGTTGAGTTTTACAGATAGGTTAGGAAAGATTGTACATATGCCTGTAGGAATATGTCAAAGTATTCAGAAAGGTTACATATGACTGATTTTATCCTTGATATGATTGGAGGGCCCGGTGGTTTAACTGGGTTTTTGTGTATTTTCAGCAAATAGTAGAAGGTTGCATTTCAGGGATTTTTGGGAATAAGGTATTCTTGTTCCCTTTTGTTCAGGATTCCTGCCGAGTATGGTCCCGAAATCAGTGTCCTGACGTCTTCTAGATGGGCATTTTTTGGTGATCGCTGTCCAATTTTTCATAGTATTCCGCAAACATCTTTTAGCTTCTTTTGATGTACTATGTGCGATTAAGAATTACCAGGCCTGCTCCTTTGCCCTTTGCTGATTTTATTGTGATGTTTTGGTTCTTCATCAGGTTCCTTAGCGCTGTTCTTTATGCTCTATTTAGACTTTTAGGGATTGCAACTTGACTTCTCTTGATGGTTCTAAATTCTGCTGAAACCATACAACAGAAGGCTTCAATGTATGTTCCTTGGTTGTAGGTGGAGTTGAAAGGCAATTTTGGCCACAGTTTTGTGTGGATATAGGGGTATGATGGTTCGTCAGTTATTTGAGGATCTTTTATGGTTTGGGGTAAGGCCTAAAAAAGACGGTGTTAGGCTGGTATCTAATGTTGAAGTGGTAGGTGAATTCAAGAGTCAGATTTCTTGATGTGAATTCTATTTGTTTCATATCTGGGAGGGTTTCCGAATATATGATCTATGTTTTGTATTGGTTTTTGAGGTGTGTTCTGAATCTGTGGTTTTTGGTTGAGTCAGAGGTTGGATTTCTTTTTTCTGGTTGTGTGAGTAGAGGCTCAGGGCTGATCTGTGTATGAAAAATTGGACAGCAATCCAATAAATGCCCATCTGGAAGTCTTCAAGACCCTGATTTCGGGAGCATACTTGGCAGGAATTCTCGACAAAAAACCACCAGGCACCAAAAAACAGCCCAGTGTACAACAACTACATAATCCATAAAAACAATCAATATTTTATTAGATCCTAATGATAATACAAAAAAGAATATATAAATACAAAAATGTCAAAGACATATCATAAAGAGAGACCGTCAAATAGATGACACCACAATAACTGACTAAAAAATGGGTCAATACTGAAGCTACCTCAGCGTGAATGTGTAACTAGTAAGTAACTGAGGCCTAAAATTGTGCAGACAATACCAGTTATAACATGTCTTCACCAAAGCATGTTTAATAAAGATTAAAATGTGTTTAAACCGCGATACAGCGGTTTATGACAATAACGAAAATATGCTCCGGTACCAGCTCACTCTGAGCTGGTGATCGGTATTTGAAGCTTACAACTACTATTTCACGTGGTAGGTTTCCTTTAAAACATCTTCAATTTGTTATCAACATTAAAAATACAAGGTGCAGCATATCTGGTACACAGACCAACTCGTTTCTAACTTGATCAGTTCTTAATCATGTACTTAAACAAATAGCGGGATATGCAAAGGGGCCCCCCACTAAATGTGGGCAATGCGGGCTCCATGGGCCTACCCAGCAGATGTGACAACTGGAGGTGTACCAAGATGGTGGCGCAGTGTGTAACGTCACTGCGCTGCCATCTTGGTATCTGTATACAGTGATTGCTGGGGGAGCTGTATATAGGGGCACATTTACTAACCCCGTCTGCTGGAGTTCACCGAAAGTGCATTGTCCGACCATAATTAGCTTATATTAGCTAATTATACTAGTTTTTACGTGTTACAAGCAGCTAAATTGTGAATCGCCAGATTAATCGCCAGGAAGTCTCCTACCCCTCAAATTGTCTGCTCTAAGTAAACTGCTAGGCCAACATTGGGGCACATATACTGAGGTCGTGCCAGTTTTCTGTCGGACTTTGCTTCGCAAGCGACCCTTTTGTGGCGCAGCTGCACTGTTCTGCGTGCAACATAAATTTATGCACTGAAGGGGAGGTTTTGGTGCTGAGTCAGACTGGCCGCAACATGTATTAAATTAAGCCCGACAGAATTATATCGATCGCCACAGCACTATGTTGGCCATAGAGCAAGCTTATGCGTATTAATGTCTTCTAACTCCAAAGAAGGAATTGAATTACCATTAACAGAGATTCCAATTTAATTCCTAGAACACAACATATAAAACATAAGCTTACAGAGCTGGCACTCCTGGAACATAATGAAGTTAGACAACTTAATAAGAATTGGGTATGTCACTTCCTTTATTTCCTTAACTGACAAAATTTAAAGATTTAAAAATTTAAGATACCCCAAATTGAAATTTTTAAATTTTTTTGACTACACACAAAACTACACTATCATCAATAAACAAACATGTGCTACACTTCATACAAGATGAGCCCACCCGCAACAAAGGAATCTCTTTTTTTCTACACACAAATAAATAACAAGGAGGAATTGACTAAACTTCCACATATGTTGGTCTGGGAAAAAGGAGTTGGATCTATCCTACTCTGCTAAACAATGGGGAAACGCCATAAAACTAGCCCACTCTACGTTCCGCAGCACCACAGAATTGGAGGCTATAATCAAATCTCATATCAGATGGTACTTTACACCATCCCAATTACATAAAATATACACTACAATGCCACCTGGATGTTGGAGGTTATGTGGTCCAAAATGCACATTAGTACATGCCTTATGGTCCTGCCCAAAATTAAAGGGGTTGTCCGAGAGTTTTGAAAAAAAACTAAAGGTGGCCGTAGGGGGCTGCTTAAAAAATAAAGATCTACTTACCTTCCGACGCCCTCTGAGTGTCCCGCGCTGCTGTCGCTCCGGTCCACAGGAGCAGCTCTCGACTCCGCTTTTAACCTAATCAAAAATGTGTGCAACGCAAATGTTCCTTTCACCGCAACCGCCTCCTTACTCCTGATTTAAATGAACTCCCTCTTAGGGCCCGAAACATAACCTCCCACATTTTAATGGCTACAAAATTCGCAATCACAAGATTCTGGAAGGACACTAGAAGCCCCAGTCTTGGGGAATTGATAGCACACATCAACAGAACATATGCCTATGAAAAGGTAATTTCTATACAAAACAACAAATACAGCTCCTTCTGCTCACTCTGGGACATATGGTCACAAAGCACATACTTGTCCCAATGAATACCTAGAACCAGTTTTGAGTAAAAATACTCTCAAGGCCTTTTGTTATCTTTTTCTTTGTTTCTAGACATTTTTTGCTCTTAAGTTTGCTCTTAACTGTCACACTTGGGGAGGTACCCCTATGTCGTATTTTAGTTAGTTATTTACTGGATTTACATATACTCATCTAAAAATGTATGGAAATAAGATCTAACAATACAGGTGGTCCCCTACTTAAGAACACCTGACTTACAGCCGACCCCTAGTTACAAACGTACCTCTGGCAATTGGTAATTTACTGTAATTTAGTCCTAGGCTACAATAAACAGCTGTAACAGTTATAAAAGGTGTCTGCAATGAAGCTTTATTGTTAATCCTGGATTTTATGACAATCCAACATTTTTAAAATCCATTTGTCACAGAAACCAAAAAAATGATAAACTATACAGCTTTGACTTACATACAAATTCGACTTAAGAACAAACCTCCAGAACTTGTACGTAACCCGGGGACTGCCTGTATAGTGAAATAACATACTGGGGCAGATTTATCAAGCTGTCTGAAAGTCAAAATATTCTTAGTTGCCCATGGCAACCAATCAAAGCTCAACTTTCATTTACCAGTGCTCATGAATATTTTAAAGGGGAGCTGTGATTGGTTGCCATGGGCAACTAAGAATATTCTTTAAGACATTTTGATAAATCTGCCCCACTATGTCACCGTATTCCACTAATATGTACATTGTCCATCACAGATATTTTGGATCCCGTGCCACAAAAATATATGTATGTATGTAAATCTTTATTGGTTGTCAAAAAAGAAAAACTTTTCTTAAAAAAAAAATAAACAAACTCTCTTTATTAGACACATGTATGTTATCCACAATGATGCAGCAATCACAATCAACACCTCTGGATATCATTGTCAGGTGCTGAAAGGGCACTGCCCACCTGTACTTTCCCAGTGGGAATGTTATGAAGCTACATATGGACATATATGGGTTCATGCACTTATGCGCTTCCTATATACTACAAAGATATATATAAAACCTTATTATCAGATCATTCCTTAACAAAAAAATAGAATAAAACATCTCTGGAACTAGCCATGTAGGTGGAGTGACCTACAGAAGATGTTTTCCAGACAGAAATACAAAAGCAAGGTCTATCATTTCTGAACTATATGCTTGACATGATGACACGCTGAAGCAATTATAACTATTATTAAGAAGATAGAATATGGAGGGACATCCGCAACATTTTCCCCCTCTGAGTAATTAAAGAATACACAAAGGTTATTATGGTACTTCGGAGTGCGCTATTCCCAGTTTGCCAGAATTTTCCCAACCATTCTTCACCGGGTTCCCCTAGAAAACCTATTATGTTTTCCTTTAAACACTGAACTACCCTTTTCCATCTCTCTCTCAACTCCTTAAACATAGGTTTTAAAATCCAGAAGTAATAAGCTTTTGTTTGAATCCTCAAACGGAGTATCAACCACAGACTCTTCCTTTGGTTATGCTGCAGACAAAGCCATACGGTTCTGCCAGGCTAACAGTCATAGTATGTTGAGAAAATTGTTGACGTACCGTGTTAGCCAGGAAAAATCTGATGTAAATACTTTTGTGTAAAAACTACAAAAGTGCTTAAGGAATGATACCTTCATTGGCTAACCAGAAAAATGATATTTTGTGCAAGCTTTCAGGGCACACAGGCCCCTTCTTCAGGCGTGGATACAAATGAAGCACTGAGAGAAAAACACAATATTTAAGGGATGTTACAACAAGATAATTAGTACATATGGTGAGACTCAATTAAGATAAGCTGGGGCAATAAAACTAGAGGTTATGTTACACAGAGAAGGGTGATGGGCAGGGGGTAGGGGGCTAGGATGGCAGGGGTCTGGAGTTAGTCTCTTGTGGGGATTGAAGCGAGTCTATGTAATGGGCCATAAACCCAGGTTCCAGGCCAGGCCTTGTGTCAGTGACTGGAAGGTCATCATCAGTTTGAACTCCCAGGTTTTCCTTTCTCTGTTGTCCTTAAAGTCACCTTTCAGTATTAGGACCTTTAAATCCTCCACGCTGTGGCCTGGTCCAGAAAAGTGTTTTCCCACACCTGTGTCCATCCCCTCACTTATGGTGTGTCTGTGAGAATTCATCCTGCCCTGAAGTTTTTGTTGGGTCTCCCCAATGTATATATTATTTGTGACACCTCATGCAAAGTATCTACCAGTGACATCATTTAAAACTGTTCTGTGATTCCTTCTATAGCATCTTGGATATTGTTCACAGATCTATGTTGGTTATAAGAAATATAATTAATCTAATTATTTTTATTAGATGTTCTTATTCACATGATAAATCCAAAGCTTGTCAGTGTCACGAGTGCTCCTGCGACACCTCTTCCTGCAAGCTCCGGATCTTTGTGCTTCCATGCCATTGAGAAAACTGTGTTCCTTGCCCTGTGCGTTTAGACTGATTTCCCATTGTGACCCCAATTCTGTTCTTGATCTTGCTTATTCGCTACCTGCCCTGACAACCTGCTCTGTTTATGATGTAAAATGGTGTAAAAGTCGAGTATCAGACATTTGGGTGCTATTTTCCGTTATGTGGTTCACCACCGGCATTAACCGTTTTAATATTTTGATAGATCAGGCATTTTGGGACGCAGTGATAACTATTGTGTCTGTGATTTTTACTGTTTATTATGTTTTATATCAGTTCTACGGAACTGATTTTAACTTTTTAGTTTTTTTTCCCTTTTTTTAAAATTATTTTTGAAACTTTTTTAAACCTTTTTTTTTCTATTCTTTTAGACCCTCTAGGGTACATTAACCCTAGATGGTCTGATCGTACCTACTATATACTGCAATACTACTGTATTTGCATATGTATATGGTATTCTTGCACAATATTCATTACAATGAGCCACTGGCTCTTTGTCACGAATATGCAGAAACCATGAGGCTTTCGTGGTAACCAATTGCCGCCCCGATGGCATTCGGGGGAGCGACGATTGGATCTTGTAAATGCCGCTGACAGCTCTGCTCAGGTGCTTCCATGTTTTTTGGATGTGCCCTCCACGTGTTTTTTTTTTTTTTTTCAGGTGCCTGGTCATAAACATGTTAACTAAATTGTTAACTCTTCAGGGACTGGTGACATTGCATGCAAATGACTTGTGTTTTGTTTTCACTTCTTGTCACTGTGCTGTGGGTATTCACACGCAGTTACTGTCACTGTGTTAGAAGAAGGTATGGCAATACACAAAAAGGCCAACTATTTAAAATTTCTGCCAGCCTCCTTTCCCATGAAGAGTTTCGATCCACTCTTCACTACCCATTCCATCTGACGCAGTGACATTAACAGCATTATATTTGGGTTTAATTTTTTATTACATTTATTTTATTCTTTTATCTTATGTTATTATTTTAAGAACTTACTCCAGCCAATTTTTGTCAGGGCAGGGTTGTTATTACCTCCATTTTGCAGCCCCTGCCCTTATTAACCCCTATTTTACGGCCATTTTTAGGTCATAAAGTTTGGGTTTAAGTCTGGAAACCTGAATCTTCACTAGTCGTAAATTACAATATTTCTAATTTGCAATGGTCTTTCTTGAGCGAATTAGTATGATAACTTGATGGACAACAGTAATTTCAAATTGAAAAGTCTGTAATTACAGTAAATCAATTAGCAGTACACCCATTTTATCTTTTCTTTATACAGGCGGTCCCCTACTTAAGGAAACCCGACTTAAAGACAACCCATAGTTACAGACAGACCCCTCTGATCTCTGGTGAATCTCTCTGGATGTTACTTTAGTCCCAGGCTGCAATAATCAGCTGTAAGGTGTCTGTAATGAAGCTTTATTGATAATCCTTGGTCCCATTACAACAAAAAATGTTTAAACTCCAATTATCACTGGGGCCAATTTTTTTTTTTTTTGTCTGGATCTACAATTATAAAATATACAGTTTCGACTTACATACAAATTCAACTTAAGAACAAACCCCTGGACCCTATCTTGTACGTAACCCGGGGACTGCCTGTATTGGATTGTACACCCTACTTGAATTTTATCCATATTGATTTTTTTTTTTCAGAGAGGAGATAGACCATGCTGATGAAATGATGCAACGCTTCCGAGCCAATTTAGTCATTGACAGTGAAATACCTTTTCTAGAGGAGAAATGGAATGAAATTTTCATTGGCTGTTTACACTTCAAGGTACAGTTTTGTAATTTCATTATTTCTAAAATCTGCACAAGGGAAAAACTGTTTTTTATACACCTTTTAGTATACTGGTGATTTCATCATACTCTTTCATCATTACTATTATTATTCCCCACATTTTTCATTTTTTTATGTAGTTGTAGAATAATTTTTCTGTAATCTCTTTATTAGCTTTTTAAAGAAGTAACAACATAGGCAATTAAAAAAAAATCTGAATTAAAAGAAAAAGTTAAGAAAGAAAAGCAGCTTTGTCCAACCCACCATCTTCCCACCGGTTGTTTTCCGTAACACAAAATCGGGTAGAATACCAAATAGGTGTTCTTCCGCATAATACTTCCATAGAATACTAAGCTTAATCACTTGCCCATATTGCACCTTCCTGACACAGCCCTTTTTTTTAAAATCTGACATGTCACTTTCAGTGGTCATAACTTTGGAATGCTTTCTATCTAAGCCATTATATTGCTTCAGGACCAAGCACAATTTTTAAAATCTATCATGTGTCACTATTTTACATTTATAAATTTAGAACGGTTTATCATACCCAGGTAATTTTGAGATTTTTTTTTGTGACATGTTGTACTTCACGTTAGTGGTATATTTTGGTTGTTATGTTTTGCATTTATTTTTTAAAAAGTGGGAAATTTGGTGAAAATTTTGAAAAAGTAGCGATTTTTTTTTTTTTAATTTCTAAATTTTATTCCTAACCAGCTAAATTGGTTACTAATTAACATTTACCATAAATCTACTTACAAGTTATATTTTGTGGAACTCCCCAGAAATCAACCCATTTTAAAACTGCATCACTCAAACTGTTCAGAACAGCATTTGATAAGTTAGTTAACCCTTTCATTGTCTCATATGAATTGAAACAAGATGGAGGTTCCATTAGGAATTTTAAAATTTTTACAATAAAGTTATTATTTAGCCCTAAAATACATATGTTCATGCAGGATAAAAGATAAAAACCTCGCAGAAGAGATTTACTGAGCAGTTTGTATGGCAATAATCCTTGTGTGCATGTAAACCGCTTTATGAGCCACTAACAGGGTAAAGAATAGAAGAAGCACCATTGAGCTTTTGGAGGGCAGATTAGGGGCAATTGTTTTTCAGGTGCCAGGACACCTTTCAAAAGTTCCTGAGGTTTCCAGAAGAGTGAAATCCCCAAGAAATGACACTACAGGCAGTCTCCGGGTTACATACAAGATAGGGTCTGGAGGTTTGTTCTTAAGTTGAATTTGTATGTAAGTCGAAACTGTATATTTTATAATGGAAGTTCTAGACAATTTTTTTTCTTTTGCCCCAGTGACAATTGGAGTTTCAAAATTTTTGGTGTAATTGGACCAAGAATTATCAATAAAGCTTCATTACAGACATCTTACAGCTGATCATTGCAGTCTAGGACTATAGTAAAGCATCCAGAGAGCTTCACCAGAGGTCACAGTGGGCAGAGGGGTCCGTCTGTAACTATGGGTTGTCTGTAAGTCGGGTGTCCTTAAGTAGGGGACCGCCTGTATTTTAAAAATACACCCCTTAAATTTATGGTTATGATCAGCCATTTGACAATGTGTTTTTTTTTACAGTTTTTTTAAATGCAGCATAAAAAAACATTTTTTGACACTTTTCACCAATTCATCATTTATAGGACAGATTTCTCAGATGCAGAGCATGAAAGTAAAGCAAATGGGCTTAATTTTTATTGTGCTGTTTCTCCTGAGTACAGAAATACCCCCAAAGTGGCATAAATATGTTCACTGGACATATGGCATGGCCTGGAAGTGATGGGACAATGCAAAGATTTTGAAGCTTTTAAGGCTAATTCCCTATATGTTTTGCAGGTCCCAGTTTGATTTTCACTGGCCCTTATAGCCATAAGTACCTTTTTTAAGGGGTTTTGTATGTACGCTTGCATTGTTCTCTTATTTTTTTTTGGAAAAGATGTGCTTAATATCTAAAATATTGAAACACATTTTTTTTATCTAAAATGTCCACTTAGGACATAATTTTCATGCAACAGCATAAATGTGGAAAAATAATAAGGTTATTTCTACTGCATTCATTAAAAAAACCCTGAAATGGCCCTTATATACTGCCTGGACACATGGCAGGGCCTGGTAGAATGCCACAAGAATTCTGAGGTCTTCATGTACTTGTTATTCATCAAGGGCAGTGATGGTGAACCTTTTAGAGTCCAAGTGCCCAAGCTACACCCAAAAACCCACTTATTTATCACAAAGTGCCGACAAGAAAATTTAATCAGCAACTTATTGCTCACTTCTCTGCCACAGTTTTTAATTGTATTGGTGTATTGAGGACCCCAAGTAGGAGAAATTCGGATTATCATTGTAGCTTCCCCCAAGGACCCCATGAACAGGAAGAATTGCAGGGCAGGATCTCCAGTGATTATCCAGTCCTGTCCACACCACTTTGATCCTTATGAAGTCCCAGGAAGTGTTGCTTTGCATAGAGCTGAAACTGACACATCCTGGGCTACCCAGAACTGCAGGAGGAGGCCTAGAGTCACTCAACATGTCTTTGAAGCAGTTTTTTTATACAAAGACCAGGGTGGGAACGACATGTATCGTACTGATATGTCGTGTCATTTTTGTGATATGTCGTTTACCATTTTTGAAGCAGACAAAACATCTCTTCTGGGGGTGACTTTTTTTTTTGCCGTGGGGGGCACTACTCCAGGAAAGTGCTGCCCAGGAACAATTCTGCAGACAGCAGTTGCAGAGGCAGAACTTTCTCCTCCCTCTGCTGCATCATCACCAAAGAGAAAACAATTAATTATCTACTCCTGGTATTCCAGGTTCCCTGGTGACCAGTGCTCCGAAAGATGACATAGGAGTGGTACAATGCTATGTAGATAAAATATACTACAAGCTTTTTGTACCATATTTTACATTTCCACATGGCATTGGACGGTTTGAGCATCTGGTCAGACATGTCCACTCCCCCCAAAAATTTATTAAAATGCTGAATGCATAGTGGAACGTGAAATAGGGGCTGCTGTTGCGTGGACAGGGACAAGGGAGCTGCTGGCATCATGCATGCTTGATAGCATAGACACTTCTTTTTTGTCCCTAAATAGTAGAACCCCATCACTTTGTAGTGCACTGTTCTCCCCATCCTGCAGGGTTTGGCCTGTTGGGGTCTTGGGAAGGTGCCTCTGATTCCTGCGCACCGTCCTACATGCCGGTGTTTTTTTTTCTTAGCCCGGCTCCCCCCCCCTCCCGGCAGAAGCACTCAACGTCCCCACAATGCAGCCCTGCTGCTGAGGCTGAGGAAGACCAGGAGCCAGGGGAAGAACTTGCTCCACAGACCCCACGCAGGCAGTGTCACGTAGTGCAGGCTGAAGTGCACCAGGCAGCCCCACCAGGCTCCATTTCCTCTCTTACAATCCCAGGAGTCACAGCCTGCCCGTAATTGGGAGGCAGGGGCGCACAACAGACAAAAGGGGGCGCCACTACCTCAACTACTCACTAAATCACCACCTGATTCACAGGAAAGTGCCCTAGCTGCATGCTATAACAAGTCAGAAGACCCCCGGAACGTATTTCGATACGCCGTGGCCCAACAACCAACGGAACAACCAGGATCTCCAGACCCGCCGCCCCTGACACCTCCACTTCAGTTGGCGCCATGGGACAATGGGGCACAGACACGCACTCTACTCTCGCCTACGATATCCCTCACGAATATTCGTGGCAACGCAGTCACCGGATCCTATGGCTACCCCTCATTTGTACATCTCCAGTCCTATGGGGTCATCATCTACTTCACCAGCTTTCATGTCTCCATCATATGATACACAGCAAGCTACGGTACTAGTACAAGTTCTAGGTCTGGCGGAATTGCGTAACTTCAACGTCATCTGAGGGCAATACCCAGGAAGGAAGATATGGAGTGCTATGTGTCCCGCCTTGAACAATCATACAGTGCTGAAGTAGCCACTTTGAGAGAGGAAGTTCAACAGCTTCAGCCCAGAGTGGGGGCAAACAAGGAGGCACAGATGGACATACAAAACTAAACAGACTCGCATACAGCCGTACTAGCGACTCATGCCTACCAACTGCAATACCTCTCAGACCAGATTGACGACTTCGAAAACAGGGATGTAATCTTCAGGGTGCACCGGTACCAAATAAAGGAAGCTGTAATGAATAAAGCAAGGTCTCTAAACCGAATCACATACCAAGGGACTGCTGTTCTGTTGTTACCTGATCTCTCCAGGCTGACACTTCTCAAAAGAAAGGCCCTCCAACCCTTATTGGAAATCCTACGACAACGCAACATACCGTACACCTGGGGCTTCCCATTTACGCTTCAAATCCGCCATAGCGGCCTCACCCACATTATTCGTCACCCGGGAGATGTACCATTGGTGGCAGAAACCCTCAACCTGCCGGTTATGGACTTACCGGACTGGCCATCGCTCCCAACTCCGGTGGAGCAGCAGCCGCATCCACCCGAACGACCCCTAGGACTAGAACTGAAAGTCTGCGCGTCCACAGATACCACATACCTCTTCGAGAGTATCCTTTCTATATTCAGTATTCAGGGACTGTGGCAAGCGAATATTTGTTCCTCCATTTTTTTCGCAAAGTATTTTTAATGATGCATCATTTGTTAGTTAGCTGGGTTACACCTGTTGAAGAAGATATCAGTTATGTAGAACAAGACACGGGAGCTTCAGACGTGGGCTCGCTTACTGGTTCGGCCTCTCTCCACCCAGGGTAGCGAGACACGTAGTTTACATATCCCTACCTTTGTAGAGGGACTAGAGTTTGGTCCCACACCTATTGGAATAGATTTAGCCTTTTTAGTTATTTATCTTTTTTTTTTTCTTTTTTCTTTCTTTCCTCTTTCAGTTTGTTTATCTGTTATTCGGGCTACCTGTTAGTGAGTGTGAGTGTCTGTCTGTGTCTAGCACCCATCTTCATGTTGTCTTCACATATCCAAGATCCCTACATCTCAAAGGGTCCCTACACCAGGGCTAAAGTCTCAGCACTACCCCCAGGGCTACCTCTCTTCCCTCAATTCCTTATCTCAGATAACTTTTCCCTCCGGATAGCAGTCGAGTAGTGGACGCCTCATGGCAACTTTAAAGATTGGATCCTTGAATGCCAGGGGCCTAAATACCCCTCAGAAAAGATCACAGATACTATCTTATATTTACAGGAGACCCACTTCAAAACCGGACATTTCCCGGAAGTCAAAGACCGATATTTTAACACCTGTTTGTCACGGTTACACCCGCGATCCTCGGTACGGATTGAGGGTGTACCCGTGCCTGCTGCCGCGGTCCCCGCTCCCCCAGCTCTCACTTACCTCTCCAGGCTCCGGCCTGCACTGTTGCTCCCAGCGTGTAGGCCGCATGCTGCTTCCATGCAGTCGCGTGCTCCTGCCACTAGAGGGAGCGCGCGCGGACTTCTCCCAGCCTTAAAGGGCCAGCGTCCTCCTTACTGGTTCTGGCATTCCAGGCTCGGCTATAAAGCCTGGCGACTCCCAGCATCCCCTGCCGGATCTTCAGCTCATTCTACTGAGGAGAAAGCCTTCTTGAGCGTTTCCAGACGCCTCTGAGTTCCCATGTTCCCGAGCGTTTCCAGACGCCTCTGTGTATTCTGCGATTCCTGTATTCCTGGTTTCCTGTGTTTCCTTGTCCCGTGGTCCTGCCTGCCTGCCTTCCCGTGGTCCTGCCTGCCTGCCAAGTGTTTTGTTAGTGGTGAGTCAGAAAACCATTGTTTAGTTAGCACGGGTAGACGGGTAGGATATTATTTTGTTTTGATGCCTGAATGTGAAGGCTGTTTATTCTGTTCCTGCTGAAATAAACACAGACGAGACCTGTTTTGGACTGTACTTTGGTGTCACTGTCTTGAACTGCATCACAGCACCCCGCTACCACGGTCTCTACTAGGCCAAATCCTCCACATATGGTGCTTCGGATTGCGGGCAGTTCAAAAGACATACACCTGAAAGGCTTGCTACATCCTGCAACATTGCATGGCCTGGGTGAAAACAGCAGGCAAATTGCAGGATACAGCCAAGATGGAGGACTTTATTAAATACCTGCAAGAGGAGTCCCAGGCTAATCGGCAGCTGCAGCAAGCCATGCTCCAGCAGCAGGAGGAGAGGTCCCGCCAGCAGCAAGCCATGTTCCAGCTGCAGGAGGAGAGGTCCCGCCAGCAGCAGGAAGAGTCCCGAGCCATGTTCCAGCTGATGATGGAGAAGTTTTCTGGCATTATGGCAGCACCGCAAGCGACGACTACTGAGGGGTCCCATACTGGTCTGCAAGGGTACCCGATTGTTCAGCGTTCCGCACGGGCTGCAGTACAAAAGGCCTTACAAAAAATGGCGACGACCGACGACGTGGAGGCGTATCTCACTGTGTTCGAGCGAGTAGCTGAGCGAGAGGAGTTACCGGCTGAGCAGTGGGCAGATGTCCTGGCACCGTTCCTGACCGTCGAGTCGCAGAAGGCTTACTACGACCTGAGTGAAACGGAGGCCCGTAAGTACCCCCAGCTAAAGGCGGAGATTCTGGCTAGTCTTGGGGTCACCGTTCAAGTTCGCTCCAGCCGGGTCCACCAGTGGGCTTACTCAGAAAAATTACCCCCACGCTCCCAAATCCGGTGAGTGTCACTGTTTGCCCGGCCGGTTCTGGCGGCCGAGTCAGTCACGGATGCAGAACCCCAAGTGTGCATGGTCACAATCGGTGGTCACACAGTGGAAGCCTTGCTAGACTCAGGGAGTCTGGTCACCCTGGTGCGGGGAACTTTGGTTGATCCTGGACTATACAGTGGGCGGAGAGTGGGAGTGTTGTGTATACATGGGGACACTTGCGAATATCCCACTGCTCTCATCAACCTACATACCCCTTGTGGTACTATTGCCCATGAAGTGGGGGTGGTGGGGACCCTGTTTCATGAGGCTATCATCGGCAGAGACTTACCGGTGTTTTGGGACCTCTGGAGACGAAGACCCACCTCAGGTGCTGTTGCATATAATGGACATCAGGTATGTCCGGCCTTGGCCCCTGAACCCTTTGAGGCCGATGTACCCACACCAGCAGTAGGGGTGACCCCATGTGATGAATTCTCTCCCCTAGAGGTCGAGGGCCACGAGGAGGTGGCCGGCATGCCGGACTTTGAGATTTCCCGTGAAAATTTTGGGGCTGCACAGCTACAGGACCCTACCTTGTTTAAAGCACGGGAGAATGTTAAGGTGATAAATGGGGTACTCCAAATACCAGGGGCTGACAAAGTATACCCCCGAATGGTGATTGTTGGGGAACTGTTGTACAGGGTTGACCAGATACGGGGTGAGGAGGGTGAGCAACTTGTAGTACCCCAATCTCACCGTAGGCTGGTGCTAGAGCTGGCACACAAACATGTGCTGGGAGGGCACTTAGGTGCTGAGAAGACCCGAGAGAGGATCCTGCAGCGATTTTTCTGGCCCGGGGTGTGGGAGGAGGTAAACCGGTATTGTAGCTCCTGCCCTGAGTGTCAACTTACTGCCGCGGTCTCCCACTTCAGGAGTCCTTTGGTCCCGCTACCAATCATAGAGGTGCCATTTGAACGGATTGCAATGGACCTGGTTAGCCCCATAGTCAAATCCTCAAGGGGGCACCAATACATCCTAGTTATCCTGGACTACGCTACGCGGTATCCCGAGGCGATTCCATTAAGGAACACCTCCTCCAAAAATATTGCTAGGGAGCTGTTCCAGGTGTTCTCACGCACAGGCCTCCCCAAGGAAATCTTGACTGACCAGGGTACCCCATTCATGTCTAGGGTAATGAAGGAGATGTGTAAGTTACTGCAGGTAAAACAGCTCCGCACCTCTGTGTATCATCCTCAGACAGATGGCCTGGTCGAGAGGTTTAATAAGACCTTGAAGGGGATGCTAAAGAGGGTGGTCAGCAAAGATGGGAAGGACTGGGATTGTTTGTTGCCCTATTTGATGTTTGCCATACGTGAAGTTCCCCAGTCCTCCACGGGTTTCTCACCCTTTGAGCTGTTATATGGCCGTTCCCCACGTGGGCTTTTGGATGTAGCCAAGGAGACCTGGGAACAGGAGAGGACCCCTCACCGTAGTGTGATAGAACACGTCTCCCTTATGCAGGACCGCATAGCGGCGGTAATGCCCCTTGTAAAGGATGCTGTTGCAGATAATGGACATCAGGTATGTCCGGCCTTGGCCCCTGAACCCTTTGAGGCCGATGTACCCACACCAGCAGTAGGGGTGACCCCATGTGATGAATTCTCTCCCCTAGAGGTCCTAGCTGGTGAGCTCGAGGACCACGAGGAGGTGGCCGACATGCCGGACTTTGAGATTTCCCGTGAAAATTTTGGGGCTGCACAGCTCCAGGACCCTACCTTGTTTAAAGCACGGGAGAATGTTAAGGTGATAAATGGGGTACTCCAAATACCAGGGGCTGACAAAATATACCCCCGAATGGTGATTGTTGGGGAACTGTTGTACAGGGTCGACCAGATACGGGGTGAGGAGGTTGAGCAACTTGTAGTACCCCAATCTCACCGTAGGCTGGTGCTAGATTTGGCACACAAACATGTGCTGGGAGGGCATTTAGGTGCTGAGAAGACCCAAGAGAGGATCCTGCAGCGATTTTTCTGGCCCGGGGTGTGGGAGGAGGTAAACCGGTATTGTAGCTCCTGCCCTGAGTGTCAACTTACTGCCCCGGTCTCCCACTTCAGGAGTCCTTTGGTCCCGCTACCAATCATAGAGGTGCCATTTGAACGGATTGCAATGGATCTGGTTGGCCCCATAGTCAAATCCTCAAGGGGGCACCAATACATCCTAGTTATCCTGGACTACGCTACGCGGTATCCCGAGGCGATACCATTAAGGAACACCTCCTCCAAAAATATTGCTAGGGAGCTGTTCCAGGTGTTCTCACGCACAGGCCTCCCCAAGGAAATCTTGACTGACCAGGGTACCCCATTCATGTCTAGGGTAATGAAGGAGATGTGTAAGTTACTGCAGGTAAAACAGCTCCGCACCTCTGTGTATCATCCTCAGACAGATGGCCTGGTTGAGAGGTTTAATAAGACCTTGAAGGGGATGCTAAAGAGGGTGGTCAGCAAAGATGGGAAGGACTGGGATTGTTTGTTGCCCTATTTGATGTTTGCCATACGTGAAGTTCCCCAGTCCTCCACGGGTTTCTCACCCTTTGAGCTGTTATATGGCCGTTCCCCACGTGGGCTTTTGGATGTAGCCAAGGAGACCTGGGAACAGGAGAGGACCCCCCACCGTAGTGTGATAGAACACGTCTCCCTTATGCAGGACCGTATAGCGGCGGTAATGCCCCTTGTAAAGGAGCACATGACAAGGGCACAAGAGGCCCAGTCTAGGGTCTACAATAGGTCTAGAGTGCTAGTTCTGGTGCCCACCGTTGAGAGCAAGTTTTTGGCGAAATGGCAAGGACCATATGAGGACATGGAGAAAGTGGGGGAGGTAACCCGAACAGATATACCACGTGAACCTCCTAAAGCCATGGAGGGAAAGAGAGTCCCTGATGAGCACCTGGGAGTGAGAAAAAAATGCGTCCGTCACCCAAGAAGGGGACACGGAGGTAGGTGTACCCGATGGCAAGTGCCTGAAGTACGGATCTCGGAGTCCCTCTCCAGGGGCAGATTCAGGAAGCGAAGGAGTTTGTGCTCCGAAATGTGGATGTTCTCTAAGTTACCGGGACGTACTTCAGTCATCAAGCATGACAATCATAACCGAACCCACATCGGGTACACCAAAAACCCTACCGGGTCCCTGAAGCGCGCCGGCTTGCCATATCAGAAGAGTCAGCAAATGTTAGACCTGGGAGTTCGAGGAGTCTAAAAGTGACTGGTCGAGTCTATTGTGTTGATTCCAAACCTGAGGTTCCTACGGTTCTGCAATGATTTTAGGAAGTTGAACGAGGTGTCCAAATTTGATTCTTATCCCATGCCGGGTTGACGAGTTGATAGAACGACTTGGACAGGCTAGGTTCTTCTCCACCCTTGACCTGACGAAAGGGTATGGCAGGTACCCCTACTGACAGGCCAAAGAGAGACCGCTTTGTGTAATCCTGATGGGCTTTTTCAGTACGTGGTACTTCCCTTTGGGCTACATGGGGCTCCCGCTACATTCAGAGGTTAATGGATCTCGTGCTAAAAAACTCACGGAGATATGCTCGGCTACCGGATGATATCATAGTTTATAGTACCGATTGGGAGTAGTCACTGGCCAAGGTGCAAGCATGGATATACTCACTGAGGGCAGCAGGTTGACAGCGAACCCCCAAAAAGTGCAAGGGTTGGAAGAGGCCCGTTACCTGGGTACGTATTGGGCGAGGGTGTCATCAAACCCCAAGTAAATAAGTAGAGGCGATCCAGCAGTGGCCACGACCTATGAGCAAGAAGCAAGTGAAGGCTTTCCTAGGCATAGTGGGCTATTATCGCGATTTATCCCCGATTTTGCTACCATAGCGGCACCCAGACTGACTGACAAGGGTAGCAGGGCTGGTGATGGTAAAAGTGGGTGAAGAGGCTGAGGGGCATTTCAGCGACTTAAGACGGTTTTGTGCGAGGGGACCGGTACTGATCACCCCTAACTTCACCAAGACTTTTATTGTGCAGAATGACGCTTCTGACGAGGGCTTAGGGGCTGTCCTGTCCACCCAGAGTGGAGGTGAGGAACATCCCGTGACATTCCTGAGCCGCAAGCTCACACCCCCTGAGAAGAACTACAGTATAGTTGAGAGGGAGTGCTTGGCGATAAAATGGGCTCTGGAATCCCTAAGGTATTACTTGATAGGGCGACAGTTTACACTAGTGACCCATCATCTCCCCTCACCTGGATGAGTCAGGCCAGAGAGGAACGCCAGGGTCACAAGGTGGTCTAATGTTGAGAATTTCAAATTCACGGTGGACATCGAGCAGGGAAGCTGCATGGGAATGCCGATGCCTGTCTCGTACCACTGTCTGATGGCCAAAAGTGTTCGCCCCACAGGGTCAAACAGAGGGGGAGGGGATTGAGACACTGAAGGGTTAACTGTGGATGGGCGGTATGTTCCCTAGGTTTTGCTATTATGCAAGGCCTTAGTGCTGAGGTTGTGTTGTCCAGCACCTTGGACACAGGTGATGGGAGCAGCCTAATCAGTTTTGCATAAAGCCGCTGAGCAGAGCTGAAGTGTTGTCTCTCTGGAAGGAGGCTGGAGAGCACGCAGCCTTGACCTCTGTGTGGGCAGCCAAAGTGTTTTGTTAGTGGTGAGTCAGAGAACCATTGTTTAGTTAGCACCCTGACGGGTAGGATATTATTTTGTTTTTGATTCCTGAATGTAAAGTGTTTTATTTTCCTGCTGAGATAAAACCAGGCTAGACCTGTTTTGGACTATACTTTGGTGTCACTGTCGTGAAAATGCATCACAGCCACCCGCTACCACGGTCTTATGTCTTAAGCCACTAAGACGAAGTAGGGGAAAAGGATTAGTCTTCTTTACTGGGCCAAAACCCCCACAAGGGGTTAAAACAAAATGGAGGTGTGGTCTACAAATTGTAATATTTTTTGACAATACATTCATTTTGGGTGGAAAATTAAACATGTGTAATGGATTAAATGAAAAAAGGCTCCCAAAAGTTTGATACCCAATTCTCCCGAGTACACTGATACTTCATATGTGGTTGTTACCTGCTGTATGGGCGCACGGTCGGACATAGAAGGGAAGGAGGCGCCATGCAGATCAGATTTGCTATGTCACATTGTACAGGCTATAATTTTTTTTGTTTTTTTATTGTGGACCTATAGGGGCTTATTTTTTTGCTACATGAGATGCACTTTTATGGTACATAATTTTGGGGCATCTTTAGCTAATTGGTGAGATTTTATTAACTCTTTGTTGGTGGAGGAAATGAAAATCATCAATTTTTAGGAACATATTTTGTGGGTTTTTTTGGCCGTTTACCATACCATAAAAATTGTATATTATTTTTATTCTATGGGTCACCACTATTATGAAAATACCTCATTTATATAGTTTTTAAAAAAAAATTTCCCCATTTTTACTGAATAGAAAGTGATTTGGCAAAAATGTTAATTTTAGCATCACCGACTTTCATATGCATAACTGTTTTATTTTCCTGCTTACAAATCTAAATAAGGGCTAAGGATTTTTCTTTTTAGTGGTCTTATTTGAGAGTGTGTAACTTTTTTAAATAACTTTTTAGAGCATTTTTTAAAGGTATTAATTAAAACTTTTTTTTGGAGAACTTTTTGAGGTTGTTTTTACGAGGTTCACTTTGCGGGTCCAATAATGATTCTGTTTTATTATGCAGATTGTCACGGACGTAGCGATACCAAATACGTGGGGGTTTTGTGTATTTTATTCAATTTTACTGAATAAAAACTAATTTGGAGAAAATTTTGTTCATTTTAGCATCACCATCTTTTCATATGCAGAACTTTTTATTTTTCGTCTGACAAATCTGGTTAGGGGCTTATTTTTTGCGAGAAGAGTTGTTCTTTTTAGTGGTCTCATTTTAGAGTGCGTAACTTTTTAAATCACTTTTTAGAACATTTTTTTTAAAGGTATTAATTAAAAATTATCTTTTTTCGGAACGTTTTTTGCGTTTTTTCCCCCCTGCGCTTGCCGTGCAGGTCCAGTAACGATTCTGTTTTAGTATATAGATTGTTACGGATGCGACAATACCAAATATGTGGTGTTTTTTTGTGTGTTTGTGTTTTTATAGTTTAAGTTTTTTTATGGGAAAGTGACATGTTAGGGGCTTATATTTTAATGTATTTATTTTTTATTTATTCTAATGTGTTAACTTTACTGTTTTTCACTTTTTTTTTACTTATACAAACTTGAACTTGAACCAGCGATGCTCTGATCGCTAGTTCAAGTCCAATACACTGCTCTACAGTACTTCTTCATAGTAGAGTAGTGTAAACTGTCTGAGCATGCAGAGCATGCGCAGACAGTTTACAGTCAGACCCGGAAGGGATCTGACTGCCTCGGACATCGGGCAGCCCCGGAGCATTAGGCAGACTTCGGGGCTGCCCAGAATAGGATCGGATCCCCCGGTAAGTGGCACGGGGGATCCGATCCATAGCAGAAACACCTTTACATGCCGCGGTCATGTATGAGCCGGCTCTGATCGCGGGTGTTAGCGCGTGGTGTCAGCTGTGATTGACAGCTGACAGCTGCTGCTTCTGGTACCGGCTCCGTTCGTGAGCCGGTGCCAGAAGCAGTACGTTATAGTGCGTCCTGGTGCGCGAAGTATCTAGCCAGGGGACGTACTATAATGTCCAGGTGCGCCTAGGGGTTAAAATTTGGCACAGTAAGCTAGGGTGCAATAAACAAAAAACACTAGTGATGTGTCAGAGGTGGGCGGGCAGGCAGAGCCAATCGCATCACAGTGGGAGGTCCCCGGATATTCGGACTCCTCCCCTTGGAGTGACACGATGGCTATACTCACTCTGTCCTTTGTCCATTCAAATATATTCGTTTGAACATCTGGGACAAAGGAGAATCCTCTAGCAAGGACATTCATCTCCTGATTTGTTTGCTGGTGGGAGGATAAGTTAATCACTTGGAGGTCGTCTGTTCCTCCAGGCTTTGGACTTTGGACCAGGCTACCCCCTTAGGGCCTACGGGGATGGGCCCAATGGACGGTCTAAAAATTTTTTCCTTTGGCCTCTACCTCTCCCCGTTTTTCTGTCCCACTCTTTGTTTGCTTTGTCCCCTCCCACTTGTGTGGTGTTGCTTTAGAAATCTGAAGAGTTATGAGATAAGGAACTTCATCAATTGCTCCTCTGTAGGAATTGTATATCTAGCCAAATGCACCTGCCCTGCTGATTACATGGGAAAAACCTTCCGGCAATTCAATAAAAGAATTCAGGAACATATTCTAGATATCAAAGATAACAAAGACACCCCTATAGCCAGACACATGTGGCTTTGTCATCAGGGTAACCAGAAAGCCTTATCCTTCAGAGGCATTGAAGGATAAGGCATTAAAGACACTCTTTAACCACAATTTTATTCCCCACTCTACATGTACTTATCTGCTGTTTATATATTGCCCCCTCCCTGCTAGTATGACTAATTTTGCATTACTGCTACTGCTTATTGTGCTGTTTTAATGATGCTCCAGGAAAAGGCAGAACAGAGGTATGGGGCGCCGTTTGTTCAGAATGTATTCTGTGCAACAAAATGTGTTCAGTGGTACAAAATTAATTTTGTGATCACAGAATTCATACTATGGACACAGAATTCAATGTTGTCATCACAAAATCTGTTTTGTGCTTACAAAAGTAATATTTAATCGACCCAAATTTCCTTTTGTCATTACAAAAATCATTTTTGTGTGCACAAAATCAATTAGACTTTCACAGAATGCACAAAAATTATTTTGTGATGCAGTTCTTTTTGTGTAAACAGAATGTATTTTGTGTCACAAAATATAATTGTTTGACTACAAAATGCCATTTTGTCACACAAAATACAATTTTTTGTCACACACAATATTATTTTGTCATACAGAATTAATTTTGTCTCACAAAATGTATTCTGTAACAAAGAATTAATTTTGTCTCACAAAATGCATCTTGTCATACAAAATTCACAAAATGCATTCAGTCACACAGAATTAATTTTGTCACACAAAATGCATTTTGTCATACAATATTCACAAAATGTATTCTGTAACACAGAATTAATTTTGTCTCACAAAATGCATTCTGTCACATAGAACTTATTCTGACTCTCAAAATGCATTTTGTCATACAAAATTCACAAAATGTATTCTGTCACACAGAATTCATTTTGTCTCACAAAATGCATTTTGTCATACAAAATTCACAAAATGTATTCTGTCAGACAAAATGCATTTTGTCATACAAAATTCACAAAATGTATTCTGTCACACAGAATTAATTCTGTCTCACAAAATGCATTCTTTCACTGTGAAATTTTTTGTTGCATCAAAAAGTTAGTAAATTACCAAATAAATGAAGTAATTAACCCTTTGCTAATACGGCGCTGGCTCCCGGGGATTAGCGCTCAGCACTGTTCTAGTATGGCGCAAGTGCACCAGGGCTATCCCGTGCCACCATGTCACGTGATCTGGTGACATCACGATGGGATGCAGGTGACTGAGGCAGTAGAACCTCCAGCCAACGTCACCCAACCAATCGGATCAGTCCCGCCCGCTGATCGCTGCGATTACAGCGTTTATGGGCTAAAAAACGTGTTTTTAGCTCCTTCCTCTAGCGGCACCATTTTGGTTTGGTACCGCTGGAGAGATGAGCAGAGCGTTACTGTGTGCACCAAAACACATTTTTCCCATCTTATCTCTATTGATCCCTATCTGTTCCCTCCTGCGTCCTGTGTGTTCCCTGTGTGATCACCATGCGTGATCACACTTGTCTTCCGTTTTTCCCTGTCTGTCCCTTCTGAACCCAAACGCACTTTTCAGTGCGCTGTGTTAGCATTGTTCTGCACTGGACGCACTTTTCAGTGCGCCGTGTGAATAGCGGTATCTTTAGCGGTAGTTAGGTTGTCTTAGGGCAAGCTCGATGCATCTGTAGCGCAATTTTGCACGTTGCACATAGGTTTTCTTTTTGGTGCCTGGTATTATTTTTTTCCAGAGCGCCGTAGGTGTACCTGTAGTAGGGTGCACTTATCTATTTTTTGTGTGTGCCATCTGTGCGGCTTGTCCATGTACGTTCTCTATTTTTTTTCTGTTGCACACTTATTTATTTGTCTCAGAAGACGAGCACCGTGTTGGAGTCAGCTAGTGGGGATGATGTCCCCTTTTACAGATCATCATCCTCATGCTCCACTTCCAGTGACCTGGAAGGACCCCGAGAAGGCACCGTAGGGTTCCTGTGCCTGGGACTTCTGCGATTGACGTGTCTGCGGCTTCCACTGACCCCACATGGGTAGCCCCAGATAATTATACCCCTCAGGTCCCCGACTTTTTGGGCCAACCTGGAATTAAATTTGACACGGCAGGGCTCAGAGCTGTGGACTTTTTAAAGTTTTTTTTTTTATGAGGAGCTGTTGAATTTAATTGTAGTCCAGGATTGCACATATGGGCTAATTGCTTTACTCTGCACAACATATGCCAAACATATGCCAAACATATGCCAAAAACCCCACTTCCTTTTATGCACAACCCTACAGGTTGACCCCTGTCACTGCAACAGAGATGCAGAAGTAAGATAAGATAAGATAAGATAATCCTTTATTAGTCCCACAGTGGGGAAATTCACAGCGTTACAGCAGCAGAGAGGGTACAGAGAATATTAGGGATAAATGAACAAAAAGAAAATGGGGATAAAAAGACAAAAAAGAGACAAGCAATGATCGGCAGTTTGATGTTTAGTCTGTGGATGGGACCTGCAGCCTGATGGCAGCGGGGAGGAAGGACTTACGATAACGCTCCCTCTCACACTTGGGGTGAAGCAGTTGGTCACTGAATGTGCTCCCCAATGCCACCACAGTCTCATGCAAGGGATGGGAGCTATTCTCCAGAATAGACTTCAACTTACACAGTGTCCTCCTCTCTTGGGGCATTGTTGGGGCATAATACTTCTTATGGGGATTGTAAAGAAGCCATCGATCAGGGACTACTGGAGTACAGACATTCTGTACCACATTTCGATGTTCCGCATGGCGATGAGCAGGATGCGCTTTGAAGCCATCCATAAGTTTTTGCACTACACGGACAACACACAGTGCCCACCCAGAGACGACCCCAGTTATGATTGTTTATTTAAGGTCAGGCCCATATTAGATCATTTTAGTGCCAAGTTTGCCCAGGCATATACCCCCGCCAAACATGTGAGCATAGACGAGTCCCTGGTACAATTCAAATTCAATTCTGACCAATCACAATCCTTGTAATATAAACAATGTAATCTCTAGGGGGGGAAAGGGAAATGCACATTTGTTATAGCCTTTCTAGGAACGGTTTAAGGCTACATTCAATCGAAGGTAAGGAGGACGTATATACAGCCGATGTATATACGGCACATATATATACGTCCCCCATACATTTCAATCTCCTCGCGTACGGGAGCAGTCTGTGCGGCATTGTACCGTTCCATAGTCCGTAGAAAGAAAGGACAGGTCCTATCTTTCTCCAGAATACGGTGCTGTGTATTCCTATGGGGCAGCGCTCATCCCCCGCTCCTCTCCCTGGCACCGATGTATGCACCCGTAATACAGTACTAGGGTACAGCGGGCATGCATCGTGTGCATGTAGCCTCACCCTTTTACTGCCAATGGTCAACTAGGAGTGAGAGGATCCACACTGACAACTAGGAGTGAGAGGATCCACACTGACAACTAGGAGTGAGGGGATCCAGACTGACAACTAGGAGTGAGGGGATCCAGACTGACAACTAGGAGTGAGGGGATCCACACTGACAACTAGGAGTGAGAGGATCCACACTGACAACTAGGAGTGAGAGGATCCACACTGACAACTAGAAGTGAGAGGATCCACACTGACAACTAGGAGTGAGAGGATCCACGCTGACAACTAGGAGTGAGAGGATCCATACTGACAACTAGGAGTGAGAGGATCCACACTGACAACTAGGAGTGAGGGGATCCACACTGACAACTAGGAGTGAGAGGATCCACACTGACAACTAGGAGTGAGAGGATCCATTTAGAGATAAGTCACTCGGGGACAGCAATGATGGGGAGAGAGGGATAGTTCACCATGATGAGAGAGGCGCCACCTACAGTCGGTGATGTGTGGGGTGACCTGTATATAGTATCAGGACGCTCTCATTATTACTGGTCTGGGTCGTATTCTTTGTAATCTGCTAATGTGATACCAAGTATTAAATATCTAAATACAGGATTTTGGCCTATTTTTTGGGGGGGTCTATGTATGTTTCTATTGAAGCACGTTCTTTTTTTCTGATCGGTACGGTACAGTAATACATGCGTGTCCGTACACTCCGCACTTTTATGGCGGCCGTATTCTAGCTGAGAGTCGTTAAAGGAAACCTACCATAATAGATCTACCTAAAAAGATCTTTATCAAGGGGAGGGGAGGCATATAGCAGAGCTGGCTGTGTGTGTGAGATGTAGCAGAGCTGAGAGTGTCATTGGGGAAGATTTATCAAGCTATCTAAAAGTCAGAATATTCCTATCACAGCTCCCCTTTAAAATATTCATGAGCACTGGTGAAATTAAAGCTGAGCTATAATTGGTTGCCATGGGCAACTAGGAATATTCTGACTTTTAGACAGCTTGATAAATCTGCCCCATTGTGTGTAATAGGCATCTCATGGATCTCATCATCTCTGATCTGTCTCATCTCTTTCTATGTGTCAGATACTAGTGAATGTTCAGAAGGTAAATGAAAGTGTAGATAAACCCTGTACCCTTATAATCTAAGCACATTGTGAGCTCACAGGAACTCACAAGAATGGTATTTTGTAGTACAGAAGTAGAATTCTGTTGCACAGAATGTTTTTTGTTGTACAAAAGTAGAATTCTGTCCCACAGAATGGCATTTTGTAGTACAGAATAAGAATTCTGTCACACAGAATGGCACTTTGTAATACAGAAGTAGAATTTTGTCGCACAGAATGGTATTTTGTAGTACAGAAGTAGAATTCTGTTGCACAGAATGGCATTTTGTAGTACAGAAGTAGAATTCTGTCGCACAGAATAGTATTTTGTAGTACAGAAGTAGAATTCTGTTGCACAGAATGTTTTTTGTAGTACAAAAGTAGAATTCTGTCGCACAGAATGGCATTTTGTAGTAAGAAGTAGAATTCTGTCACACAGAATAGTATTTTGTAGCACAGAAGAAGAATTTTGTCAAACAGAATGGTATTTTGTAGTACAGAAGTAGAATTCTGTCACACAGAATAAGAATTCTGTCACACAGAATGGCACTTTGTAGTACAGAAGTAGAATTTTGTCGCACAGAATGGTATTTTGTAGTACAGAAGTAGAATTCTGTTACACAAAATTATATTTTGTATCACAGAAATGGTTTTTGTTGTACACAATAAGAGTTTTGTCTCACAGAATGGCATTTTTTAGTACAGAAATGTAATTTTGAAACGACTCTTATACAAAAGTCATTTTGTTAAAAAAAATTATTCTGTGTCACAAAATAAAAAATCTGTGTCACTGGACATGTGTTGTGTCTACAAAATTTAATTTTGTGTCACAAAAAATTATTCTGTAAACACAAAATCCGTTTTTTTGTTCACATAATCTATTATGTAAGCACAAAATAAATTTGGTGTTCACTAAAAGTAGATGTGTAGTTTTGTGCAAGTGTAATGTATTTTGTCTTCAAGCAGAATATTTTGTGAACACAAAATTATTCTGTGCTTACAAAATGGATTCTGTGTCACAAAATGCACTGTGAACAAACGGCGCCCCATAGCCGTATCCCCAGAGGTGATGGGAACCTCTTATATAGTCCTGGGTGTCCTCACCCCATACATTCCGGGGCAGGGATTGTCTTGGGCCGCTCCAGTCTTATGTACATAGAGATGAATCGTTGTGCGGTGAGTGATCCGGAAACTTCACATATCACAGTAAATCCACAAACATAAAATGATGCAAGAAATGTGAGCAGCCAAAGATATCACATAACGTTCACCTCTTATGACACCTCCATGTGCATGAGCAGAGGTGTACAAATCATGCTATAACTGTTATATTTATATATTGTGCACATTTACTTACCCGGTCCATTCGCGATCCCGCGTTGCGCTGTCTGCCGGGATGTCGTTGCTGCGCCGAGGTCTTCTTCCCGGTGGATGTGAGTGCTGATCTTGCGACACAAATAATTTTTCATTTCCATTTTTCTCTCCCAACATTCGAAAAATCTATAACTTTTTTATTTTTAGTCACTGTTGTGTGTACTGGGAAGCGGGAAAAAACTTTTTGGTTTTGCCATATTCTGGCGCTAATAACTTTTTCGTACTTCGTTATACGGAGCTGCGGGTGGTGTTATTTTGTGCGAGTTTTCAATGAAGATGAAGTCTTCAATGCTACCATTTGTAGAACTGTGCGACCTTTCATTACTTTTTATCGAATTTTCGATTTTTTTCAAAATGGCAAAAAAGTGCCAATTTTTGATTATGGGGGTAAACACAGTCAAAAAACTTTATTATATTTTGATAGATAGGACGTGGCAATACCTAATGGGGGTCATTTACTAAGGGCCCGATTCGCGTTTTCCCGACGTGTTACCCGAATATTTCCGATTTGCGCCGATTGTACCTGAATTGCCCCGGGATTGTGGCGCACGCGATCAGATTGTGGCGCATCGGCGCCGGCATGCGCGCGACGGAAATCGGGGGCGTGGCTGAACGAAAACCCGACGTATTCGGAAAAACCGCCGCATTTAAAAACCGAAAAAGTGTCGCTTGGGGAGCGCTTACCTTCACCTGGTCCGAGGTGGTGCATTCCGGCGCGATGAGATGACTTTCAGCGCAGCAGCGCCACCTGGTGGACGCCGGAAGAACTACATTCATAAATCCCGGCCGGACCCGAATCCAGAGCAGAGAACGCGCCGCTGGATCGCGACTGGACCGGGTAAGTAAATGTGCCCCAATGTGTTTCTGATTTTTACTGTTTATTTCATCAGTTCTAGGGAAAGGGGATGATTTGAATTTTTAGTTTTTTTAATTATTTAACTTTTTATTATTTAACTTTTACTTTAACTCTAGGTTGTCTGATCGATCCTATCATATACTGCCATATACTATGGTATGGCAGTATATGGGGATTTTACTCCTCATGCATTAAAATGTGAAAATCGCACATTGTAATGAAAGGGTTAAAATGAGACTGCCTCAGGTCTTTGGAAGACCCGAGGCTGCCATGGCAACTGATGAGCCCTCTCCATGTACCCACACTCGTCATACGCCAAACAATTACGCTCGTCGGTAAGGGGTTAGAGGAGTAACATCCCTAGTGGTCTAGGGCAGTAAAGGGATTAATGATGACATCTTTGGTGGTGTAGGACAGTGAGGGATTTATTTAAAACTAGTCTTCTTTAAATATATAATTACTGGGGCTCATTTACTAAGGGTCCAAATCGCTCTCTTTCCCCGGGTTTTTGGCGCACGTGATCAAATTTTGGCGCACGTGATCAGATTTTGGCGCATCGGTGCCGGCTTTCACACGACAGAAATTGAGGGGGGGGGGGGGGCATGACCGTCAGACAAGCCGACGGAATCAGAAAAAGTGGAATTTAAAAAAGAATTTGTGTCGCAAGATCAAGCACTTAAATGCATCGGGAAGCAGAAGTTGAACTCGGACCTCGGTGCAGCAGCGACATCTGGTGGATATCGGGTGCACGGCCTTAATGAATCCCGGCAGACCCGAATCAACATCGGAGAACGTGCCGCGGGATCGAGACTGGACCAGGTAAGTAATTGTGCCCCATTATCTACAGTATAAAAGAAGAGCGGAAGTAAGAGAATTCACCTGTACAGCCGTTCGAGGGGGAATACTGCTGTGTGGGGTGTGTGAAAATTGCTCATCTGGAAGCCCAGATTCTGGATCTAAATGAGCAAGTTTCAAGGCTGCGGGCAATTGATAGAAGGGTAATGGGAGCACGGCAAGGTCAGATAGGTGCTGGTAGTGGGAGATTCTATTATTAGGGGAACACACAGGGCAATCTGTCACAAAGACCATGCATACCAAACAGTGTGTTGTTTGCCGGGTGCTCGGGTTCGGCATGTGGCAGATCGGGTTGACGGATTACTGGGACAGATTACTGGGGTGAGGAACCAGCGGTCATGGTCCACATTGGCACTAATGACAAAGTAAGAGGTAGGTGGAAGGTCCTTATAAATGATTTCAGGGATTTAGGCCATAAGCTCAGGGCAAGGACCTCAAAGGTCCTTAATTTTCTCCGAAATACTCGCTGTACCACGTGCCACACCAGAAAGGCAGCGGGAGATCAGGGAGGTAAATAAGTGGCTCAAAAGTTGGTGTAGGAAGGAGGGTTTTGGGTTCATGGAGAACTGGACTGACTTTTCTGTCGGCTACAGGCTCTACAGTAGGGATGGGCTGCACCTCAATGGGGAGGGGGCCGCTGTTTTAGGGGAAAAAATGGCCAGAAGGTTGGAGGAATGTTTAAACTAGAGACTCTATGTACATGTTCAAGAGAGGCCTGGATGACTTTCTGGAGAGAAAAAATATCACGGGTTATGGGGATAAAACATTTATTTAATTCTTAAAGGTTGGACTTGATGGACTTGCGTCTCCTTCCAGCCTTATATACTATGATACTATGATACCACCCTGCCCTATATACACTGCCCTCTCACAGTACACCCTGCCCTACATACACTGCCCTCTCACAGCACCACCCTGCCCTACATACTCTGCCCTCACAGTACCACCCTGCCCTATATACCCTGCCCTCTCACAGTACCACCCTGCCCTATATACTCTGCCCTCTCACAGTACCACCCTGCCCTACATACTCTGCCCTCTCACAGCACCACCCTGCCCTACATACTCTGCCCTCACAGTATTTTGTTGTACACAATAAGAGTTTTGTCTCACAGAATGGCATTTTGTAGTACAGAAATGTAATTTTGAAAAGACTCTTATACAAAAGTCATTTTGTTAAAAAAAAAATATTCTGTGCCACAAAATAAAAAATCTGTGTCACAGCACAAGTTTTGTCTACAAAATTTAATTCTGTGTCACAAAAAATTATTCTGTAAACACAAAATCGTTTTTTTGTTCACATAATCTATTATGTAAGCACAAAATAAATTTGGTGTTCACTAAAAGTAGATGTGTAGTTTTGTGCAAGTGTAATGTATTTTGTCTTCAAGCAGAATATTTTGTGAACACAAAATTATTCTGTGCTTACAAAATGGATTCTGTGTCACAAAATGCACTGTGAACAAACGGCGCCCCATACAGAGGGAGCTAATAGAGCTAATGTGATGCTAGCTCAATAACTGAAGGAACAGGACAGCTAGATGTATTCAATAGTTTCAGTGACAAAGGTGTTAATAGCTTCTACAAAGGACATTTATAATAGAGTAAATATACTTTTTTATACCAGTGTACACAGGTTCCAAGCATATATACAAGTATATACTTTATTTATAACACTTATGACCACTTACTTTGCCTCTGGGTCATACTCAGCCCATATTCTTTTAAATTCATCCAAGTGATGTGGACCAAGAATTGACCAATCACGCGTCAAGTAGTCAAAATTATCCATGATTACAGCAACAAAGAGATTAATTATCTGCAAACAGAAAACATATAATTTTTTATGACTCAAAATAAATATAAAAAAAGTAATATTTTATAAACACTTACCAAAAATGCACACAACATGTAGAAACTTATAAAATAGAAGTATGCAAAACTTGTTCCGCATGTATTCTCTTCACCAGGCAAGAAATCTGACTCTGGATCACACCGTTTACCATACGAACATGATAAAAGGATCTCCTGCCAGGCCTCCCCAGTCGCACACCTGAAACAAGTTGTGACAAAAAACAGCAGTCTAGTACCTTTGGCTTATTGTAGTACAATATTTTTAAGTATGTGGGTGCAGCACTGTATACAATAAGATTTAAGGGTTCTGCTTTTAAAAAGTATGTACTTTTTAATGTGTTTAATCACTATATTTTGCAAGTTGTGACTGTCTTTTTAGCTGAAAAGTATATTATTTCAGTTTTAGTGGTTTTATGGTGATTTATTAATATGAACATATTCCAATATGGTATCTATGATCTGCACACATTCATCTGTTACATTTAGGAGGTGTAAAACTAAATATTTTCTTGTTTTGCCATCAAAGTAATTGTTTATGCATTTTTCATATATGTATATGAAAAATGCATCGTCTGCAGTGGTTCAGAGGATCCACACCTGCAAGCCTGACAGTATAGTATGTACTATACTGTCAGGCTTGCAGGTGTGGATCCTCTGAACCACTGCAGACGATGACACAAGCTACCTCATGGGACCGGAGTCTAAGTGGTCCCCGCTTTACACCAGAACCCGCCGCAAGGCAGGTTAGACAAGCTGCGGCGTGGTACCACCAGGTCGTTCCTCAGGCGTGACTTGTCTGCAGTGGCGGCCAAGGTTGTAGTACAGAGACGGCAGACAATCTCGTGGTCAAAGTCCGTGCACAAGGTCAGGGCAGGCGGCAGAGATGCAACGTCAGAGTCCGATCCGAGGTCAGCAAAAGGAGGTCCTAGCACACAGGACAGCAGCACAGAGGCACACAGGTACACGGGAACACGGAGGAGTTCAGGTAACACTGGAACACGGAGGGACTCAGGAACGCAGGAGACAGAGGAACGCAGGAAACGCAGGCAAATCACAGAATAGCTTTCTCTCAGGCTCAGGCACAAAGATCCGGCAAGAGTGTAAGAAAGGTACAGGGTTTTTAAAGGGGAAGTGATCAACCCTTTAAATTTCCTGAAGGTGCCGCACACGCGCCATAGGAGGCTCGGCAGCGATTCCGGAACGGGGAGAGGTGAGCTGCACCGGCACCGCAACTGCGAGCCCCAGGGAGCACGGGTGACCCATATCGCAGGTCGCGGGACCACCCCTGACATATACACATTAAGGGACATGTATTTTTATTCTGCAAGTTAAATTACTATTAAATTATTAACTAACATTTTATATATTTATTTATTATGATATAGAGGTAGGAATTAATAGCACTGAGTCTATTTTTGCAGATGACACCAAATTGTGTCTATGTCTACAGTATATGGAGGATGTTCATAGGCTGCAGGGTGACTTGGACAAACTGAGTGTTTGGTCATCCACTTGCCATATGAGATTCAATGTGGATAAATGTAAGGTTATACACCTGGGGGCTAATAATACACAGGCAAAACAGGTCCTTGTCTGAGAAAATCTGGGAGAGTCCCATGTTGAGAAGGAACTGGGGGTACTAGTAGATCATAAATTAAGTAACAGCATGCAATGTCAATCAACTGCCTCTAAAGCCAGTAAGATCTAGTCATGTATTAAAAGTGGTATGGACTGACTGGTAGCGAAAGGGATGTAATTTTACCACTGTACAAGGCTTTGGTTTGGCCTCACCTGGAATATGCTGTCCACTTCTTGGCTCCAGTCCATAAAAAGGATGCCCTGGAGCTGGAGAGGGTTCAACGAAGAGCCACAAAAATGATAAGGGGTATGGAGGGTCTCAGTTATGAGAAAAGAGTTAAACAACTAGATTTATTTAGTCTGGAAAAGAGACGACTACGAGGGGACATGATTAATTTATATAAATATATAAATGGTCCATACAAAAAATATGATGGTAAGTTGTTTCAGATTAAATCGAATCAAAAGACGAGGGGTCATTGTCTCCATCTGGAGAAATCAAGGTTTAATCACCAGAGACAACAGGGCTTTTTTACTATGAGAACTGTCAACGTGTGGAATAGTCTGCCTCAGGCGCTGGTCACAGCAGTAACAGCAGAGAGCTTCAAGAAGGGTCTAGATGCCTTTTTACATTTAGATAGAATTGATGGTTAAACATATAGAATTGTTTCCCATAAATCTCTTCCTCATCCAATCCCTCCCCTTCCTTGTTTGAACTTGATGGACATGTGTCTTTTTTCAACCGTATAAACTATAAAAAAAAATATATAAATTGTCTTATTCTTGAGACTTTTGTCATTTTTGCGACTTTTCACTGCGACTTTTGCTGATGTTTTCCAACTACGTCTTGGTCTGCCCCTTGTTTATTGTCAGGACTGGAAGTTTGTGGACCCTCTGGACCACCGCGGGAGATGGTACTAGCCGACCTGGGACCGAGTCTAAGTGGCAACCGGTCTTCACCAGAGCCTGCCGCAAAGCGGGATGGGCTTGCTGCTGCGGCATAGCACCAGGTCATTCCACAGGTGCGACTAGCCCATGGTGGCTGCCAAGGTAGTAATACAGGAGACAGTCTATACCCGGGGTAAAAGCAGGAGAATAGCACAGGAAGGCACACTAGGAATCACGTCAGGAATCACAGGAGCTGGCACACGGATCAGGAACAAACTGGCACACAGAAACGCAGGAATAGACTGGCACACAGGAACGCAGGAATGGACTGGCACACAAACGCAGGAATCACAGGAACGTAGGAATAACAGGAGAGCTTTCTCTTCAGGGAAGATCTGGCAAGGGTCACAGGAAGAGGCAGGAATCTATATTAGGCCAGCGCCAATTATCAACGTTAAATCTTGGCGAGCCGGCGCGCATGCGCTCTAGGAGACGAGGACGCGTGCGCTGACCCGCGGGAGCAGTGGAGATCGCCACTGGAGCCAGGGGAGGTAAGCGGTGCCGGGCTCCAGGGGTACACAGAGAGCACCGGTGACATTTATCTTTATTTCCTAGATGTTCTATGCAACTTTTCACTTATGCATCACTTTTTTTTACTTATTTTTGCGACATTTTAGGCACAAATCTGCAATGTTTAAAAATTTGCACATTAACCAGTTTTTTTAAATTAAATTTCAATTAAATAATGATGATTTTTAATGTTCATTTATATTTATATCAGTTCTAGGGTGATTTGAATTTTTAGTTTTTTTTGTTTTATTTTTACACCTAAATAACATTGATGGTTATTGTATATAGAATTGTTTCCCCTAAATCCCTTCCTCATCCAATCCCTTCCCTTCCTTGGTTGAAATTGATGGACAAGTTTATTAGTATATTTTTTAATGGAAAAGAGTTTTATGGACCATAAAAACTATTACAAGGACATATCCTGAATCCAGGTGCAACATAGATTCATTAAATACTTTATAAGTTATGAATCAGATGGCAGATTTCCTTTAAAGGCTAGGTGCCATAGTTACACAGAAGATACAGCTGGTAGAAGTATGACCCTCTATACATTGATGTCTATACACTGCGGGGTATGCCCAAATAGGAACTTATGTATGGCAGTTGTAGAAGGGCTAATAGACACCCTATAACAGGAGCAGTTTGAAATTCTAAGGGTGTCTACCAGCTTCAAATACACCTTCACATAAAACACAGCAGTGCAGGTTTTACTTTTGAGGTTATTTTGGGGCAAGTAGATTCCCTATATAAAAAGCAAAATCACCTGAAAAGCAGCAATACTGCTTGCGGAAACGTCTGGAAGTTATTGTTTCGGTTTATTTGTGTTCCATCCACCATGGCAATTTTACCGAAAACCTGAAAAACAGATGATGATCATGAAGGTAAACTGTAGTGTATATTAAAGTGTGCCATTATCTCAGCATTATCACTTTTAAAGGAAAAATTGGTACTCAACTGAGTGGGTGTTTTGAGAACACACAAGAGTGTGGAAACACTATAACCATTTATAGCTTTATGCATAATTTATAGCTATCATATATGCTATCACTATTAAGAGACCAAATTGGAATCCATGGGAGATGGGGTGAGATTATAACTAGAGAGCCCTGAAACTACCATGAATGAAGCAACAGGACATAACACACCCGTTCTGGTGGTCCCAGTTGTTGGAAAATTGCAGATTATCCCATTTTTTTTTTAAATAACAATCAAACTTAAGCAAATCCCTTTATAACCGTCTTTGTCATCTCTATAATACCTCTATACATATCTCTCTGGATTGGAAGAGGGAAATCCAAGATGTTTTCTTGTGGTGGTATGTACCACTCTTTCTTTAAAAAAAAATTGTGTTATTGGGCCTTCGGGTTCGGGGCCCATTCCCTCCCTACACAAAGATGTCCATCAGACAAGAAACGGGGACCAGGCCGAGGCCAAATAGCTTCAACTTAAAAAAAAAACTCAGATTTTTTCTGTAAATTAAATCAAATTAATTTATGGAGGGAGATCTGCTGTGGACATTTAAGTAAAGGGCACCCTGCTGTGGACATTTCATTAATAAGGGGGCTCTGCTGTGAACATTTCATTCACTATACCCCATGCAATACAAAATTCTGCACTGAAGTGGGAAATTTATCATGCAGTGTCTGTGGAGTAGCCTAAGACAGTTCTGGGGGCGAAGGCTACTCCACAGCCACAGTAGCCACTACTTACACACCAGTACCCGCTCAGGCCTGTCTCTGGCATCAATTGAGCTCTACGCAAGTGCAGTAGCTCGCTGCTGGCTTACATCGCTTGCATAAAGCTCAAATGATGCCAGAGGTCGGGTCAGTAGTTGCTACTGGGGGGGTGTAGTAACCTTTTTTTGAAGAAGCTGTCTCAGTCTAATCCACGCCCCCAATAGCCTTAGAAATTAATTTGTATATCAACGCATTAAACTTTATTTCTACAGCAGCTGCATCCCAGAATTAGTGAAAAACTGGATGCAGCTGCTACCCGGACAGGGAATCTACCATGGGGAATCTCTCAAAAAGTAATTGCCCATGGTAGATTTCCTTTAGGTCCTAACATCGAGGCACATGTTGGTTTGGATGCTGGGAGGAACTTAATCGTGTGAACAGATCAGGGCCCATAGAACACTTAATCCTTGTATGACTGAATATTTTAGTTTGAAGAATAGATAATAAAATACATTCTTGTGCTTTTCTAAAGCACACTGAAAGTAAAAAATGGTAAGTAGTACTTACATATTTTAACACCTCCATTTCCCATTTTTTTCCCATTTTTTATAAAATTCAAAATAGCCTCATGCACAATGAGGTATGGAAGATTAAAGAGAAAAAAATTGAAGAGGAAATGACAATGTGTATGGGAATTAAAAGTCAGATCATAGGTGGATTTTGGATGTCTGGAAGTAAGCTGTGGTTAACAGAAAATAATTACTGGGAGTGGGGGGGGGGGGGCATAGGGAAATCAGAAAGAGTGGTAAATATCAGAGTTTTCTGTTTCAAGGTAGCGGTAAAACTGGTTATTAATAGAGATGAGCGAGCACTAAAATGCTCGGGTACTCGTTATTCGAGACAAACTTTTCCCGATGCTCGAGTGCTCGTCTCGAATAACGAGCCCCATTGAAGTCAATGGGAGACTCGAGCATTTTTCAAGGGAACCAAGGCTCTGCACAGGGAAGCTTGGCCAAACACCTGGGAACCTCAGAAAAGGATGGAAACACCACGGAAATGGACATGAAACAGCAGGGGCAGCATGCATGGATGCCTCTGAGGCTGCTTAATCGCACCATTATGCCAAAATTATGGGCAACAGCATGGCCATGACAGAGTGACCGAATGAGGCTAGATAGCATCTAAAACATGCAATAATTGACCCTGACACTATAGGGGACGGCATGCAGAGGCAGCGGCAGCAGTGGCAGGCTAGAGAGTCTCATGGCGACATACCCTAAATGGACTCAGGTTTCACCAAAGGAGGTGAAATGATTTCCTATGTGAACAAAAGGTTGAAGGTATATTTAGTCGATAACACAGCATGGTGGCGACATAGTGACCAAGTTCCATAACGTATCTGGTGAAACACCCGAAAAATGAGCCTGACACAGCTCTTTTGATAAGGGGACGACATGTGGAGGCAGCCATGGAGACAACTTCCATGATTAAGAGCGACAGTATGGGGCATTCATATTGCGCTGCTATGATTGCAACTTCAGGTCTCCAGCATGGCGGCGACAGATGGGCCGCATTCCACTATGTATCTGGTGAAACACCTGAAAATTCTGCCTGACACAGCTCGTTTGATAAGGGGACGATGTATGGAGGCAGTGAACTAGTAGTAGATTAAAGGTGCTGCAGTTAAAACTATGTTAGTTGGATCTTGAGATGGAGCTGGCGCTCCGCAGCCAGGCGAGCTTTCGCCAATCCAAGCCCCTGTCTCTAGGCTACTCCCCAAACAGCACTTCTAAGAACCTTTTGTATAAGATCAAGTGTAGTAGCGTTCTTATAAGTTTGTACCGTCTATAGTTTAGGATATGGCGGTGAGGGGATGTAACAAGATCGCAAGAAGCGCTGAAATAATATTGGTAAATGATAAAGTTTGCACATATTTTTTGGATTACACAGCAGGGTGGCGACAAAGTTACAGTTTGTTGTGGAGCCATGAAAACAACCCAAAATTCTGCCTGACAACAGCTCGTTTGATAAGGGGACCATGATGCCTACAGTTCATGAGTTGCCAGTCGCTGCACTGTCTGCCAGTCTCCTTCTGAATACAGTTTAAAAATAACCCTCATCCATAAAGCCTTTGTATAATGCTGCACCCCCCTACCTCCCTTCTCCTCTCTTATCTCAGTCTATCGCCCAACCCGTGCTCTTAGATCCGCCAGTGATCTTAGATTAACCTCTACCCTAGTGCGGACCTCCCACTCCGCGTCTCCAAGACTCTTCTAGAGCTGCAACCATTCTATGGAATGCTCTGCCCCGGACTATCAACTAATACCTAACCTCCAAAGTTTCAAATGTGCTCTTAAAACCCATTTCTTTAGGCAAGCCTATAACACTCATTAACTGCATGAAGTTTTAACTCTTCTACTAACCCCGTCCTGTGTCGTCCTCCATCCCATCTGTTATCCAGCAACCAACAGCACCCAGACTTCTCTGCAGTCCCATTCACCCTGGACCTGGTATTAAATGAAGGCTGAGTTGGTTCTCAAGCGACAGCAATTCCTTTAATTATATTTGTTCTATTCCCTAAGAAGAAGGCTTGACCATTAATTATTCTTTTACCCTCGGTTACCCCCATCATCTTCATAACCGTAAGCTCTGGCGAGCAGGACCTCACTCCTGTTGTTCCATACAAATGTTGTGCTCTGTTACATTACATTTGTATTTGTTTCTATGATTTGTAAAGCGCTACGAGAATATGATGGCGCTATATAAATAAATATTATTATTATTATTATATGGAGGCAGTGAACTAGTATAGATTAAGGTGCTGCATTAAACTATGTTAGTTGGATCTTGGATGGAGCGGCGCTCCGCTTCCAGGCGAGCTTTCGCCAATCCAAGCCCCTGTCTCTAGGCTCCTCCCCAAACAGCACTTCTAAGACCTTTTGTATAAGATCAAGTGTAGTAGCGTTTCTATAAGTTTGGATATGGCGGGTAGGGAATGTAAACAGATGCTCAAGAAGCGCTGAAATAATATCGGTAAATGATAAAAGTTTGCCAGTATATTTTGTAGATTACACAGCAGGGTGCGCAAAGTTAAAGTTTGATGTGAATGCCCTGTAATAGCTCTTGGGTGGTGTGCCTTTTATCGCCTAGGCTCAGCAGTTTGAGCAACCACGCCTGCTGTCCGCTTAGCGACGGCACTGCGCTGTGCCTAGAGCAACCGACTGATGGCGCCATGCCCACGGATGGTAATTCGGAGAGGAGAGGAGGGAGGAGTGGGAGGAGGTATAGTAGGCCTTTGAGACCTGACCGAGGTAGGCCCCGCATCCTCGCGTCGGCAGTAATGACCAGCCCCAGGGTCAACTCGGTCCCACCTCCACCAAGTTAAGTGTAGTAGCGTTCTTATAAGTGGGATATGGCGGGGGGGAATGTAAACAGTATGCAAGAAGTGCTGAAATAATAATCCGTAAATGGTAAAGGGCAGTATATTTGTGGTATACACAGAAGTGTAATCAACAGATGCGCAAGAAGCGCTGAAATAATTATCGGTTAATCAAAAAGTTTGCCAGTATATTTTTGTGATAACACAGCAGTGGCGACAAGTTAACAACTTTGATGTGGAATCCATGAAAACAACCCAAATTTCTGCCTGACACCCCTCGTTTGATAAGGGGAACGATGTATGGAGGCAGCTATAGGACGCTTTTGGAGGTACAATGGAGACACTGTGGAGGGCTGCTATGGAGACATTTAATTTGGATAGTGCCTGTATGTGGCAGTCCAAAAGTTTCAACCAGAGGAGCAGGTAGGTGGCCCTCCAGAAAAATTGAATATTGAGTGCCTGATGTGCAGTCCCAAAATTGTTTAAAAACAGAGGACGCAGGTGGTGGCCCTCAAAAAATGGAATGATAAGTACTATAGCAGAGCCAGGGGCCTGTACAAAAATAGCCAGTTTCCCTTCTGCTTGTGTACAAAGAGAGAGAGGAGGAAAATGAGAGGAGGGTGCATAATTATTCAGGTTGAGCTTCCTTCACACCTGGTGGATATTGGAAATAATGAGAAATCCAGGCTTTATTATTTATATCTTATAGCGTCAGCCGCCAGCGCTGTCAGTCGACGAGCCTGTTACGCTTATCGGTGATGATGCCACCAGCTGCACTGAAAACCCGCTCGGAAACACGCTAGCGGCAGGGGCAGCCACTAACTCCACGGCGTGACAGCCCAGTTTCGTGCCACATGTCCAGCTTTGAAACCCAGTATTTGTAGGGAGCTGTGTGATCATTTAGGACGATGGTATGGTCAGCTACGTACTCCTCACCACTTTCTGGTAAGATCAGCCCTACATCTGCCAAGACTGGGGGACGGTGACAGTGTCTTGCTGGGTGACATAAAGCGGCAAAAGCCTGTAAGCGTACCCTGCCAGTGCTGCAAGCTACCGGCTGGCCTACTCTCCCTCGCTACTTGTCCCCGCAGACCTACGCCTCTGCTCGCCGCTAGCGCTGTCAAGGGACATACGTGTTTCAGCTGTGCACCAGGGCCTGCTGGTATTCATGCATTCTCACACTCCTTTCCTCTCCAGGGATGAGATGGAAAGATTTTGCTTGTACCGTGGTCCCAGGAGAGTGAAATCCAGTAATCGGTGCTGGAATAATTCTTTGAAAACGCGAGGGTCACGGGATAGGCAGCCTAGCATGAAATCTGCCATATCGCCAAAGTCCCAACTCTCAAGAATCCACTCCCCTCACTGGCCTGACTGTCCATCTCCACCCCCAACTCCTCCAACTCCCTTCTTCTGCCCATACATACACGCTGACAGTGAAGGTCTGAACAATGCTCCCCTCTTGTGTCATCGCCAACATCTCCTCCTCTTCTCCTCATCCTCCTCACCCCTGCCGATATGCGCTGAGAACAGACTGAGGGTGCTTTGGCTATCAACAAGTGGAATCTCTTTCGTCACCCCGTCTCTTGTGACGAGCGCAAAGCTTCCGACTTCATGCTGATCACCGAGAGTTTTTCAACAGGCCAAGCAGCGGATGTGAGGCTGATGATGGCGCATCGCCATGACCATCCGTGTGACTCTCCCCGACTACTCCTCAAGTTAGTCAGAACATCCACTTCCACTCCCTCATTGTAGACTTGAGAAGCTGATTGACCTGACTACCAGTTCTGGTGGAGTTGACATCTGGCAGTTCTACAATCGCTCTGCCTGTCGGGTAACTCTGGATCCATGGTTAATGTTGATATCCACCTTCTGGGGCACACGTCGCACAACAGTCGGTGGCGGGGCAGTTTGGAGGCGGCGCTGCGCTGCCCTGAGAGTGGCAGCATCTGTGCTGGACTTCCTAAATCGCACAAATGCTCGCACCTTCGTGAGCAATCAGACAGATTGGGTAGTGCTTGAGGAAAGCCGAACTATCAATGTTAAACCATGAGGCCAGGCATGTCACATTGTGTCAGTCTGCCGAGTTGCAGAGCCCGCACCAGTTACGGCCGTTGTCACACACACCATCATGCGGCTTCAGTTCAGCGTTGCCAGCCACAGATCAGTCCCGCCGTGATGCCCGGTAATAGTTCTTGGGCGGTGTGCCTTTATCGCCTAGGCTCAGCATTGAGCACCGCCTGCTGTCGGCTTAGCGACGGCACTGCTGCTTTGTCCTAGAGCTAGCGACTGATGGCGCCATGCCCACGGATGGTAGTTCGGAGCAGGAGGTGGAGAGGGGTGGAGGAGGAGAGCATATTAGGCCTGAAGACCTTGACCGAGGTAAGGCCCCGCACTCCTCGGCGTCGGTCAGTAATGACCATCCCCAGGATCAGACTCGGTCCAGCCGCACCAAGTAACCCATGGCCTCAGCGATATATAGTGGCCCTTCCCGGCAGCATCTCCACGTGCCGTGGTCAGGTGGACCTTGTCAGAACGGCGTGGTCAGGGGCACGGATGATGTTGTCTGACACGTGCTGGTGCAGGCTGGTACGGCACATCGGGAAAAGTAAGTGGCAGCTGGGACCCGATACCGAGGGAGTCCGCCGCCATGAGGTTGCGAAGGCCTCGGGCTTTCTCTAACTACGGCCTATAGGTCAGCATCTCCAGGCTACAAATTGGAGATGTGGACATTAAGGGCTTGGGCGTGCGATGGGTTGCACTAATTTTTTCCGTTTTCCGCTCCAGCATCTGGGGTAGGGAAGTGAACGCTGGGTGATGCTGTGGAGGCTCTGAAGGCGACGATGGGGTTTTTGTGCCAGGGTCCGGGCAGGGGCGACTATCGCTGATCGCTGACACGGGGAAGGAGCGTGGTGTGCACGGCGAGGTGAACGGGCTTGGTGCCAACTGAGTGGGTGTTTTAGCATTCATATGCCCTGCGCATACTGTGTGACTTAAGCATAGTAGTGGTGGAACCCCTGCTGATCCGGGTTTGGCAAAGGTGCACACCCAGTCCGTCGGTCATCCGGTGTTTCCTCCTTAAAGACCCAGACTTCTGAAAATCTCGCCTCGCGCCGGGAGCCCTCGCCACGGGAGCTTCACTAACTGACACATTGGTGCGCTGATGCACCTGCTCGGCTGGCCTTGCCTCTTCTCCGTCTGGCCCCACCCATGCCTCTTCCAAACCTGTTTCTGGTCGAGGACTCTCCCTCCGTCTCCGAAGCACGTGTTTCACCCCGGCCTCTCAACCCAGCTTGGTCTGTCACCTCATCATCCTCCGATCCCTCAGTCTGCCTCCCCCCTCGGACTTCCTGCCCTGACAACAACTTCACCACTGTCTGACAAAACCGTGTCTCCTCATCGTCGGACACCTCTTATACACACTTCTTCACTAGCGTCAGAGTTCATATACCCCAGACTGCGACTGGTGGAAAACCTGGGCATCCGGAAAATTGCTCAAGGCAGCAACCGGACAATGGTTTGTGACTGTGGGAAGGGTCCAGAAAACAGTTCCTCAGAGTATGCCGGTTCAATAACCAAATTTTCCTGGGAGGGGTCAGACTGGGGGGGAGGAGGCTGAGGTCAGGAGCTGGAGGGTGCCGATTTCGTGGCATGGTGGACACTGCGTGGAAGACTGACTGTGACAAATTGCTCGAAAGCATTGTCGGCAATCAGACATCACCTGTTCGGGCCTGTTCTGGCTCAACAGTGCTCTCCACGATCCAGATCCTTCAGACATGAACTAGGTAGTGTAGCTCGGGGCGTTCCCCTGCCCATCATCACGCCGGTGTGTCTCCCCCCCCGCCCGGACACTGCCTCTGACCCCTGGCAATTCAAGTTGGAACGTCCCCCACGTCCCCCCAAAGCCCTCGTCCTCTACCCCCTAGCCCTCGGGTTAACTTTTGAAAATGAAAGTTTAACTTATTTTTTTTTAACTTTTTTTTTGTGTTGTTTTTGTGTTTTTTTAGTTTTTAAAAACCAAACGATGCTATCCTATTCTATGCCATTTTCTAGCCAAGTATGAAAGCACACTGCTATGCCAGATGAAATGATTTACGAAAAAATAAACGTAAAATAAAAGTAAATGGCAGACTGTGCCTAATTGAACTCAAAACCCCTAATAATTTTCCCACTTCGGTCTTTGCGATGGAATAGTGCGTCACTAAGGCGCTAACAACAAACGGTGCGCAAGTCTCCTCACTACAAATTCCTCACAAATGGTAGTAGATGCACTGCAGCAAGGACAGCCCAGCAATCAACCAAAATAAATATATACCGCTATTGTAGGCCTAAGTAAAGCCGTTTGGATTCTCCTAGGGCTATTTTCTAGCCAAGTATAAAGCACACTGCTATGCCAGATGAGATTGACGCTGGATTATGAAAAAATAAACGTAAAATAAAAAGTAATGGATACTGTGCCTAATTGAAACAACCCCTAATAATTTTTCCCACTTGGTCTTTCGATGGTATGGTTGCGTGCACTAGACGTCTAACACAACGGTCGCAAGTCTCACTACAAATCCTCCTCACAATATGGTATAGATGCACTGCAGGCAAGGACAGCCACCGCAATCAACACGCCAGAAATAAATATAGATTAACGCTATTGTAGGCCTAAGTAAGCGGTTTTGGATTCTCCTATGGGCTATTTTCCTAGCCAAGATGAAAGGCCAAACTGCCTTATGCGCAGAGGGATAGACGCGAGTATGAAAACATAACGTAAAATAAAAAGTAAATGGCAGACTGTGCCTTTGAAATCAAAACCCCTATAAATTTCCCACTTCGGTCTTTCGATGGATACTTGCGTCATAAGCGCTAAACACACCGTCGCAAGTCCCCAACCAAACAAAACACAACAACCCAACACACCCCGCAAACAAAAAATCACTACAAATTCCTCACATAGGTATAGATGCACTTGTAACAAGAAAAAGTACAGCCACACACAGATCAACCAGAAATAAAACTATATAACGTATTGTTAGGCCTAGTAGCCGTTTGGATTCTCCTATGCCTATTTCAGCACAGTTGAAAAAAAAAAAAAAAGTATACGTTATTGTAGCCTAAGAGTGGCTGTTGGGTTCTTGTAGAATCACTCCTGCACTAACACTGATTCTAATAGAACTCAGCCTAAGCTTTCCCTTCGACACCAGCAGCTTCTCTCCCTAGCGCATCCCAGACACAGAATGATCCGAACAGCGCAGCAGGGAGCTGGTCGATATCCAGGGTCACCGTGATTGCCAGCCAACCACTGACTAGTCGACGTGTAGGGGTACCCCTCATGCTGGTGTGAGTGCAGATCTCCTGGCTGTGATTGGCCTGTTCTGGCCGCCATAAAGCAAAACGGCGGGAGATTCCATTTTCTCCTTGCTCGAGCGGGGGCAAGTATTCGTCCGGCAACGAGCAGTTTCGGTACGCTAATGCTCGAACGAGCATCAAGCTCGTACGAGTATGTTCGCTCACTCTCTCAGTTATTACAGATATACACCCTTCCGGAACGCGTTAGCACTTATCTTACTTTTCCAAAGCCTTCTCACATTTTCTTCTCCTTTTTTGTCCGCTTTTTGGTTTTAAAAAGAGGGTGTTTTAGTTTTTTTATAGTTTTTGCGCACATCATTCCATCTTGTGAGGTGCGCTGCGAAAACCGAGCACGGATCAGTAGCATCTTACTCGTTCAGCACTGCTCCTTTTTTTGTCGCTTTTTTGGGGTTTAAAAAAGCGGTTGTTTTTTTTTTTAAATTTTTTTTTTGCGCCCACAATCATCATTGTGAGTGCGCTGCGACAACTGACCGCTGATCAGTAGCATCTCTACCGTTCAGCCACTTGCTTCTTTTTTTGGTTGAACTTTTTTTGTTGTGAAAAAGAGGGTTTTTTTTTATAATTTTTTTTGCGACACAATCCACTCTGTGAGAGCGCTGCGACAACCGTAGCGCTGTCAGTAGCACTCTTACTGTTCAGCACTTTCTCCTTTTTTTGTCGCTTTTTTTTTTTTTAATTTTTATGCCTGTAGTAACAAGTTATAGTTACGGTTACAGGTCTATTCTTTCATCGCCCCACAAGCGTTCTTGAACACATACATCCACACCCCCCTTAAATAAAGTTTACACACATCACACCTTAAAAGCCAACAATTATACCACAACCCCCCCACCCCACCCAATAAAAAATGTCCAATACATCCCATAGCTTTTTTCAAGCAATGGAGGCTTATGCCTCTCTTGCCGAGACTGTTCAAGAATGGGAGGATGCACCATTTCTTTATTTTCATCCTCCTCCTCGACTGCCCTTCCTCTTACTCTGGTGACTGGGGGCCTCAAGAAGGCGCCCAAGACCAACACAGCATGTTTCCCCCAGCAGCATGTGCTCATCATGGAACCCCACCCCCCTAAAAATTATGTGCCCCACAAATTTCCTGAGTTCGTGGCAGAAGTAAGATGAGCGAGCACTAAAATGCTCGGGTACTCGTTTTCAAGACGAACTTTTCCCCGATGCTGAGTGCTCGTCTCGAATAACGACCCCAGAAGTCATGGGGAGACCGCAGCATTTTTCAAGGGGACCAAGGCCTGCACAGGGTAGCTTGGCCAACACCTGGAACCTCAGAAAGATGGAAACACCACGGAAATGGACATGAAACAGCAGGGCAGAGCATGCATGGATGCCTCTGAGGCTGCTTACTCGTACCATTATGCTACAATTATGGGCTGTTGCAGATGGCCATGACGAGTGACCGAATGAGTCTAATAGCATCTAAAACATCATAATTGACCCTGACACTATAGGGGACGGCATGCAGAGGCAAGCGTGCGCAGACTAGAGGTGTCATGGCGACATACCCTAAGTGACTCAGGCTTCATCACAAGAGGGGCAAGAGCGCTGAATGATTTCCTTATGGAACAAAGTTGACGGTTGATTTTAGTTCGATAACAACAGCATGGTGGTGACATTAACCAAGTTCCATAACGTATCGGGTGAAACACCCCAAAAAATACCTGACCAGCTCTTTGCGATAAGGGGACACATATGGAGGCAGCCATGGAGACGACTTCCATGATTAGACGTCAGTATGGGGCATTCATATTGCGCTGCTATGATTGCAACTTAAGGTCTCCAGCATGGCGGCGACGATGGCCGCGTTCCACTATGTATCTGGTGAAACACTGAAAATTCTGCCTGAACAAACAGCTCGTTTGATTATTGAGGCAGTGACTAGTAGTAGATTAAAGGTGCTGCAGTAAACTTGTTAGTTGGATCCTGGATGGATGCTGCGCTCCGCTGCCAGCAAGCTTTCGCCTATATCCACGCCCTGTCTCCCGACTACTCTCCCCAAAACAGCACTTCTAAGAACCTTTTGTAAAGATCCAAGTGTAGTAGCGTTCTTATAGTTTGGGATAATGGCGGGTGAGGAATGTAAACAGATGCGCAGAAGCGCGAAATAATATCGTAAATGATAAAAGTTTGCCAGTATATTTTGTGGATTACACAGCATGGTGGCGACAAAGTTAACATTTTGATGTGAAGCCATGAAACAAACCCAAAATTTTTCTGCTTGACACAGCTCGTTCATAAGGGGACCATGTATGGAGCAGTTGAACTAGTAGTAGATTAAAGGTGCTGCAGTTTAAAACGATTGTAGTTGGATCTTGGGATGGAGCGTGGCGCTCCGTGCAGGCGAGCTTTTGCCAATCCAAGACCCCTGTCTCAGGCTACTCCCCAAACGCAGCTTCTAAGAACCTTTGTAATAAGATCAGTTGTATAGCGTGCTCTTATAAGTTTGGGTTTGCGGGAGGGAGTTAGGGGGAAGTAACAGATGCGCAGAAGCGCTGGAAATAATACGTAAATGATAAAGTTTGCCAGTAATTTGTGCGATTACACAGCAGGGGGTGCGACCAAAGTCAAGTTTGAATTGGAAGCCATGAAAACACCACAAATTTCTGCTGACAACGTTCGTTTGATAAGGAGACCATGTATGGAGGCAGCTATATGAACGACTTTTGGAGGGCAGTATGCGATGACGTGGGAGGGTCAGCAATGGAGAAACGTGTGGAGCAGCTAAAAAAGACACATGTTGAGGCTGCTAATGGAGACAATTTAATTTGGATAGTGCCTGTATGTTGTAGTCCAAAAAGTTTTCAAACCAGAGGAGCAGGTAGGTGGTCCTCCAGAAAAATTAAATAATTGAGTGCCTATATGTGGCAGTCCAAAAAGTTTTCAAACCAAGGAGCAGGTAGGTTCCTCCAGAAAATTAAATAGATTGAGTGCCTGTTGTGGCACTCCCAAAAATTGTTTAAACAGAGGACCGTAGGTGGCCCTCCAGAAAAAAATGGAATGCATAAAGTACTATAAGCTGAGAGCCAGTGGGCCCTGTCAAAAAACAGCCAGTTTCCTCTGCTTTTAGTGTACACAAGAGGAGGAGAAGGGGAAAGAGCAAGAGGAGGAGGGGAGTGCATACATTATTCGTTGAGCTTCTTTCACCTGGTGGAGAAATAAAATCCAAGTAAATCCAGGCTTACACCATCTTGATAAGCGTCAGCTGTCAGCGCTGTCAGTCGATAGGCGTGTACGCTTATCGGTGTATGATGCTCCCAGCTGACCTGAAAACACCGCTCGACAATGCGCTAGCGGCAGGGCAGGCAAGAACCTCCAAGGCGTACAGCGCCAGTTCGTGCCAGCATGTCCAGCTTTGAAACCAGTAGTTGTAGGAGCTGTGTGATCATTTAGGACGATGGTATGATCAGCTACACTCCCTCACCATCTTTCTGTATGATCAGCCCTACTCTGGCCGAGACTGGGGACATGTCAGTGTCTTGCTGGGGTGAACAAAAAACTGGCAAAGGCCTTGTAAAGCGTACCCTGCCAGTGCTGGACAAGCTGCCTGCTCGCCTACTCTCCCTCGCACTTGTCCCACAACGTACGCCCTCTGCCGCTAGCGCTGTCAGAAGGGAATACTGTTTCAGCTTGTGCACCAGGCCTGCTGGTACTCATGCCTTCTCACACTCCTTTCCTCTGCAGGGATAGAGTGGAAAGATTTTGCTTGTACGGGGGTCCAGGAGAGTGAATCCCCCAGTAATCGGTGCTGGAATAAATTGTTTGAACGCGAGGGTCACGGATAGGCAGCCTAGCATGAAATCTGACCATATGCGCCTCCAGATCCAAATATCACTCCCCTCACTGGCCTGACTCTCTCATTCCCTCCTCCTCCTCCAACTCCGTCTTCTTGGTGCCCATACACGCTGAAACTAGAGGACCGAACATGGTCCCCCCCTCTTCTGTCTCGCCAACATGCTCTTTCCTCTTCCTCCTCATCCTCCACTCCACCTCCTCCAATATCGCTTGAGAACGAAGACCTAAGGGTTGCATTGCTATCAACATAGGGAATCTTCTTCCCCTGTTTGTGACGAGCGCAAAGATTCCGACTTCATCAGCTGACCGGAGAGTTTTCAACAGGCCGCAAGCGCAGATGGTGAGGCTGATAGATGCGGCAATCGCATGACCATCTGTGTTGACTCCTCAAAGTTACTCAGCAACCTGACAGATACAGGACATCCAATCACGTCCACTCTCTTGTTAGGACTGAGAGAAGCTGGACCGACTGACTACCAAGCTGGTGGAAGTTGACATCTGGCAGTCTACAACAATCGCTCTGCGCTGCTGGTAAACAATCTTGGATAACTGGTTAAATGTTGAAATTCCACCTGTGTGCAGTCACAACACACAGTCGGTGACGGGCAGTATGGCGACCCGCTGCGCTTGCCCCGAAAAGAGTGGCAGCATCTGTGCTGGCTTCCTGTAAATGCACACAATTGGGGTATGTTCTTAGGAAAGCTGAACTATGAGATTATAACACCTGGGCCAGGCTTTTGGCACATGTGTCAGTCCTGGCCGAGTTGTTCAAGCCGCCCCAGGTTAACGGCCGTTTGTACACACCAACCATGCTGGCTTCAGGTGTCCAGCGGTGCCACCCACCAGATCTCTGTCACCGTGATCCCTGTAATAGCTCTGTGGGCGGTGTGCCTTTTATCGCCTAGCGCTCAAGTTTGAGCAACGCCTGCTGGTCGCCTAGCGGATGGCACATTCTGCTTTGCCTAGCAGTACGACTGAGGCGCCATGCCCACGGATGGTATCGGAGGAGTATGGTAGGAGGTGGTGGTTGGGAGGAGAGCTTAGTTAGGCCTTGAGACCTGGACCAGGGTAGGTCCCGTCAATCCGCGGCGTGGAGTTAGTACCAGCCCCAGTTACACTCGGTCCCAGCCTCCACACAAGTTGAACCACAATTGCGTCACGATATATAGTGGCCCTGCCCAGACAGCACTCGTCCACGTTTCAGTGTCAGGTGGACCTTGTCAGAAACGGCGTTCGTCAGGGCACGGATGATGTTTTATCTGACACGTGCTTGGCAGGGCCTGGGACGGCAACAGGATAAATAGTGGTCGGCTGTGGGACTCCGAATACCGAGGGCGGGGGCCGGCGCCATGAGGTTTCAAAGGCCGCGTCTCTCCAGCCTATAAGGCCATCTCCAGGCTAACAGTTTGGTGGGGCGAGGAGTGGGAGGTTGAGGTCTTGGTTGTGGTGGGGGGGGTGTGCACCTATACTTCCTTTTTCTGCGCTCCACGTCTGGGTATGGAGAGCTGAATGCTGGTGGATGCTGTGGAGATCATGAGGGTTTTCGCACGGGAGTGTTTTGGCGGGGTCCTGGGAGGGGGCTGATAGCAGATTACACAGGGGAAGGAGCAGAGGGTGGGTGTGCACGCCGGATAGTGAACGGGCTTGGTGCCATTGGGTGGGGTTGGTGTTAGCATCTATGCCTGCCATTACGGTGGTAGTTAAGCTAGTAGGTGTGGAACCCTGCTGATCCTGGTTTGGAGCACAGGTTGCACCACCACAGTCCGTCGGTCATACCGGTGGATTTCTTTAAAAGACTCCAGACTCTGAAAATCTAGCCCTCGCCACGGGAGCTGACTACGGAAACATTGTGAGCTAATGACACCAGCTCTGGCCCTGGCCTCTCGTCGGTGTCCCCACCCACTACCTGCCTCTTCCAACTGTTCCTGCATAGGACTCGCCTCCGTCTCAGAAACACTGTTTTCACCCGGCCTACAACCCAGCTGCGTGGCTGTCAACCTCATCATCCTCCGATACCTCAGGCTGCTCCCCCATCGACTTCCTTCCTGACAACCAAATTCACCACTGTCTGACGTCAACAACCGATGTCTCCTCATCGTCCGACACTCTTTACAAACTCTCCACTACGTACAAAATGTCATCATCACCCCCACAGACTGCGATGGTGGAAAACCTGGCATCGGAAAAAATGCCTCAGCAGGCAAACGGACAAGTGGTTTGTGACTGTGGGAAGGTTCCTGAAAACAGTTCCTCAGAGTATTGGCGGTTCAAAATGCCAAATTTTGGCTGGGAGGGGCAGACTGGGGGGAAGGAGGTGAGTGGAGGACCTGGCGGAGTGCTGATTTCGGTGACATGGGTGTGAACGCGTGGAAGCATTGTCCGACAATCCACGAATCACTCTTCGCCACTGTCTGGCTCAACATGCTCTAACACACAGTCCCAGTAACTTGACATGATGACCTAGAGTGTGCTCTGCGCGCGTTCCCTGCCTCTCCCATCATCAGCATGGTGTGTGTCTCACCCCGCCCAGACCACGGCCTCTGACCACGCAAGTATTTGAACGACTCCCCGCCCTTCGTCCTCTACCCCTTAGCCTCGGGTTTAAACATCTTTCCAATATCAAGTGGTAAACTTAAAAAAAAATTTTATGTGTTATTTTTTATTTATTTTTTTAAACAAATGATGCTATTGCTATGGCTAGATTTCTAACCTTCAGCACCTGACAGGACACAACTGGATTTTGTGCTGGCCTGATGACTTTGAGTTATAAAAAGAAATAAACGTAAAAAAAAATCATCAGCAGATTTATGTGCCTAATTCAAACAAACCCCCAATAAATTGTCCCACTACTCGGTGTTTGAGGTGGATATGCGTGTCACTAAGAGCTAACAACAACGGTCGGCAAGTTCTCCCTGTAAATTACTCACCAAATAGGTACTAGCTGGCATACTAATGGCAGCAACCGCCACAGGCAAACCAAAAAAAGATAAATAAAACGTTATGTAGCCCTAAGAGTGGGGAGGGCTTTGGGTTCTTGTGAAATCACTCCTGCACTAACACTATTCTAATAGAACACCCCTAACGTTTCCCTGACCAGCAGCATCTCTCTCACTAGCGCATCCAGGGACAGAGAATGTGCGAGCTCGCGGGCCAGGGGCTTTCTATCCAGGGGTCACCTGTCTGGGCCAGCCAAACCACTGCTATCGAGTGTAGGGTACCACGAAGTCATCGGTGGATCAGAATCTCCTCTCTTGTGAATTGCTCTGTTTCTGGCCGCCAATAATCACACGGCGGGAGTGCCATTTTCTCGAGCAGTGTCGAAGTATTCGGTCCGAGCAACGAAGCAGTTTCGTCAGTACGTAATGCTCGAACAGCATCAACTCGGACCGAGTATGTTCGCTCATCTCTAGAGGTCACTCAGGAATTCATTTTGACCACTGATGGGTTCCTCACTAAATAGATTTTTTCAACATAAGTTTTTCTCTGAGGAACCTCCTAAATATCATGGTGTCACAGAAAATTTATATGGCCCAACAATTTTTTTTTGCACAAACACCCCACTTGGATCATTTTCTAGGTGGACTATTAGACGTTTGAGATGATGAAAGTTTTGGGGTTTTGGGGTCTGCCTCACATGGAGATTGTTAAAAACCAGAGGTTAGGCGAGTATTTGAGTACTGATTTTACTACAGTAATCCATTTACCGCATACCATAAGAACACGGGCACGCTTTGAGGCATTCTTAAAGTTTTTGTCATTACAACAATAATGCCAATCCTCTGTCAGATCAAGTGCGAAGCCGTACAGGTCTAACTACAGAAACGAAGATATGGTCAAAAAGCTGGCTTGTGAATGTACAGATGGCAACTGTACAAACCTTATGGCTGTTCCAATGTGTTCAGGCCATGCAGTTCATTCCTCCTTTCCAAGAGGTGGTTGATTAAGGCAATTAATAGGACAGGTCACCATACCTCTGCATTAGATGTCCCCCGTGTTGTTCAAGGCAACATTTTCCAACGGAAGTGCCCAAGACTGCATCTAAAGGAAGGACTCAGAAAAAGCTCTGTTCCAAAGAGGATTAGAAAGACAATATATACCATTCATGCACAGACCTGTCCCTGAGAAACCTGGCCTCTGCAGACAGAGTGTTTCGGACTATACCCATACAACTCCCTGTAATAAAATTTTAATAAAAAAATTCCAAAATTTCAATTTCCTTCTGGCATCCATAGCACATATATTGGGAAAACCACCCATACTCGGATAAGCATCTCTAAACAAACCCCTCAAATATTTTTCCCCCACGAAGTTAAACTGCAAGGGTCTGTAGTTTCTCAGGATCGCTTTTTGGATCCTTTTGTATGAATTCGTACCCAATTTACTGTGGAACATACCAGTCGCTTCAGTGAATCTTCAAATATTCAAAATAAGTGTCTGTCTTCACGGTACATAGTTCATGCAGAACCCGGGGTGTGTTATGCCATCTGGCCCCCGGTGCCCATATCTTGTTAGTGGTGCGAGGCGGCCCGGACCTTTCCTTGGTTAACGCTGTGACATTCCAAAAAGAATTTACATTAATTCCTCATTGTGTCTTGCACCAGGGGATTTTCCTGGGTAAAGACAGTTGTTAGAAGGGCGACATTCAGTAGATTGGCCTTTTCACTATCTCCTTCCACCATGGACCCCCCATGTTATTTCTAGAGGGGACCCCCACATCTTATTTTTAGTTTTTATCATTATATACTTGAAAAATAATTGGATCTTTCTTGCTCCCCCTGGCAACTTTTCTCTCAGTCACTACTTTTGCGGCCTTTATCTGCTTTTTCAAGGATTTATTTTTCCTCTATAATCCTGTAATGCTCATTGCTACTCTTCACGCTTTAGCACCTTAAAACGCCTAATCTTTCTCGCTTTAGGTGCTTTCCTTCAAGACTAGTTAAGCTACATTGGCTTTTTTCGTGTTCACTCTTATGCTTTTCCCAAGCTGTATGTGCTTCAAACAGGACTTTTTCAGTAATTATGAGGGAAAAAGTCCCATTTTTGGGGGGTGCTTTTCGTCTTTGTAGACCATTATCCCAGTCCTATGCCTTTAAGGTCTTCCCTTAGTTGCTTGAAAATTTGCCTCCTGACGTTGAGAGTGTTGGTTTCCCCTTCCCTAACCTCTTAGTAAACGTAATACAAAATCAATGATTTTTATCATTAACTTTGCTGTACAGAATATAGGAACTTGATAAAAACCATATAACCCATATCAACTTGTTTAATTTTCACAACGGTAATCTATAGAACAACAGAAAACTGTAAAATAAACAACTTTCTGACTTCAACAAAACATTGACCAATGTAGTCATCTTTCTTCACTATGACACTCAAAAAAAGCCTTCAAACCAGTTTTGCCTGACTGTTGTAGATCAACATTGCACAGAGCAGCCACCACAGCCTCCAGAGAGGGATACTGTTTCCCTCCCGATCTCAATTTATGAGGGACCAACAGGTCTCTATGGGGTTTTACTGGCCAGCCACGATTGTGGAGTACTTGATGCATTGCCCTGCATGAAAATTATGTTTGTTTCTGATGATAATCGACTTTTCTTCCTGTACCACTGCTTGAAGAAGTGTCTTCAGGAAACGGCGTAGGAGTTGGAGTTGAGCTTTAATACTCCACCCCCGAACCCAAAAGGTCCTACAAGTTCTCTTTGATGATAAAACCCCCAGGACCATATCAGTACCCACCTCCAACCTGCTGACATCTTGAGTCAACGATGGAGATCTCCGCATACTGAGTCCATCATCCCGGGCCATCAAAAGTGCACTCTCATTTCATCAGGCCGTAAAATTTAGAATGATCAGTATTAACAACCTATGTCTCGGCCCGTTTTGACGTTTTATCTTATAGTTTGATTCAAGGTGGTAGTTAGTTGTCAGCTTCCTTACCTTGGCTATGTTCCGCATCACTTCCTCTTTTTAGGGAGTCCAGTAAAGTGCAGCGGTGAAATTGGCAAAACTGGGGCTAATGGCAATTGGCCGCTTCATATGCTTAATTCTCCTAAGTCCTGGTAATTTATTTTTGGTTTTTTTTAACACGCATCTTGCGACCTTGGTGGCTATTTGCCATGAAAAGCTTGATTGTCGGTTCACATACACCAAAGTTTGGCAATTTCATAACTGCTAGCTGATCCCTTGCAAGACATTCACAATTTTTGACTTTTTGAAGTCCGTCAAACTCTATCTGACCCTTTATATAAGGACAGGAAGTAGTAGTTGTAAGGAATTATAATTAAGTACACACTTAATGGTGTCGAGTCATGTAGACCACACCCCTCAACATTACAGAGAGCACATCACTGATTTCTTAACCCTGTTCAAGCCTAGCTCTAGCCCTTTTTTTGTTTTTTCTTTGCATTCCCCTCCCACAATCCACAAATTTTTTACAACCAAGCTGTGCGGCACGTTTGTTTTCCCGCATACAATTGCACTTCATAGTGATGTATTATTATTATTACATGTGGGAGTGGGGAACAAAAAACCAAAATGCTGCTGAAACTGTGAAAAACGTATTTGCGCACGTTGTTCTGTGGCTTAGGATTTTGAAGGCTTTTCACTGCCATGCACATAACAATGACATGTTCTAATGTTCATTGGGGCGTAGCGATCACTGGGGATTCCAAATTTTTGTATAGGTTTTTAAAATGTTTTGCATACATTTACAACCTTTGTACAAAATTTATTTGATTTTTGGCCATCTTCTGGCGCTAGTAAACTTTTTCATTACGTTGTGGTGTATTAACTTTTGATAGTTTTCAATGCATATCATGTTTTTGGACTAATCACCTTTTATAGATTTTTTTTATTTTTCAAAATGACAAAAAGTGGCATTTCAACGCGGGCCATTTCTTATTACGGTAAACAGGCATGGGAAAAAACTTATTATATTTGAGATAGATCGGTATTTTCAAGAGTGGCAATACCTAATGTGTTTGTGATTGCGTACTGTTTAGATTTTATATCAGTTCTGTGATTTGAATTTTTAGGTTTTTTTTTATTATATTTTTTGTAACTTTTTTTATTTTACTATTTTACATTTTCAAGAAGAACCCCCTAGGGTACTTTAAACCCTAGGTATGATTGATCCCATCTATATATTGTCTTACTACAGTAGGAATGGCAGTATAAGGGTATTTTCCCTCCTCATTCAGTACAATGTGCTGATCGTGTCCATTGCAAACCGTCGCCCTCCCCCGATCACGTCATGGGGATCCACAATGTCCAACAAGATGCGGCCGCCCATGCACGCCATTCTTTTGAAAGCCGTCAAAGCTGCGAGGGTGAGTGTTGGGTTGACACCACGATCAGGTGCTGGATTGCAGCAAACGACTTACACGGCTATAAATAGGGCCCCCAGCCGCTCCAGCCCCAGAGCCGACCTGTCATGCTATTAAGTCAGGCATGATAAAGGGTTAATTGATAGTTGGCTTTCAAGCCTAAACAGCTTGGGACAACATATGAAAAAAAGGATGAGTGATCAAATACCTCCTTTACACCCTAATATTTAGGGTAAAGGAGTCTTTTGATCACTCACTACTACCCTATCCTTCAAAGCAAAAACTAATAACCACACATATTTAGCATCTACCAGCCTCTGGCTCAGACTTCACTGTGTGGCATATTTATGCCCACAGTGCAGTCGGCAGACTATCAGGAGAGCGGATGCAAAAATGTGGTTGGTCTTAGTTTTTGCTTACGTCCCTCAGGCCGGGGGTGGGGAATTGTTGTCAAAGGCTGTGCTGGGATGGGAGTGCAGCACAGGGAGTAATCAGCGCGGGTGTGTAGGGGGATGACAGTGCCAACATCATCAGCCTACTATAGAGCTACGACTACTATCCTGTAGGATATGGGAACATAAAGTATACTCTATCCTTAACAAAAGGGCACGGCGCAGTAACGACTATATGCTTATATGATGGGCACAGCACAAGTACTACTACTCGCCTTTATTGTATTGGCACAGAATAGTATAATACTGTAATCTCTTATGTATGTCACTGACAGTACTCTTATCTGCTATCCTGTATATAGGTACCGTGTAGCACAGGCACAACTCTCTGATCCCTGTATTTATGAGCACATACAGTACTACTACCCATCCTTTATTATGGCCACAGCACAGTACGACTAACTTCATCCTTTATTATTGTGTACAGGAGCAGTGCTTGAACGCCTCCTCCTTTACTATATTGACACAGGCACAGAACAATACTACTCCTATCTGTATATAGGGCACAGCATCGATACTACTAATCCTTATCCTGTATATATGGGCACAGCCATTACTACTACTCCCTATCCTGTTAATTGACACAGTAAAACACTATCCCTACTTACCCTTTCTGTCTTCCAGCTCTCGTGACACATTTAAAACTGTGTCGTTGTGTCCGGCAGTGACATAGTAAAACACATGAGCATCGCAGGTACAGTGAACATTACTGCTTGGGGTCCTGTCTAGACTTTCCATCACAACGGAACGTTGTTCAGTTGGAATGGGACTGTAGAGGAACCAAGTACGACCAAATCGTATTGGGGCTGTATGTGGTCAACATCAAATTGGCAGCTAAAGGCGCCCATAGTAGGCATGGTGTTTTGGAGCACTTCAGCATCTTCACCTACGCGATTATGTGTAAAATTGTTTGCAGGTCCTCTGAGGAACAATTTTCAGGTGGGCCACGTCTTGCTCCAATGGAAAGAAGGAGGGTGAGGCAGCAAGAGGATCCGAAATCCGGCCATGGGTGAGAACACGGTCATGTCTTTACTTTAAATGTGAGACCATTTTTTTTTAAAATGAGACTACCTATAGAAAGTTTAATTAGTAAATTGTAGAAAAGAATATATATTTGACAAAAGAAAGAATGCGGCACCAGATATGTGAAAAAAAAACCACGGATTTTAAGTAAGTGTTACAATCAGTCTCAACTAAAGCCTTTATATCATATCAGCAAAAAGGCACACTGAAAAAAAACAGTAAGGGTGGTGGCACACTATGCCGTTCAGGCTGTTCGGGAAATGAGCCACGGTGTTTTGCATTTAAATTAACGCAACCCGTGGTGGGTTGCGGCTGTGTGGGTTGCGGCTGGCTGGTTGCATTTGCAAACGCACTCCCGAACGGGCACGTGTGTCCCCAAACCCCCACCACCTTATGTTTTAAATAGGAAAGACACCGTAATGTAAAACATAATACAGGGAAAAAGTATTATTTAGTGAAATAAGTCATCATCAAGTGAAAATCACTAGTTAAGATCCATCTATAGATACTTTTACAAGTTCTATATCTTTCCATACAAAAGTGAAAGTCGGCAAGTCCCGTAAATACAACATGTTACTTGTATAGAGATGAGCGTGCACTAAAATGCTCGACTGATCGTATACTCGACTCGAACTTTTCGAATGGCTCGAGTGCTCGTTTGAAATAACGAACCCATTGAAGTCCTGGGAGAACTCGAAGCATTTTTCAGGGGACCAAGGCTTGCACAGAGGAAGCTTGGCCAAAAACCTGGCAAACCTCAGGGAAAATGATGGAAAACACCACGGAAAGGGCAGAAACCGCAGGACGCAGCATGCCATAAGATGACTTCTGAGGCTGCCTAATCGCACCCATTATCGCCAATTTATGGGCAAAAGCATGACTATGGACTAGACGAGATAGTCATCTCAAAACACACCCAACATTGACCCTGACCCTATAGGGGACGACTGCGGACGGACAGGCTTGGCCAGCAGCTGCAGCTAAGAGTGGCATGGCGACATACCCCAAAATGAAATTTCCTTTGGTGAGGATAACGTGTAGCCACTGAATCGGATTCAGTATTTGGCCGGGTTATAGCGGCAGAGGAACCAAGGAGTGATGCAAAGAAGCGCTGAATGAATGATTTCCTATGTGAAGAAAAGGTTGACCGTAGATTTATTCGATAACACCATTATGGCGGGCAATAGTGACCAAGTCCATAATGTATCGGTGAAAACCCCCAAAATAAGCCTGACTCGCTCGTTTAAGGGGATACTTGTGGAGCAAACTATGAAGACGACGTGTAGGCAATTGGGACGGTTATGGCCACCCGAGGTGCACGTAATGATGAGAAAAGAGAAGTGAGAAGTTAGATTTTAGAAGTAAAAGGGTATGTAGTAGATTAAAGTTTGACGTTAAAACGGATGTGTTAGTTGGATTTGGGGGATGGCTGGCATCTGTGCCAGGCAAGCTTTCGCTGTCCACGCCCCTGCCTCTCGACTCCTTCCACCGCAAAATGGACCGGGGGCCCGAAGCGTTTATACTTGAAAAAATTAATCATTTTCAAAGCAGGCGGAGTTGTTTGAATACTTCATACACAATATGAAATAGCATTGCGGTTCTATTTATTTTTTTAGGAAATGGTTCCATATTATTAGAACCGCGGTTTATGGGTCATCCATATGCGCTGCTATGATCCAACTTTAGGACTCCAGCCATGGCGGCGACAGAGGGCCGAGTTCCATTGCGTATCTGGTGTGAACACCTAAGATTCTGCTGACAGCAGCTCGTTTGCTAAGGGGATGATGTATGAGGCGCTATTGACGACGTTGTGGAGGCAGTGGTCCGAAGGCATTAGGCTGGCATCTGTCCGAGCGATGTTAACCAGTAGTGACTCCGGCTACAAATGGCATTTCTAAAAACACTTGTGTAAGATCAAGTGTAGCACTGTTTTATAATATTTGCGCCTGTTTATGGTGGGGAGGGAACGTAAAGGTGTGCAAGATATGGCATAATAATAATTCTCATAGTATAAAAGTTGGCGGTATATTTGTGAATAACACAGCAGGTGGGGTGGACAAAGTAGTGGAGGAAGCCGTAACACAAACTAAAATTTTGCCGGACACAGCTCGTGTGCTAAGTGGGACGACTTTTGGAGGCAGCCTAAAAGCAAACGTGTGGAGGGCGTGCTATAAAGACGAAGGTGCGGTGTGCTGATGGAGGACAATTGAAATTGTGATAGAGCCTGTATGTGGGCAAGTACAAAATATTTTCAAAACGAGGAGCGGGTAGGTGGCCTCCAGAAAATTAAGTGGATAGGAGTGCCTTGTATTGTGCACTCCCCAAAAAATTTTTAAACGGAGGACGGGTAGGTGGCCCTCCAGAAAATTAATCATAGAGTAAACCTTCTGTGGCCTCTCAAAAATTTTTAAAGCAGAGGGACAGTAGGTTGGCCTCCAGATAAAATTTTATACTATGATACATAGATGCTATAGCTAAGCCAGTTGGTCCTGCCAAAAAATTACCAGTTGCCTCTGCTTTAATTGTACAAAGAGGAGGAAGTAAGGAGAGTGATACATGAGATTATTCGGGTTGGCTGCTTTCATGGTGGAGAATGGAATTCATGAGAAATCCCGAGGCTTAATCATCTTGATAAGTGATCGTCCTGTCAGTGCTGTCCAGGCAGCAGGCGTGTAACTCTATCGGTGATGTTGCCACAGCTGACACTGAAAACCCGCTCTGACAACACGATAACGCAGGGCAGGCAAGAACTTTCCAAGGCATAAAAGCGCCAGTTCGTGCCAGAGTACCAGCTTGAAACCGTATGTTAGTGGAGCTGTGGTATCATTTAGGATGAAGGTGATGGTCAGCTAACGTAATTCCCTCACCATCTCTCTGTAAAGATCAGCATACTACTTGCCGAGACTGGGGACAAGGTAAACGGTTGTCTGCTGGGGGGACAAAGCAACGGCTTTGTAAAGCTACCCCTGACCATGCTGGACAAGCGGCCTGCCGCCTACTCTCACTCCCCCCCGCCTACTGTCCGCGCAGATCCGCCCCTCTGCGCTAGCGCTGGCAGAAGGTGAATAACTGTTTCAATTGTGCACAGGCGCCTGCTGTATTCATTCATCCAATCCTTTACATCTCCAGGGAGAGAGTGAAGATTTGCTTGTACGTGGGGTCCCAGGTGATGAATCCCAGTAATCCCTACAACTCCTACTTCTTCTGCCAGACCGTTTGATAAATTAAGGACCCATGAAAGCAATGGTCCCTCTTCTGTACTCGCCAACATTCCTCCTCATCCTCCTCCACTCCTCCGACGCACTGAGAAACGAAGGAGGGGGCTTTGCTATCAACAAGGGAATCTTCTTCTCCGTCTCTCTTGTTGACCCAGTGCAAAGCTCCGACTTCATGACGACCAGAGAGTTTTTTCAAACAGGAACAGCGGGATGGTGAGCTGATGATGGCGGCAGTCGCACGACCCATACGCTGACAGAGTATCCAGATAGTCCACGTTTCAGCTCCTTATGTGTAGCCTTGAGGAAGTGACTGATCTGACTACCCAGTTTCTGTGGAAGTTGACATTGGCGTCTCAATTGCTATGCGCTGCTGGTAAACTTGGATAACATGGTATATGTGGAATTTCACTCGTTGACATCGTCACACACAGCGGTGATGGCGGCAGGATTGGAGGCGGCGCTGGCGCTGAACTGAAGTGGGCAAGCATCTTGGTTGACTTTCTGAACGCACAGATCCGGCACACCTTCGTGAGCAAATCCAGATTGGGGTATGTCCGTTGGAAACCAGCTGAACTATCAGATTAATAAGGGCAGGCATGGCCATGTTCAGTCGCCGAGTTGAGGGGCACCAGGTTGCCGTGTCACCACAACCATGCCTGGCTTCAGGTTCAGCGTTGGCCAGCCACAAATCGGTCTGCGCCGTATGCCTGTAATAGCTCTTGGGCGGTGTGCCTTTTAATATCGCTAGCTCAAGCGTTTGGCTGCAGTTTGCAGCAAAAATCTCTCTTGCTAAGCTTCCGACTGATGCGCCATGCCCCACTGATAGTAATTTGGAGGAGGCGGTGGAGGATGGGTGAGTAGGAGGAGGCATAGTAGGCCGAGAGATCGTGACCGAGTTAGACCCCACAATCCTTGGCGTCGGCATATTGGAGCGGCCCCCCAGGGTCAGACTCGGTCCCACCCCCCACCAAGTTAACCAATGTGTCCGTCACGATATATTGGCCCTGCCCGGCAGCACTCGTCCACGTGTCCGTTTTCGGTGGACCTTGTCAGAAACGTCGTTGGTCAGGCATGGATGATGTGCTCTGACCCGTGCTAGTGCAGGGCTGGGACTCACTCGGGAAAATAGTATTGGCGGCTGTGGGACCGAATACCAAGGGGTGCCATTAGGTTGCGAAGGCCTTGTCTCTACCAGCGCTATGGGCATCATCTCCAAGCTCAGTATTTGGAGAATGTGGACATTGAGGGCTTGGGACTGGGCTTAGGGTGGAACTGTATTCCCTCTTGCGCTCCAGCGTCTTGGGTATAGACATCTGAACCTTGCCGCATCGGAAGCGTGGCCAACTGTTGAGGAACGGGAGGATAATGGTGGAGGTATTTGGTGCTGGGTCCCCGGGTCAGGGGCTGACCTAGCGTAGGCAGCAAATGACACAGGGAAATGACATGTTGTTAACGGCCGGAGTGAACGGCCTTGGTTCCAGAGTGGGGGTTAGAGCAATTCATATGCCTGGCACATACTGGGGTGGTTTAAGCTAGTAGTGGTGGAACCCCTGCTGATCCTGGTGTGTCACAGTTGCACAACACCAGTCCCGGGGTCATCCGCTGTTCTTTAAAATACCTATCCCTCGCCACAGTAGCTTCACTACGTTGAAACTTTGCAGTGATCACCAGCTTGCCCTGCTTCTCGTCGGGCCCCCACCACGGCCTCTCCAACCTGTTCTGGCATCGGACTCACCTCCATCTCAGAAGCACTGTCTCACACCGGCCTATCACGCCAGCTTGGTTGGTCACCCCACCCTCACCTCCTCCGACTCCCTCATCTGCTCCCCTTGGACTCCTGCCCTGACAACAACTTCACCACTGCTGACAACCCGTGTCTCCTCATCGCCGACACGTCTTTACACACTTTTCCCTAAGCCAAACAATTTCACTATCAACCCAAAGAACGAACCGTGGAAAACCTGGCTCCGTGAAGAGCTCGCAGCAACCTGACAATGGTTTGTGACACGGGAATGGTCAGAAAACAGTATGCTGGATTATTCAAAATTTTCCTGGAGGGGAGACTGGGGGGATGAGGTTGAGTGTGGAGGAGCTGGAGAGTTCACTTGGTGGACTGCGTGAAAGCCTGCTGTGATCAAATGGCTAGAAGCAATTGTCCCGCAATCCACGACATCACCGATGTTCGCACTGGTCGCCTCAACATGCTCTAACCGAAAGTCTCGGAAATGAGACATGAAGCAGGGAGTGTATAGCTCTGCGGCGTTCCCCTTCCCCTCCTCCAGCAGGTTTGTCTTAACTTCCCCCAGGAACCACGGCCTCTGCCCCTGCAGTAATTGGATGCCCACTGCAGTCCATCATTCTACCCGTAGCCCTCGGTTCAACATTTTCCAAACATTTTATAACAGGAACCGAAATCTAAACTGGATTTTTTTTTTTTTTATAGAACAAAACGTCAAGAATCAGAAAGCACTCAGAGAGATTTCTTCCTAAGGGCTATTTCTAACGCAACACTGGACAGCACGGACAGGTTTGTAGCCCTAACAGTGCTGCTTGAGTTCTGGAGAATCACTCCTGCCTAACAGTAAGGTTCTTGGAGAATCCACTCCTGCCTAACATTAATCTACTAGACACCCTAACGCTATCATCCCTGACCAGCAGCAGCTCTATCCATAATGCATCAAACGGAGATGATGCGAGCAGCGCTGCAAGGCAGTTGTTCCAGGTCCCCTGATCAGGCAGTGCACCAACTGCTATCGACATTTAGTGTCACCACGTGATGCTGGTTACTGCAAGTCTCCTGCGCTTGTGATTGGCTCTGGTTTCTGGCTGCCAAAATGTAAACCCGTGAGATGCCATTTATTCTGTTCTCGAGCGCGCGAAATAAACTTTCGTCCGAGCAACAAGCAGTTTTCGAGTAAGCTAATCTCGACGATATCTCGTCTCATCTCTTAATCTTCAATTTTACAACTTTACTGATCACAAGAGAGTTCTAATTTTGCATGTGCGCACTAGAAAATTCCCACTTAGGATTGATCCAGTGCCTAGTAGCAGGGCGCGACGATGCGACTGGGCGACGCTCTATACTGAACTCCCCAGCCGCCATAACTAACAAACGGCATAACCATTATTTAATAAGACTCGAACTGTACACTGAGGGACGGTGCAAAAGTCTATCATCCTACGCAATCCTGCAGCCCAGGGCCAGTCCCCTAAAGCGCATGAGCCTGTTGGCATAGGCAGTCACTCATACAAACAATCGAAGGGATCTGACTGGTGATATCTAAAAATAACTTTTATTCACAGTTGCATTAAGGTGGACCACTACTGACGGGTCAAACCCCATTAAAAATGTGTCATGTCCACCATTGCCGCGGAAAATTTATATAAAGCTCAGGGTCACATAGATAATAGAGACCCTAAGGCAGATAGCTATCGGTGGTGTTTCCAGAGAGGATAATTAGGCAACGAACCTACACTACAGAACCAACGGCTTGCCACTGATATAGTCCGCAGCCGACTCGTCTAAGTGTATTTATATCGTCCCTGCCTCTCCATCAACACCATCATCTATTCGACCCCATGCGTTTCTAGTAAACTCTTACACAGGTGTCACACACATTCACTGTCAATTCCAACCATAGTTTAGAACAGAGCGGCGTGGGCTCACGCTGTCGCATTGATATCAGTGGCAGCGAGTGATGAAAAACACCAGGTATTTATTGTGTAATCCCCTTCCATAGAGCGTGCAGGATGAACCACCAACTCAACACAATATGCCCCAACCCTAGTCTCCACCCCTGGGCGGGACCCACACTCATCCCCAACGGGCAGCTGGGGGAAGAATCGCGCCCATCAAGATGAGGTAGCCGGATAAATATCCGACCCCGCTGCAGACCACAACAAACATATGTAATGTAATTTTCTCATATAATAAAGGATTGAATATTCAAAGTCTACACTTTCTGGAAGTTTGCTCAGTGTTTTCCTGTTACATAAAAACCAAGTTATACAATTATTGAACTGAATTAAGGGAGCTCAAAATGTATTAATTTAGTTTGCATATTGTTACAGGGGAACATTATTCATAACTGGACCCTCTGCTCTATTATTATATATATTACATATAGTGTAAATGGATACAGTTTATACTGACCACAGTCACTGATATTCTGGGATGAGATGTGTGTGTACTGAGTTATTAATAGAGATGAGCGAGCACTAAAATGCTCGGGTACTCGTTATTCGAGACGAACTTTTCCCGATGCTCGAGTGCTCGTCTCGAATAACGAGCCCTAGCTCAGACGAGTATGTTCACTCATCTCTAGATATCACACATTTTTGATGGTCCTGTCCGGCTATCTCGGACTACTGGGATGCGGTGTTAGAGGCAACCGGGAAAATCTGTGCCAAAATTATTCCTAGTAAATATGGTTTGTGTATACCGCGCTCCTCCAATATGAGAAAAATTTTTTGTTTTTTACCTTTTGTTGTTACGATGCTCGGATAGAAGGTAAGGGATCAGTGCACTGTTTTGCTTCTGCCACGGATCCAGCGCAGCCCCGGCCGGTGACCGCGTTCGGATGTGCGTGGACGCTGTTCGAAGTTCTCCGGTGTCTGCTTTGGTGACGTCACCACTGGAGCTTGCTGCTGCAGGATGAGTCTTCAGCCCTGGATCATCCTTGGTGCAGAGGATCAGCTTCCCCTCACTTGTGCTTTCTCTTGCTCTGTGCCTGCACAGTGTTCAGTAATGTCTCTTCCTCCCTTTGCACAGAGTGATCCTCCTCCTGCCTTCTCTTCCTTTCAGCGTCCACGCACATCCGAACGCGGTCACCGGCCGGGGCTGCGCCGGATCCGTGGCAGAAGCAAAACAGTGCACTGATCCCTTACCTTCTATCCGAGCATCGTAACAACAAAAGGTAAAAAACAAAAAAATGTTCTCATATTGGAGGAGCGCGGTATACACAAACCATATTTACTTGCATTCCCTTATGAATACCACGATAGGAGGTATCTAGTATACTGCAGCACCGATCATACGTAGTTGCGCCAGTAAGCACCTATCTTTATTTCAAAATTATTCCTAAATGACCAAAGGCCTTTCTCCTAGGTGTTCCTGATCAAGATTTTACATCAGGTCCCAATCACCTCCATACACACTTCTTAACTGCAGCCAAACTGCTTATTCCTAAGCATTGGGAATCTCGTACTCCCCACTATAGCTTAATCCCTTAAGGACCAGGCCCTTTTTCATTTTTGCGTTTTTATTTTTCACTTCCCACATCCAAAAATCTATAACTTTTTTATTTTTCCATGTAAAGAGCTGTGTGATGGCTTATTTTCTGCTCTGCGTAACAAATAGCACTGTCGTAGTTAGCCCATGTACTGGACGGGAAGGGGAAAAAAAAATTCTAATTCGCAGTGAAATGATGACAAAACCATTTGCCACCATTTCGTGTGGGCTGGTTTTTTACAGCTTTACCTGTTGTGCCCCAAATGACAGGTCATTTCATTCATTGGGAGTAGATCATGGGGCTACCATAAATTTCTATACGGTTTTAAATGTTTTCATACATTACAAAAAATTAACAACCTTGTGTACAGAAAAAAACTTCTCTTTTGCATCTTCTGTCACGATCACTTAAATTTCATTATTCTGGTGGGTGACGGATCTGTGGATGAATGTCATTTTTGCGGTCTGTTGATGATGTTTGTCAAAGCATATTTTAGGACTGTACATCTTTTGATCACTTTTATAGAATTTTTTTCTATTTTTCTAAATGGAAAGAAAATGCCATTTACGACTTGAGGTCTATTTCCGTTACGAGGTTAAATGCAGGAAAAACGTTTATTATATTTGGATAGATCACGATTTTTTGGACGCGTGATACCTAATGTGTGTTGATTTTTTGTTCTAGTTATTTATAGTATCATGTTCTGGAGGAAGTGTGGTGTTTGAATTTTTATGTCTTTTCAATATAATGGTTTTTTTATTTTTTCATTTAATTTTACTATTTTTAAGACTCTCTAGGGTACTTTACCTAGGTTGTCTGATTGCATTCCAAACCATATACTGCCAACTGCAGTATGGCAGTATATGGGGATTTTCGCACACCATCTATTACAATGTGCAAATCGCACATTGTAATAGATCGAGCCTAAGATCATATAGCTCGGATCTTTGTGGTGATCCGAGACTGTCATGGCATGGATCGCCGCTCCCCCGATTGCTATTAACCATACTTGAACAAAGCTAAGGTCCGGTGAATGGCCTAATCATTAACTATGCATTAAATATAGTATGCAACGTTCCAATCCACATTCACAGGCCTGGCACCAATAGCCATTTAGCATTATTTGAAAGGTAAGATATACACTCATACATAGGGATGGAAGATGGAACCCAATATGTATATGTGAAATCGAGTGGTGATTTGAAGCGATAAATACCTGTATATAGCAATTCCTGGGCACCATAAAAATACCAAGGTACCACGACAGCACACGTAGAGCTGCAGATCACAGTGTCGAACACCATGGATTACTAAGTTGCCGGCACAGCGCAGAAAAGAATGTGGGAGCCCAAGCATCGGTGTCCTGCGAATTGATCCCGTCAGGTCGGTAGTGAGACTAAGTCAGCGAGTAATCCAGCGACAGACTTAGTCAGCTCGCATGCGCGAGTAATCCGGTGAACCCGGAGAAGGACAAAGTTGGTGCGCATGTGCCAGAAGAACACAGACGCGTGAGATAGGCTCCGGCATATGTGCACTGAACAGCGAGGTTTTGAGTTACAAATAACAGATCGGGCCGTCATGCGCCCGCCGAAATGGGAAACATTTAATTGGCATAAGTAGTAACAGTAAAGGTATTGGCTTTTAAACAATGGGATAACGTCAATCCGTTCTAAATGTAATAGGATTGGCTCACGACCAGCGACTCAACAGGAGGTACCAACTCAAAATATTAATTATTATATTAATGGCTGAAAGCCGATTAGTGAGGACGACCAAACAATATAATAGAGATGAGCGAGCACTAAATGCTCGGTACTCATTTTCGAGACAAACTTTTCCCGATGCCGAGTGCTCGTCTCGAATAACGAGCCCCATTGAAGTCAATGGGAGACTCGAGCATTTTTCAGGGGACCAAGGCTCTGCACAGGGAAGCTTGCCCAACACCTGGGAACCTCAGAAAAATGGAACACCAGGAAAGGACAGGAAACAGAGGGGCAGCATGCATGGTTGCCTCTGAGGCTGCTTAATCGCACCATTATGCCAAATTATGGGCAACACATGGCCATGACAGAGTGACCGAATGAGCTAGATAGCATCTAAAACATCAATAATTGACCCTGACACTATAGGGAACGGCATGCAGAGGCAGCGGCAGCAGTGGCAGGCGCCAAAATTCTGCCTGACACAGCTCGTTTGATAAGGGGACCATGTATGCTTACAGTTCATGCCAGTCGCTGCACTGGCTGCCAGTCTCCTTTCGAATACAGTTTAAAATAATAATAACCCTCATCCATAAAGCTCTGTATAATGCTGCACCCCCCTACCTCTCCTCTCTTATCTCAGTCTATCGCCCAACCCGTGCTCTTAGATCCGCCAGTGATCTTAGATTAACCTCTACCCTAGTGCGGACCTCCCACTCGCGTCTCCAAGACTTCTCTAGAGCTGCACCAATTCTATGGAATGCTCTGCCCTGGACTATCAGACTAATACCTAACCTCCAAAGTTTCAAACGTGCTCTTAAAACCCATTTCTTTAGGCAAGCCTATAACACTCATTAACTGCATGAAGTTTTAACTCTTCTACTAACCCGTCCTGTGTCGTCCTCCCATCTGTTATCCAGCAACCAACAGGCACCAGACTTCTCTGCAGTCCCATTCACCCTGGACCTGTTATATAAGATGACGGCTGAGTGGTTCAAGCGACAGCAATTCCATTTATTATATTTTTCAGTAGCATCTTACTGTTCAGCACTTTCTCCTTTTTTTTGTCGCTTTTTTTTGTTTAAATTTTTTTATTCCTGTAGTAAAAGTTCTAGTTACGGTTACAGTCTATTCTTTCATCGCCCCACACGTCTTGAAGCACAACATACACACCCCCTTAAATAAAGTTTACACCTGTTAAAAGCACAACATTTATACACACCCCCATGGTAAACTCTGGATAACATGGTTAATGTTGAATTCCACCTCGTCGGCATGTCGCACAACAGTCGGTGAGCGGGCAGTTGCAGGCGGCGCTGCGCTGTTCTGAGAGTGGCAGCATCTGTGCTGGACTTCCTAGAATATGCGCACATATGCGGCGCACCTTTGTGAGCAAATCAGACAGATTGGGGTATGTCTTGAGGAACCGCTGAACTATGAGATTTAACACATGGGCCAGGCTTGGCACATGTGTCAGTCTGCCGAGTTGCAGAGCCGCCACCAGGTTACGGCCGTTGTCACACACAACCATGCCTGGCTTCAGGTTCAGCGGTGCTGCCCTGCTCTTGGGCGGTGTGCCTTTTATCGCCTAGGCTCAGCAGTTTGAGCACCGCCAGCTCCATTGCGCCCTTGGTTCCATTGAGTGGGGTGTTTAGCATTCATATGCCTGTGCATAATGGTGGTGCTTAAGCTGGTAGTGATGGAACCCCTGCTGATCCTGGTGTGGCACAGGTTGCACACCACAGTCCGTCAGTCATCCGGTGTTTCTTTAAAGAACCTCCAGACTTCCGAAAATCTAGCCCTCGCCACGGGAGCTTCACTATGTGAAACATTTGGCGCTGATGCACCAGCTCTGGCCCTGCCTCTCCGCCTGGCCCCACCACTGCCTCTTCCAACCTGTTCTCGTCGAGGACTCGCCTCCATCTCAGAAGCACTGTGTTCACCCGGCCTATCAACCCAGCTTGGGTCTGTCACCTCATTATCCTCCAATCCCTCAGTCTGCCCCCCACTCGGACTTCCTGCCCTGACAACAACTTCACCACTGTCTGACAACCGTGTCTCCTCATCGTCCGACACCTCTTTACACACTTCTTCCACTACGTCAACAATGTCATCATCACCCACAGACTGCGACTGGTGGAAAACCTGGGCATCGGAAAAGAGCTCAGCAGCAACCGTACAAGTGGTTTGTGACTCTGGGAAGGGTCCAGAAAACAGTTCCTCAGAGTATGCCGGTTCAAACGCAAAATTTTCCTGGGAGGGGGCAGACTGGGGGGAAGGAGGTTGAGGTGGAGGAGCTGGAGGAGTGCTGATTTCGGTGGCATGGGTGGACTGCATGGAAGACTGACTGGTGACAAATGGCTAGAAGCATTGTCGGCAATCCACGACATCACATGTTCGCACTGTTCTGGCCTCAACAGTGCTCTATCCAGTAACTTGAGACAAGAGCCTAGGGAGTGTAGCTCTGCGGCGTCCCCCTGCTCCCTCATCAGCAGGTGGTGTCTCACCCCGCCCAGGACCACGGCCTCTGACCCCTGCAGTAGTTGGACGCCCTCGCCCCCCCTGGGGTTCAACATTTTCAAAATTAAAGTGTAAACTGTAAATTTAATAAAGTTTACACCTGTTAAAAGCACAACATTTATACACACCCCCACCCCAATAAAAATGTCCAATACATCCCATAGATCTTTTTCAGCAATGGAGGCTTATGCCTTCCTTGCCGAGACTGATTCAGAAGGGGAGGATGCACCATTTCTTTATTTTTCATCCTCCTCCTCCTACTGCCCTTCCTCTTCCTCTGGTGATGAGGGGCCCTCAAGAAGGCGCCCAAGGACCAACACCAAGCATGTTTCCCAGCCCGCAAGTGATTCATCATGGAACCCACCCCCTGAAAATTATGTGCCCCAAATTCCTGAGTTCGTGGGCAGTAGAGATGAGCGAGCACTAAAATGCTCGGGTACTCGTTATTCAAGACGAACTTTTCCCGATGCTCGAGTGCTCGTCTCGAATAACGAGCCCCATTGAAGTCAATGGGAGACTCGAGCATTTTTCAAGGGGACCAAGGCTCTGCACAGGGTAGCTTGGCCAAACACCTGGGAACCTCAGAAAAGGATGGAAACACCACGGAAATGGACAGGAAACAGCAGGGCAGACCTAAGGGTGCTTTGGCTATCAACAAGGGAATCTTCTTCCCCCATCTCTTGTGACGAGCGCAAAGCTTCCGACTTCATGCTGACCGGAGAGTTTTTCAACAGGCCAAGCAGCGGGATGGTGAGGCTGATGATGGCGGCATCGCCACCGACCATCTGTGTTGACTCCTCAAAGTTACTCAGCACCTGACAGATATTGAGTACGCTAATGCTCGAACGAGCATCAAGCTCGGACGAGTATGTTCGCTCATCTCTAGTAGGCAGCTCAGGAATTCATTTTGACACTGATGGCCTCACTGAAATAGATTTTTTCAAATTATTTTTCTCTGAGGACCTCCTAAATCTCAAATAGATTTTTTCAAATTATTTTTCTCTGAGGACCTCCTAAATCTCATGGTGTCACAGACAAATTTATATGCCCAACAATTTTTTGCACAAAACCCCACTTGATCATTTTCTAGGTGGACCTCTATAGATGCAGTTTGAGATGATGAAGTTTTGGGGTCTTGTGCTCCACATGGGCATTGTTAAAAAACCAGAGGTTAGGCAGTATTTGAGTACTGATGTTTTCTACAGTACTCCAATTTACCGCACCATAATGACACGGCCACGCTTTGAGGCAATTCTTAAATTTTTGCATTACAACAATAATGCACAATCTCTGTCAGATCAAGTGCTGAAGCCGTACAGTGCTCTACAGAAAACGAAGATATGGTACAAAAAGCTGGCTGTGTACATTGTACAGATGGCACTGTACAACTCTTATGTGCTGTTCCAATGTGCAGGCCATGCAGTATCATTCCTCCATTTCCAAGAGGTGGTGATTAAGGCATTAATAGGACAGGTCCCCAGTACCTCTGGATTAGATGTCCCCCGTGTTGTGCCAGGGCAACATTTTCCCAAGGAAGTGCCCCAGACTGCATCTAAAGGAAGGACTCAGAAAAGATGCAGTCTGTTCCAAAAGAGGAGTTAGGAAAGACAATATATACCATTGCAAGACCTGCCCTGAGAAACCTGGCCTCTGCATGAAGGAGTGTTTCAGGATATACCATACAACTCCTGAGTAATAAAATTTTAATAAAAATTCCAAAATTTCCAATTTCCTTCTTGGGCATCCATAGCACATTATATTGGGAAAACCACCATACTCCAGGATAGCATCTCTAACAAACCCCTCAAATATTTTCCCCACCACAGAAGTTAAACTCAAGGGTCTGTAGTTTCCAGGATCGCTTTTTGATCCTTTTTTGTATATTCGTACCTCATTTACGTGGAACATAACCAGTCCTCAGTGAATCTTCAAATATTAAAAATAAGGGTCTGTCTATCACGGTACATAGTTCATGCAGAACCCGGGGGTGTATGCCATCTGGCCCCGGTGATTTATCTATGTTAGTGGTTGCGAGGCGGCACCGTACCTCTTCCTTGGTTAAACTGTTGACATTCCAAAAAGAATTTACATTATTCCTCATTGTGTCTTGCACCAGGGGATTTTCCTGGGTAAAGACAGTTTAGAAGGCGACATTCAGTAGATTGGCCTTTTCCTCATCTCCTTCCACCATGACCCCCATGTTATTTCTAAGGGGACCCACACTCTCTATTTTTAGTTTCTTATCATTTATATACTTGAAAAATAATTTGGGATTATTTTTGCTCTCCCTGGCAATATTTCTCTCAGTCACTATTTTTGCGGCCTTTATCTGCTTTTTACAGGATTTATTTTTCTCTCTATAATCCTGTAATGCCTCATTGCTACCTTCACGCTTTAGCACCTTAAACGCCTTATCTTTCTCGCTTAGTGCTTTCCTTACAAGACTAGTTAGCTACATTGGCTTTTTCTTGTTCCTCTTATGCTTTTTCCCAGAAGGTATGTGCTTCAAACAGGACTTTTTCAGAATATATGAGGAAAAAGTCCCATTTTTGGGGGGGCTTTTGTCTTTGAGAACATTATCCCAGTCTATGCCTTTAAGGTCTTCCCTTAGTTGCTGAAGGTCCTGAAGTTTAGAGTGTTGGTTGCCCCTTCCCTAACGCTCTTAGTAAAACGTAATACAAAATCAATGATTTTATGATCATTAACTATTGCTGTACAGAATTATTAGGAAACTTGATAAAAACCAAATATATACCCATATCACTTGTTTATTTTCACAACGGAAATCTATAGAACAACAGAAAATGTAGAAATAAACATTTCTGACATTCAAAACAAAACAGTGACCAATGTAGTCATCTTTCTTCACTATGACACTCAAAAGCCTTCCAACCAGTTGCTTGATCTGTTTATGATCAACATTGCACAGAGCAGCCACCACAGCCTCCCAGAGAGGTATACTGTTTTTCCTCCCCGATCTCATATTTTATGAGGGACCACAGGTTCTCTATGGGGTTTACTGGCCAGCCACGCTGTGGAGTACTTGGATGCATTGCCCTGCATGAAAATTATGTTTTTCCTGAATGATATCGACTTTTTCCTGTACCACTGCTTGAAGAAGGTGTCTTTCAGAAACTGGCAGTAGGTCTGGGAGTTGAGCTTTACTCCACCCCCAACCCAAAAAGGTCCTACAAGTTCATCTTTGATGATACCAGACCATATCAGTACCCCACCTCCACCTTGCTGACATCTGAGTCAGAGTGGAGATCTCCGCTACTGATCCATCCATCGGGCCCATCAAAAGTCACTCTCATTTCATCAGTCCGTAAAAATTTAGAATGATCAGTCTTAAACTATTTCTTGGCCCAGTTTTGACGTTTTATCTTATATTTTTTATTCAAAGGTGGTAGTTTTTCAGCCTTCCTTACCTTGGCTATGTTCCGCACACCTTCCTCTTTTTGAGAGTCCAGTAAAGTGGCAGCTGTGAAATATGGCAAAACTGGGGGCTAATGGCAATTGGCCAGCTTCATGCTTAATTCTCCTCAATTCATGGTAATTTATTTTGTGTTTTTTTTTTTAACACGCATCTTGCGACCTTGTTGGCTATTTGCCATGAAAAGCTTGATTGCTCGGTGATCACACTTCAAAAGTTTGGCAATTTCAAAACTGCTGCATCCCTCTGCAAGACATCTCACAATTTTTGACTTTTTGAAGTCCGTCAAATCTCTCTTCTGACCCATTTTTATAAAGGAAAGGAAGTAGTAGTTGTAAGGAAATTATAATTAAGTACACCTTATATAGGGTGTCGATGTCATTAGACCACACCCCTCAACATTACAGAGATGCACATCACCTGATTTACTTAACCCTTTCAAGACCTAGCCCTTTTTTGTTTTTTCATTCCCCACAATCCAAAAATTTTTTTACACAAGCTGTGTGACGGCTTGTTTTCTGCATAACAAATTGCACTTCATAGTGATGGTATTTATTATTACATGTGGAAGTGGGGAAAAAAAACAAATGCTGTGAAATTGGTGAAAAAACGTATTTGCGCCGTTTTCTTGTTGGCTTAGATTTTAAGGCTTTCACTGCCATTGGCACATAACAATGACATGTCTATATTATTCATTGGGGCGTAGCGATCACGGGGATTCCAAATTTGTATAGGTTTTAAAATGTTTTCATACATTTACAAACCTTCTGTACAAAAATTTATTTTTAGATTTTGCCATCTTCTGGCGCTAGTAACTTTTTCATACTTTGGTGTATGAAACTTTTGATGAAGTTTTCAATGCTATCATTTTTGGACTAATCACCTTTTATAGATTTTTTTTATTTTTCAAAATGACAAAAAAGTGGCATTTTCAAATTCGGGCGCCATTTTCTATTACGGCGTTAAAAGCAGGGAAAAAACTTTATTATATTTGGATAGATCGGTATTTTCAGATGTGGCAATACCTAATGTGTTTGTGATTGCTACTCTTTATATTTATATCAGTTCTAGGGAAAGGGGGGCGATTTGAATTTTAAGGTTTTTTTATTATAATTTTTTGTAACTTTTTTTATTTTTACTTTTACCATTTTCAGACCCCCTAGGGTACTTTAACCCTAGGTTGTCTGATTGATCCCATTATATATTGTCATACTACAGTATGGCAGTATAAGGGTATTTTCCTCCTCATTCATTACAATGTGCTGATCGTGTCATTGCAACCGATCGCCGCTCCCCGATCACGTCATGGGGAGCCACAATGTCCAACAAGATGGCGGCGCCCATGCACCGCCATCTTTTTGAAGCCGGCAAAGCTGCCGAGGGTGATGTGTGGGTTGACACCCACGATCAGTGCTGTGATTTGCAGCAAAGACTTACCGGCTATAAATAGGGCCCAGCCCTCTCCATGCACCCAGAGCCGACCTGTGACATGCTATTAAGTCACGGGTCATTAAAGGGTTAATTGATAGTTGGCTTTCAAGCCTAAACAGCTTGGACAACATATATAAAAAAGGATGAGGTGATCAAAATACTCCTTTACCTAATATTTAGGTAAAGGAGTATTTTGATCACCTCACTACTACTCCTATCCTGTAAAGCAAAAACTAATAACCACCACATTTTTAGCATCTCAGCTCTCTGGCTCAGACTGCACTGTGTGCATAAATATGCACACAGTGCAGTCTGAGCCAGAGAGCTGAGATGCTAAATATGTGGTGGTCATTAGTTTTTGCTTTACGTCCCTCCAGGCCGGGGTGGGGAATTGTTGTCAAAGGCTGTGATGGTGATGGGGCAGTGATGCACAGGACGTATCAGCGCGGGTGTAGGGGGATGACAGTGCCAACATCCATCAGTCCTACTATAGGAGCTACTACTCCTATCCTGTATATATGGGAACATAAAAGTACTACTACTATCCTTTACAAAAGGGCACGGCGCAGTACGACTACTATGCTTTATAGATGGGCACAGCACAGTACTACTACTTCTGTCCTTTATGTATTGGCACAGAATAGTATTAATACTGCTATCCTTTATGTATAGTCACATGACAGTACTTCTACTGCTATCCTGTATATACGGGTAAAGCACAGCACAACTCCTCTGATCCTGTATTTATGAGCACATCACAGTACTACTACTCCTATCCTTTATATATGGCCACAGCACAGTACTACTACTTCTATCCTTTATGTATTGTTACAGGACAGTGCTTCTACGCCTATCCTCTATATATTGACACAGCACAGAACTACTACTCCTATCCTGTATATATGGGCACAGCATAGTACTACTACTCCTTTCCTGTATATATGGGCACAGCACATTACTACTACTCCTATCCTGTATAAATTGACACAGTAACACTATTCCATACTTACCCTTTCTGTCTTCTCCAGCTCTCGTACACAGTTTAAACTGTGTCTTTGTGTCCCGGCAGTGACATAGTAAAACACATGAGCGCAGGTACAGCTGAACAGTTACTGCTGGGTCTGTCTAGACTTATCACAGCCGGAACAGTGTCAGTTGGAACTGGGACTGTAGAGGAACCCTACGCACAAAATCGTATTGGGGGCTGTGATGTGGTCACACAAATTGCAGCTACACGGCGCCCATAGAGGTCATGGTGTTTGGAGCACTCAGCATCTCACCACGCGATTATGCTGTAAAATATTTTGCAGGTCCTTCTGAGGAACAATTTTCAGGGTGGCCACTCTGCCTCCAATGGAAAGAAGAGGGGTGAGGATCAAGGAGGAATCCGAAATCCGGCATGGGTGAGCACACGGTCATGTGCTTTACGTTTTAATGTGAGACCATTTTTTTTAAAATGAGACCTATATGAAAGTTTAATTAGGTAAATGTTGTAGAAAAGAATATATATTTGCACAAAAGAAAGAAATAGCGGCACTCCAAAATAGTGAAAAAAAACAACGGATTTTATAGTAATAGTGCTACAATTCAGCTTCAACTAAAGCCTTTATCAAGCAAAAGGCAACTGAAAAAAACAGTAAGGGTGGTGGCACACGTGCCGTTCAGGCTCGTTCGGGAATGAGCCACCGGTGTTTTGCATTAAATTAACGCAAACACCGGTGGTGGGTGCGGCTGTGTGGGTGCGGCTGGCCTGCGTTTGCATTTGCAAACGCAGCCCGAACGGCACGTGTGCCACCACCCTTAATGTTTTAAATAGGAAATACATCCGTAATTTAACATAATACAGTGAAAAAGTTATTATTTAGTGAATAATTCATCATCAAGTGAATAAATCACTATTAAGATCCATATATGCATATTTACAAAGTTCATATATCTTTCATACAAAAGTGAAAAAAGTGCCAAGTCCGTAAATACAACATGTATCTTGTATAGAGATGAGCGAGCACTAAAATGCTCGACTGCTCGTTACTCGACTCGAACTTTTTCCGATGCTCGAGTGCTCGTTTTGAATAACGAACCCCATTGAAGTCAATGGGAAACTCGAGCATTTTTCAAGGGGACCAAGGCTCTGCACAAGGAAGCTTGGCCAAAAACCTGGAAACCTCAGAAAATGATGGAAACACCACGGAAATGGACAGGAAACAGCAGGAGCAGCATGCATAGATGCCTCTGAGGCTGCCTAATCGCACCATTATGCCAAATTTATGGGCAAAAGCATGACTATGACGAGACGAGATAGCATCTAAAACACCCAATAATTGACCCTGACACTATAGGGGACGACATGCGGAGGCAGCGGCAGCAGCTGCAGGCTAGAGAGTGGCATGGCGACATACCCAAAAATGAATTCCTTTTGGTGAGGATAACGTGTAGCACTGTACGTATCAGTATTTGGCCTGGTTATAGCGGCAGAGAGGAACCAAAGGAGGTGAGCAAGAAGCGCTGAAATGATTTCCTATGTGAAGAAAAGGTTGACAGTATATTTAGTCGATAACACATTATGGCGGCGACATAGTGACCAAGTTCCATAATGTATCTGGTGAAACACCCGAAAAATAAGCCTGACTCTGCTCGTTTGCTAAGGGGATGACTTGTGGAGGCAGCTATGAAGACGACGTGTAGAGGCATTGGGGACGGTTATGGCACCCGAGGTGAACGTAAGGAAGTGAGAAAAGAGGAGTGAAAAGTTAGATTTTAGAAGTAAAAGGTTATAGTAGTAGATTAAAGTTGCTGCAGTTAAAACGATGTTAGTTGGATTTTGGGATGGAGCTGGCAGTCTGCTGCCAGGCAAGCTTTCGCCTGTCCAAGCCCCTGCCTCTCAGCTCCTTCCCACCCAAAATGGACCTGGGGGCCCGAAGCGTTTACTTTGAAAAAATTATCATTTTCAAAGCAGGCGGAGTTGTTTGAATACTTCATCTACAAATAATGAAATAGCATTGCGGTTCTATTTATTTTTTTTAGGAAATGGTTCCATGATTAAGAACGACGGTATGGGTCATCCATATTGCGCTGCTATGATCCAAACTTTAGGACTCCAGCATGGCGGCGACAGATGGGCCGAGTTCCATTGCGTATCTGGTGAAACACCTGAAGATTCTGCCTGACACAGCTCGTTTGCTAAGGGGATGATGTATGGAGGCAGCTATGTGGACGACGTGTGGAGGCAGTGGCCGCAGCATTAGGCTGGCATCTGTCCAGGCGATGTAACCAGAGTGTACTCCGGCTACAAATGGCATTTCTAAAAACCTTTTGTGTAAGATCAAGTGTAGCACTGTTCTTATAAGTATTTGGCCTGTTTATGGTGGGGGAGGGGAACGTAAAGAGATGCGCAAGTAGCGCATAATAATAATATTCTTCATAGATAAAAGTTTGGCGGTATATTTTGTGAATAACACAGCAGGGTGGTGACAAAGTTAACAAAGTTGATGTGGAAGCCGTTAAAACAACCTAAAATTTTGCCGGACACAGCTCGTTTGCTAAGGGGACGACTTTTGGAGGCAGCTATAAAGACAACGTGTGGAGGCTGCTATAAAGACGACGTGTGGAGGCTGCTATGGAGACAATTAAATTTTGATAGAGCCTGTATGTGGCAGTACAAAATAGTTTTCAAAACAGAGGAGCGGGTAGGTGGCCCTCCAGAAAAATTAAATGGATAGAGTGCCTGTATGTGGCACTCCCAAAAAATTTTTAAACGGAGGACCGGGTAGGTGGCCCTCCAGAAAATTAAATACATAGAGTACCTGTATGTGGCACTCTCAAAAATTTTTTAAAGCAGAGGACCGGGTAGGTGGCCCTCCAGAAAAATTTTATACATATGAATACATAGACTGCTATAGCTAAAGCCAGTTGGTCCTGCCAAAAAATAGCCAGTTGCCTCTGCTTTAGTGTACAAAGAGGAGGAGAAGGAGAAGTGCATACATGAGAATTATTCAGGTTGAGCTGCTTTCATCTGGTGGAGAATGGAATTCATGAGAAATCCAGGCTTAATTCATCTTGATAAGTGTCAGCCTGTCAGTGCTGTCAGTCAGCAGGCGTGTACACTTATCGGTGATGATGCCACCAGCTGCACTGAAAACCCGCTCTGACAACACGCTAACGGCAGGGCAGGCAAGAACTTCCAAGGCATAAAGCGCCAGTTCGGGCCAGATGTCCAGCTTTGAAACCCAGTAGTTGTAGGGAGCTGTGTGATCATTTAGGATGATGGTATGGTCAGCTACGTAATCCCTCACCATCTCTCTGTAAAGATCAGCAATACTCTGCCGAGACTGGGGACAGGTAACGGTGTCTTGCTGGGGTGACAAAGGCAAAGGCCTTGTAAAGCGTACCCCTGCCAGTGCTGGACAAGCTGCCTGCTCGCCTATACTCTCCTCGCTACTTGTCCCGCAGAAGTACGCCTCTGCCGCTACCGCTGTCAGAAGGGAAATACTGTTTCAGCTTGTGCACCAGGGCCTGCTGGTATTCATGCATTCTCACACTCCTTTCCTCTCCAGGGATGAGAGTGGAAAGATTTTGCTTGTACTGTGGGTCCAGGTGAGTGAATACCCAGTAATCCTCCAACTCCTCTTCTTCTGCCCATACACGTTGAACAGTTAAGGACTGAGCAATGGTCCCCTCTTCTGTCTCGCCAACATTCTTCCTCCTCATCCTCCTCCACCTCCTCCGATACGCACTGAGAAACAGACCGGAGGGTGCTTTGGCTATCAACAAGGGAATCTTCTTCTCCCGTCTCTTGTGACCAGTGCAAAGCTTCCGACTTCATGCTGACCAGAGAGTTTTTCAACAGGCCAAGCAGCGGGATGGTGAGGCTGATGATGGCGGCATCGCCACTGACCATCGCCTGACAGATATCAGATATCCACGTTCACTCCTTATTGTAGACTTGAGGAAGCTGACTGATCTGACTACCAGTTCTGGTGGAAGTTGACATTTGGCAGTCTACAATTGCTATGCGCTGCTGGTAAACTCTGGATAACATGGTTAATGTGGAATTCCACCTCGTGTGCACGTCACACAACAGTCGGTGAGCGGGCAGTTGGAGGCGGCGCTGCGCTGCACTGAGAGTGGCAGCATCTGTGGTTGACTTTCTGAAATGCGCACAGATGCGGCACACCTTCGTGAGCAAATCAGATTGGGGTATGTCTTGAGAAACCGCTGAACTATCAGATTTAATACATGGGCCAGGCATGGCACATGTGTCCTGCCGAAGTTAGTTGCACGCCAGGTTAACGGCCTTTGTACACACAACCATGCCTGGCTTCAGGTGTTCAGCGGTGACCAGCCACAGATCGATGCCCTGTAATAGCTCTTGGGCGGTGTGCCTTTTATCGCCTAGGCTCAGCAGTTTGCTGCAGTTTGCAGCAGATCTCTGCTGTGCCTAGAGCTACCGACTGATGGCGCCATGCCCACGGATGGTAATTTGGAGGAGGAGGTGGAGGAGGGGTGGAAGGAGGAGGAGGCATAGTAGGCCTGAGAGATCGTGACCGAGGTAGACCCCACAATCCTTGGCGTCGGCAGTATATGAGCGGCCCCAGGGTCAGACTCGGTCCCACCCTCCACCAAGTTAACCCAATGTGCCGTCAGCGATATATAGTGGCCCTGCCCGGCAGCACTCGTCCACGTGTCCGTGGTTAGGTGGACCTTGTCAGAAACGTCGTTGGTCATGGCATGGATGATGTTCTCTGACACGTGCTAGTGCAGGGCTGGGACGGCACATCGGGAAAAGTAGTGGCGGCTGGGGACCGAATACCAAGGGGTGCCATTAGGTTGCGAAAGGCCTTGGTCTCTACCAGCCTATAGGGCATCATCTCCAAGCTCAGTAATTTGAGATGTGGACATTGAGGGCTTGGACTGGGCTTGGGTGGAACTGTATTCCCTCTTGCGCTCCAGCGTCTGGGGTATAGACATCTGAACGTTGCGCATGGAGCGTGGACACTGTGGAGGAACGTGGAGGTAATGGTGGAGGTATTTGTGCTGGGGTCCTGGGCAGGGGGCTGACTAGCAGAGGCAGCAAATGACACAGGGAAAGGAGCAGTGTTGTGAACGGCCGGAGGTGAACGGCCTTGGTTCCATTGAGTGGGGTGTTTAGCATTCATATGCCTGCACATACTGGTGGTGGTTAAGCTAGTAGTGGTGGAACCCCTGCTGATCCTGGTGTGGCACAGGTTGCACAACACAGTCCGTCGGTCATCCGCTGTTTCTTTAAATAACCTAGCCCTCGCCACAGTAGCTTCACTACGTGAAACATTTGGCAGTGATGCACCAGCTCTGGCCCTGCTTCTCGGTCTGGCCCCACCACTGCCTCTTCCAACCTGTTCTGGCATAGGACTCACCTCCATCTCAGAAGCACTGTCTTCACCCGGCCTATCAACCCAGCTTGGGTCTGTCACCTCATCATCCTCCGATCCCTCAGTCTGCTCCCCCCTTGGACTTCCTGCCCTGACAACAACTTCACCACTGTCTGACAACCGTGTCTCCTCATCGTCCGACACCTCTTTACACACTTCTTCCACTAAGCCAACAATTTCACTATCACCCACAGACTGCAACCGGTGGAAAACCTGGGCTCCGTGAAAGAGCTCAGCAGCAACCTGACAAGTGGTTTGTGACACTGGGAAGGGTCTAGAAAACAGTATGCTGGATGAAATTCCAAATTTTCCTGGGAGATGGAAGACTGGGGGGAATGAGGTTGAGGTGGAGGAGCTGGAGGAGTGCTCACTTGGGTGGACTGCGTGAAAGACTGACTGGTGATCAAATGGCTAGAAGCATTGTCCGCAATCCACGACATCACCTGTTCGCACTGTTCTGGCCTCAACAGTGCTCTACCAAAGTCTCAGAAAGTTGAGACATGAAGCTAGGGAGTGTAGCTCTGCGGCGTTCCCCTGCTCCCTCATCAGCAGGTAGTGTCTTACTCCGCCCAGGACCACGGCCTCTGACCCCTGCAGTAATTGGATGCCCACGCCGTCATCTTCTACCCTTAGCCCTCGGGTTCAACATTTTCCAACATTTTATAGACAGAACCGAAATCTAAACTGGATTTTTTTTTTTTTATAGAACAAAACGTCCAGATGAAATCAGAAAGCAACCTCAGAAGATGATTTCTAGGGCTAGTTTCTAACCAACACTGACAGCACAGGACAGGATTATGTAGCCCTAACAAGGGCTGTTGAGTTCTTGGAGAATCACTCCTGCCTAACAGTAAGGTTCTTGGAGAATCACTCCTGCCTAACATTAATCTACTAGAACACCCTAACGCTATCCCTGACCAGCAGCAGCTCTATCCCTAATGGCATCCAGACGGAGAATGATGCGAGCAGCGCGGGCAAGGGCTAGTATATTCCAGGGTCCCCTGATCAGGCAGGCCAACCACTGCTATCGACATTTAAGTGTACCACGTGATGCTGGGTGTACTGCAGAGTCTCCTGGCTTGTGATTGGCTCTGTTTCTGGCTGCCAAAAATGTAAACGCCGTGAGATGCCATTTTCTCGAGCGGGCGAAATACTCGTCCGAGCAACAAGCAGTTTCGAGTACGCTAATGCTCGAACGAGTATGCTCGCTCATCTCTTATCTTCAATTTACAAACTTTACTGATCACAAGAGTTCTAATTTGCATGTGCGCAATAGAAAATTCCACACTTAGGATTGAGTCACAGTGCCAGTAGCATGGCGCGACGGTGCGACTGGTGCGACGCGATCTATACTGAAGCTCCCCAGCCGCCATACTACAAAAGGGCATAACAATTATTTAATAAGACTCTACTGTACACTGAGGTAAGGTGCAAAAGTCTATCAGTCCTACGCAATCCTGCACAGGGGCAGTCCCTAAAGAACAGGGAGCTGTTGGCAGAGCATTCACTGATACATCGAGAGGGATCTGACTGTGGATATTCTAAAAAATAACTTTTATTCACAGTTGCATTAAAAGTGGACCACTACGTGGTCAAACCCATTAAAAATGTGTCATTTCCCACAATGCCGCGGAAAAAATTTATATAAGCTCAGGGTCAAATAGGATAATATTAGACCCTAGAGGCAGATAGCTATCGGTGTGTTTTCCAGAGAGGATAGATTAGGGCACGAACCTACACTACAGGAACCACGGGCTTGCCACTGATATAGTCAGGCAGCCGACTCGTCTAAGTGTATTTATTCGTCCCTGCTCTCCATGACAACACCATTCACTCTATATTCGACCCAATGCGTTTCTAGTACTCCTATCATCAGGGGTCACACACATTCACTGTCATTCATGATTTTATGAGACAGAGCGGCGTGGGCTCACGCTGTCGCATTGATATCAGTGGCAGCGAGTGAGGAAAAACACCAGGTATTTATTGTGGTATCCCTTCCCATAGGGCGTGCTAAGGATGACCACCGAACCAACCACAATATGCCCCAAACCTCTAGGTCCACCCACTGGGCGGGACCCACAGCTCATCCCCAACTGGGCAGCTGGAGGGAGAGAATCGCCGCCCATCAATGATGAGGTAGCCGGATAAATCTGCCCCCGCTGCAGATCACATGCCTCCAGTCATGTGATCGGGCCGAAAGTCATGTGACTTTGGTCATGTGATCACGCCGGAGTTCAGCATCACGTCACCATGGTAACCCCCGTGTCGACCCCAGAGCGCCACACGAGAGCTCCAGGAGGACAACCGGCACCCCGCAACCCAGTGGGACCAGATCACCAAGGTGACGGGCAGCCCCGAGGCGCCACCCCACAGGTGGAGAAGGGGGAGTGTCAGGGGGGTGTCTATGGCAGAGGCAGAACGGAAACTGGGGTACCCAGATCTGACCTACACTTTGCCAATGGTTGGTGCGTGTCTCCAAATATGGAGAAGGATGAGCCAAACCGGTCCGAGAGGCCGCACACCCCAAAGGAACCGGGAGGTCCCAGACTGTCATAATGGACGACAATCCGCCCATCTCATCTCATCTTAAAAGGGGCAAAAAAGAGAACCAGATACATTGTGTATTCAGGGAGCTCAAACAAGGGACATATTTAGTAGAGATCATGATCATTTCTTTGGCCTGTACGGTGTAATCAGAGAGATTACTGCAATTGCGGCGTAAGTGCAAGAATTGACCTCGCGGTATTCCACGCTTGAGGGGAGTAGGATGACAGCTCTCCCACCTCAGCAAACTGTTGGTCGCAGTATCTTTCCTGTGAACCTTTGTACGGAGAGAGCCATCTTCCTCAATAGAGATTGCCAGATCCAGAAAGGTTAAAGATGTCTGGTTGATCTCGCTCGTAAAGTGAAGCCCCAGATCGTTCACATTTAGGGCTCCCACAAAATCATGGAAGTCCTGCACCGACGATGTCCAAAGTATAAGGACATCGTCGATGTATCTTAGCCACAGGGCAATCGATGATGACCAATTAGAGAGTTCTTCCGCGAAGACCACAGTTTCCTCCCACCACCCGAGGTACAGATTTGCGTACGTGGGGGCTACTAGGCTCCCCATAGCTGTACCTCGTTGTTGGTGGAGGATGTGGCCCTCGAACGTGAAGAAATTCTTCTCCAAAACAAAGGTCATCAAACTCAGGACCAGCTCATTGTGGTTCCTGTATTGGACTCCCCTCATGTCTAGATAGAATTTGACAGCTCTTAGACCAAGGTCATGGGGGATCGAGGAATACAACGCCTCGACATCCAGGCTCGCAAGCATGGTCCCTGGTTCCAGGGAGATACCTTCTAGATGTTTTAGGACATCAGTTGTATCCTCCATCCTCCACCTGTGGGCTCCAGTCCTACAGCCTCCTCTTGTAGCTCATGTATCTCCTGTTCTCCATCCTCCTTCTGTAGCTCCTGTCCTCCTTCCTCCTCCTGTATCCTCCATCCTCCTCCTCCTCCTGTATCCTCCTGTCCTCCATCCTCCTCCTGTGCCCCCCTGTCCTCCATCCTCCTCCTGTGGCTTCTTGTCCTCCAGCCTCCTCCTGTGGCCTCCTCTCCTCCTCCTGCGCCCCCCTGTCCTCCTTCCTCCTCCTGTCCTCCATCCTCCTCATGTCCTCCATCATCCTCCTGCAGCTCCTGTCCTCCATCCTCCACCTGTGGGCTCCAGTCCTACAGCCTCCTCTTGTAGCGCCTGTATCCCCTTTTCTCCATCCTCCTTCTGTAGCTCCTGTCCTCCATCCTCCTCCTGTGGCCTCCAGTCCTGCAGGCCTCCTCCTGTATCTCCTTTTCTCCATCCTCCTTCTGTAGCTCCTGTCCTCCATCCTCCTCCTGTGACCTCCTGTCCTCCATCCTCCTTCTGTAGCTCCTGTCCTCCATCCTCCTCCTGTGGCCTCCAGTCCTGCAGCCTCCTCCTGTATCTCCTGTTCTCCTCCATCCTCCTTCTGTATCTCCTGCACTCCATCCTCCTCCTGTATCCCCCTGTTCTCCATCCTCCTCCTGCAGCTCCTGTCCTCCCAGCCTCCTCCGGTGTCCTCCAGCGCCTTCACTGTCCCCAGTAGCCTCCCTCTTGTCCCCCACAGCCTGTCCCCCATTATCCTCCTCCTGTCCCCCACTAAGCCTCCTCCTGTTCCTCCCACTAAGCCTCCTCCTGTCCCCAGCACCTTCACTGTCCCCCAGCAGCCTCCCCTGTCCCCCAGCACCTTCACTGTCCCCCCGTAGCCTCCTCTTGTCCCCCAGCAGCCTTCCTGTCCCCCATAGCCTCCTCCTGTCCCCCACTAGCCTCCTCCTTTCCCCCAGCACCTTCATTCCCCCACTAGCCTCCTGTCCCCACTAGCCTCCTCCTGTCCCCCAGTAGCCTCCTCCTTCCCCCACTAGCCTCCATCTGTCCCCCAGTAGCTTTCACTGTCCCCCCAGGCTCCTCCGTCCCCCAGTAGCCTTCACTGTCCCCCAGTAGCCTCATGTCCCCCAGCAGCCTTCACTGTCCCCCACTAGCCTCCTCCGCCTGTCCCCCACTAGCCTCCTCCCTGTCCCCCAGCAGCCTTCACTGTCCCCCACTAGCCTCCTCATGTCCCCCACTAGCCTCCTCCTCTGTCCCCCACTAGCCTCCTCCTGTCCCCCCACTAGCCTTCATGTCCCCCCCTAGCCCCCTCCTGTCCCCCAGCATCCTTCACCAGCAGCCTTCACCTGTGTCCTCCAGCTCTCTCCAGTCCTCTATCCTCCTCCTGGCCCCCTCTTCCTGTGCCCCCCTTTCCCCTCTGGTTCTTACCTCTCCTGATTCCAGTCATTCAGTCTTCTCCGTGCTCCATTTGACTCTCGGAGGGGGCAGGGCCAGCCGTGGCAGAGCTATCCTCCTCACATGACTCAGCAGCAGACATCATGTGAGGAGGTAGCAGGGCTGGTCCCCGCCTCCCCTCCCTGGCTCCGATGCTTCCCGCCTGCTCTGCAGCTCTTATCTACGGGTCAGGAGGAGGCGGACAAAGCGGGGGAGAGGAGGGAAGCCGTGTCATTGCCCACCAGCCGCCCGTGGACGCTGGTACAGAGCCCAAAAACGTGACTGTCCCGTCAAAAACGGGATGGTTTGGAGGTATGCCATTATGATCCACACCTGCTTTGGCTCCAAAAACTGCATCTGAAAACTGATGTGTGGATGCACCCTCAGGAACGCGTTCACACAATGCATTGAGTCACGTTTTTTGATGCATGTATTACTTATTACATTACAACTTTTACAGTGCTTTTGTAACACAATGTTAACAGTAATGTAATTAGGCAATTAACCTCTTCCTCAGCTGTTTCAGCGCTTCAAAACACAACCAGAATGCAAAGTGTGACCTCGCGGCCTCAAACTGTGGTATTGTGGTGGTTTTAGGAGCAGTTTTGTTTAACAGTGAAAGATATTACATGAACAGGTGACTTTGTTTTGGTTTCAAAACTGATATGATGCATTTTTAACTGCAATGTGTGAACTCAACCGAAAGGCTGCGTCCACAAGAGGTAGTGCGTCCCATTTTTTGTTGTTTTTTTTACGCATTCTAAAAGGCTTCACCCTTGACCACATGCTGAGTTGTGTTTCCATTGCATTTGCCAATGCAAAGTACCTCAGCATAAATGTGATCACCAATCAAGCCTTTGGTATCGTGTGACGCAGCTAATATTTGCTAGTGGAACGTGCTAAAACTCAGTGCTTGAGCTGAACCTCATAGAAACCCTGAGCTGCTGCAGAACATACCTTATATACTCGAGTAAAACCTAGATTTTCAGCACAAAAAATGTGCTGAAACCCAAACTCGGCTTATACTCGAGTCAAAAAAGTAAATCAAAACAAACCTTTCCGGCGGCCCCCCTTAGATCTTCTGTGCGATCCATCCGCTACAATGGTATTGTTGTGCTGCACAACGGGGGGGGGGGGTGTATATTTACACTGGGGCAGGGCCTATCAGGCTATATACTGGGGCAGGGCTGGCAGGCTATATACACTGGGGCAGGGGCTGGCAGGCTAATACACTGGGAGGCTGTGACCAATGCATTTCCCACCGGGGAGTCAATAGATTTTCCCATTTTTTTTGGTAAAATTAGGGGCCTCGGCTTATACTCGGGTCGGCTTATACTCCAGTTATACGGTATTAGATACACCAGAACTGCTGCAGAATCTCCTAAGATACACCTGCACTGCTGCAGAACCCTCATTACACACAATGAGCTGCCGCATACATTATAGGACACTCCTGAGCTGCTAGAGATCCTCATTATTCACCTCAGCTGCCGTAGAACCTTACAAGACACTCTCAGCTTGTGTAGAGCATCATTAGACACACTTGTGCTACTGCAGAACCTCATAAGACACAACTGAGCTACTTGCAGCTGCTGCAGAACCTCATAAGAAATATCTGAGCTTGTGCAGAACTTCATTGACACACCTGAGTTTCTGCAGTGCATCATAAGACATATCTGAGCTTGTGTAGAACCTCCTCATCATTGACACCTGTTGCTGCTGCGGAACCTCATAAGACACACCTGCGCTGCTGCAGAACCTTTAATATACACTGGAGCTACTGCAGAACCTCTTACGAAAAAGTGTATCTAAAAGTGTATATAATACACACCTGAGCTGCTGCAGAACCTAATGATCACACCTGTGCTGGTGAAGATCCTCATGACACAGCGGAGTGCTGTCAGAACCTCATAAGCACACCTGAGCTGCTGCAGAACCTCATTAGACACACTTGAGTTGCTGCAGACACATCCAAAAAACAAACCAGCTGCTAAAGAACCTCAACAACAAATGTATCCTTTGCTTGTCTGTACTTTCCCCCGCTCTACCACATTTGCTATGGCTTATTTAGGCTGTGTTCACATCTCATTTTTTGAGAATTTTTTCCTCATGGTCTATTCTTTTCACATATATGATCCGTGGCATATGTTGGCATCTGTTTTACACTTAAAAAACATATACTTTTATTTAAGAATAAAATCTCAAGATCCATATTTGGGAATAAAACGGATTGATGCAAACGCTGTCACACTTTATGCATACATCGTCTATAGACGCCAATGTTAAAAGTATACATTTTGCATATGTTTTTCCAAAAGAACATGAAAATTTTTGATCCCACATTTTGACCCACATTTTGATCCTTTTTCTTTTGTGAAAAATGTGTCCGCATCAGTATGCAAAAAAAGAAATGTGACCCAGCCTTATTGTCGCTTATGTTAGTTGACTCCGCCTACTGATGGCCACACCTACATAAAATTGGTTATGCCTATATCAATGAGCCACTTAGTTTTTTTCTGCGGCCACTTTATATCCCAGTCTGCCCTTGCATGTGGCAGTAATGCATGCACTTTCAAACAGCTGAGAAGTGTAAATTTAACAAACAGCATGTGTTAGCTCTAGTATTACAACCATGAACTATTTAACACTTGTGTTGCCATTACATTAACATGGGTAATGCGATGTTACCAGCTTGTGTCAGTGCATGCATTTTGTAAACATAATGTTACAGCTTTGTAATCATCAAATCCCCTCTTCCCAGCTGTTCTAATGGTTTTGAAAAGCATGCATCATACGTGTGAATATATCCTTATAACATCCTTTTCCTTGATCTAGTGTGATGCAGTGTTCCATGCTATGTGTCTTCCTTTCTTGCCATATTTTTCCTGCAAGGATGTCCTTGTAATGGCACTGGACTTAGCATTTACACCAGGCATACTATGACTAGTAACCTGTTCCGGGCTTTTTATTTATACCTAGACATTGGCTTTGTATTCTTTTTTTGTTATCTTTCACGTAGCGAAGATTAAAAGTCCAATTATCTCTCTTCAATATGTGAACAATCAACACAATGGTCAGCTGAAAAATAGTGCTGCCGATGACAGTACAACCCAAACAGAACATTAACAAATGTCTTGTATGTCGGAAGGGATCAGTGACATCTGGATTTTACATAAAAAGTGTATGTTCAAGTAATTTTTTTTTTCTGTAGCACATTCAGTAACTCTAACTTTAAGAAATCCCAAAGGTTTCCCATGAATAGTATTTGTCTTCCTTTTAAGGAAAATATTTTAGACATACTTACTTGCATTCCAATTACAGCATAGATAAAAATAGCATTACAATAAGCGAGCCACATATGGTAGTGCCTGTAGAGAGACAACAAAATTAAAGTTAAAAAAAAACAATATATTGTTTTGAAATAACAACACACATTACAGTAGAAAACCATAAGCACATTTGTTACTGATCTGATAATTCATATTTAATATTTAAAACTATGGACAAATGCAAGCACTTACAGTACTTTTATTAGGTATTACCAAAACAGGGTAGACAACTGTCTTGTTGAAGGCCCATAATGTAATCACTACTAATTATTGGTGCTGACACATCACAAACATCAGGCCTGTATTTGTATTATTCTTTTCTAATTGGTCATTAGGATCCAAACTATTTTAACTATTTAAGCGATTTACCTAAAGGATTTTATAAGGTCCAGAGCAATGTTCTTACTCCTTCCCCACGACTCAATAGTTTTTACAGGCGAAGGACACGGAACATCGCAAAAAATGTAATCGAAATCCTTGAGGAATCTTCTGCTCCTGTGTTGCAGGGATAGCTGGTTGTCTGTCATAAGGTAAAATTCTTGAGTACTTTGTAAGATAAATTGTGAGCTTGCCTAAAGACAATTGCTATTTAAGGAACTACGTCATCGATTTAAAATACTAGCACACTCAGTTAGGTATGAAATGTTCTTTCTAAGACATTCATATGATATCTTGCCTGATTATAAAGTCATAAATAAATTACTTCAAAAGTCATGTAAAATTAGCATATCATTTGTATATATCAGTGTCATATTTTGCCTGAGATTTAGAGGTGAGTGTCTTTAGAGGTGTGAGGAGTGGTTTTTTTCCTTTAGACACTGCTATACAAATGATGTTTATTGGGTTATTGTTAACAAAATGATTTGTTATATGGAACCTGACAATACATGTTTCATCATAATACAGATAGTGGCAGTTCCTATAGAGCTCTAGTAACTGTTATCTGACACCCTTCTTTAGGTAAAATTTTTCCCCTCAGATCCCCACACAAACTTGCCAATCTATGCACCATTAGAGCGAGTCGAAGGTGTGGCCAAATGGCATTTGACTAGGTTAACATTTGACCAGGTTAACATTTAACATTTGATCACGTTACATTTGAAGGTCCTTATCCTCTTAACATGAGCAAACTGTACAACCATTTACATATCTGACCATATAAAAAAAATCTCAGCATGCCTGCATGGACCTCTACTCCTCCTCCATGCAGGCTGCTATGATTTCATGCGATATGATATGCTGTGATTTCATGAGATATATGCTTGGTGTACAGTATTCTATGTCAGAAGGCTAAAGGACCTGTGATGATGTCACCATGACCCCATGACTTGTTTGCTGCATGCAAGATAGCAAGGGAGGAGCTGCTGGATTCAGCCTGAGGAGGCCATACCCACCACGACTTGCTATAGACATGCTTAGACCCTGTAAATTATAAAGTTGAATATATAGTTATCTGAGGGGAACATTTTTTAGCTAAAAGACGGTGTCAGTTAGTTCTAGGGCTCTATGGGAACCTGCCACTAGCTTTATTTATGATAAATGTAGTGACAGGTTCCTTAAGGACCAAGCCACTCTAGCCTTTTGGATCAAGCCTGATTTTTTAAATGTGCCCTGTGTCACTATAAGTGGTTATAAATGCTTTAACATAACCATAATTTTGAGATTCTCAATTTTCAAAGTTCTAAATTCTTTGCTTATAAGAAGTCATAGTACCCAAATAACTTTCTAAATAACATTTCCCAATGTCTGCATTATGTTGCGTGGCTTTTTATGCTTCCTATAATTTTTCTAGGTTGTTATTGGGGTTAAATTGTGGTTCAATTTTTCACATTTTGATGAAAATCGCAGAATCTTATATTTACAGCACCTGCTCTGTTTTCAAGTGACTCTTCTAATAGTTTTAAAGCTTATAAACCACAAAATTACCCCATTTATAGAAACTCCAAACAACCCACTATATGAAGAAACCAACTTTAAGAAGTTTGTTACTCTTCGGGTGTTTTATGGGGTAAAAAAATGGAGGAGAAATTTGTACATTTTTTGGTCAATACATTAAATGAACCTGTCATCATAATTGTCTTTATTGGATAAGCCACTAGCAGTGTATTGTCAAGCACCTGAGCAGCTTCTAGACCATGTTTTTTTTCATGGTCTAGTGTGTGGGCATCATCTAGAAAATCAACTTTGAAGTGGGATGTAAATTGGTTTTATATGAAGTCAGGAGGAAGAGAGTTTAACACTGAGTCAAGCTCTTTAAAATGTCTCATTTATTGTAATTGATGGTCCTGCGTCCGATAAATAATTGATCAGATCTCCTGAAGTCCGCCACATGATGTCAATTACATGGAGGAGGTGTTCAAAGGCAGGGAGAGTTGACTTCAATGTTAAGCCCTCCCACCTCCCTGACTTTATACATCCAACTTCACTGTTGATTTTTCTGGATGGTGCCGCCAAGCTGGGCCATGAAGAAACATGATCTAGATGCTTTCAATTCACTGCTTGACAACATACAGGTAGTGGTTTTTAGGCAAAACTTCTGATGAAAGGTTCCCTTTACTTTGTTCCAAATTTTAAATTCCCAACGACAAAATACCACAAAAAGTTTGATAACCAAATTATCCTGAGTATGCCGATCCCACATATGTGTTGATAAACCTGTTGGGCAACACGCTGGACATGAATGGAAGGCTGCCACTACAGCAGAATTGAAATGTCACATTTTACAAGCTATAGAGTTTTATTTTTTAACATGTTATTTACACATTTGAATACTAATGGTTGTTGTACGACCCGTCCATAACCTCACGTTTAATACCTGCTTTTTTTACTGGACATATGGGGCTTAATTTCTTTTCAGGATGAGATCCACTTTTCAGTGCTTTTTAGGGGGTTCATATGGCTAATTTCATGAGATTTTTTATTACACTTCATTCATTCTGGTTCAGGTTTATTTTTTTTGTAGGGAAGTTCACTAGACCATATAAAAATGTTATCTTTACTCTATGGTCAACACAATTACAAAATACCCCATTTATTTAGCACTTTTATGGTTTCCTTGTTTTGCTGAATAGAGAACTCATTTGATGAGAGCATAACTTTTTATTTTTTTTTACATATGGTGCGGTTTTAGCGGGTTGTTTTTTTTGCGGCACAAGCTGTACTTTTTATTGGTATTTGTTTGTTAAATGTTACTTTTTTCCTGAAGCTCTCATCCATCCTCCACCTGTGGGCTCCAGTCCTACAGCCTCCTCTTGTAGCGCCTGTATCTCCTGTTCTCCATCCTCCTTCTGTAGCTCCTGTCCTCCATCCTCCTCCTGTGACCTCCTGTCCTCCATCCTCCTTCTGTAGCTCCTGTCCTCCATCCTCCTCCTGTGGCCTCCAGTCCTGCAGCCTCCTCCTGTATCTCCTGTTCTCCATCCTCCTTCTGTATCTCCTGCACTCCATCCTCCTCCTGTATCCCCCTGTTCTCCATCCTCCTCCTGCAGCTCCTGTCCTCCAGCCTCCTCCGGTGTCCTCCAGCAGCCTTCACTGTCCCCCAGTAGCCCCTCCCTCATTGTCCCCCACAGCCCTGTCCCCCATTAGCCTCCTCCTGTCCCCCACTAAGCCTCCTCCTGTCCTCCACTACCTCCTCCTGTCCCCAGCCACCTTACTGTCCCCCAGCAGCTCCCTGTCCCCCAGCATCCTTCACTGTCCTCCCCGTAGCCTCCTCTTGTCCCCCAGCAGCCTTCACTGTCCCCCATAGCCCTCCCCTGTCCCCCACTACCTCCTCCTCTTCCCCCAGCACCTTCATGTCCCCCACTAGCCTCTCCTGTCCCCCCACTAGCCTCCTCCTGTCCCCCAGTAGCCTCCTCCCCCACTAGCCTCCTCCTGTCCCCCACTAGCCTCCATCTGTCCCCCAGTAGCTTTCACTGTCCCCCACAGGCCTCCTCCTGTCCCCCAGTAGCCTTCACTGTCCCCCAGTAGCCTCATGTCCCCCAGCAGCCTTCACTGTCCCCCACTAGCCTCCTCCTGTCCCCCACTAGCCTCCTCCTGTCCCCCAGCAGCCTTCACTGTCCCCCACTAGCCTCCTCCTGTCCCCCACTAGCCTCCTCCTGTCCCCCACTAGCCTTCACTGTCCCCCACTAGCCCCCTCCTGTCCCCCAGCATCCTTCACCAGCAGCCTTCACCTGTGTCCTCCAGCTCTCCCAGTCCTCTATCCTCCTCCTGGCCCCCTCTTCCTGTGGCCCCCTGTCCCCTCTGGTTCTTACCTCTCCTGATTCCAGTCATTCAGTCTTCTCCCGTGCTCCAATTTGACTCTCGGAGGGGGCAGGGCCAGCCGGTGGCAGAGCTATCTCCTCACATGACTCAGCAGCAGACATCATGTGAGGAGGTAGCAGGGGCTGGTCCCGCCTCCTCCTGGCTCCGATGCTTCCGCTGCTCTGCAGCTCTTATCTACGGGTCAGGAGGAGGCGGGACAAAGCGGGGGAGAGGGAGGGAAGCCGTGTCATTGCCCCAGCCGCCCGTGACGCTGGTACAGAGCCCAAAAAACGTGACTGTCCCGTCAAAAACGGGATGGTTGGGAGGTATGCCATTATGATCCACACCTGCTTTTGGCTCCAAAAACTGCATCTGAAAACTGAATGTGTGGATGCACCCTCAGGAACGCGTTCACACAATGCATTGAGTCACGTTTTTTGATGCATGTATTACTTATTACATTACAACTTTTACAGTGCATTTTGTAAACACAAATGTTAACAGTAATGTAATTAGGCAATTAACCTCTCCTCAGCTGTTTCATGCGCTTCAAAACACAACCAGAATGCAAAGTGTGAACGCGGCCTCAAACTGTGGTATTGTGGTGGTTTTAGGAGCAGTTTTGTTTAACAGGTGAAAGATATTACATGAACAGGTGAATTTGATTTTGGTTTCAAAACTGATAATGATGCAGTTTTAACTGCAATGTGTGAACGCAACCGAAAGGCTGCGTCCACAAGAGGTAGTGCGTCCCATTTTTTGTTGTGTTTTTGACGCATTCTAAAAGGCTTCAGCCTTGACCACATGCTGAGGTTGTGTTTCCATTGCATTTGCCAAAATGCAAAGTAACCTCAGCATAAATGTGATCACCAATCAAGCCTTTGGTATCGTGTGAACGCAGCTAAATATTTGCTAGTGGGAACGTGCTAAAACTCATGTTGCTTGAGCTGAACCTCATAAGAAACACCTGAGCTGCTGCAGAACATACCTTATATACTCGAGTATAAGCCTAGATTTTCAGCACAACAAAATGTGCTGAAAAACCCAAACTCGGCTTATACTCGAGTCAAAAAAGTAAATCAAAACTCACCTTTCCGGCGGCCCCCTTAGATCTTCTGTGCGATCCATCCGCTACAATGGTATTGTTGTGCTGCACAACGGGGGGGGGGGGGGTTATATACACTGGGGCAGGGCCTATCAGGCTATATATACTGGGGCAGGGGCTGGCAGGCTATATACACTGGGGCAGGGGCTGGCAGGCTATATACACTGGGGAGGCTGTGACCAATGCATTTCCCACCGCGGGAGTCAATAGATTTTCCCATTTTTTTGTGGTAAAATTAGGGGCCTCGGCTTATACTCGGGTCGGCTTATACTCGAGTATATACGGTAATTAGATACACCAGAACTGCTGCAGAATCTCCTAAGATACACCTGCACTGCTGCAGAACCTCATTACACACAGATGAGCTGCCGCATAACATTATAGGACACTCCTGAGCTGCTAGAGATCCTCATTATTCACCTCAGCTGCCGTAGAACCTTACAAGACACATCTCAGCTTGTGTAGAGCATCATTAGACACACTTGTGCTACTGCAGAACCTCATAAGACACAACTGAGCTACTGCAGCTGCTGCAGAACCTCATAAGAAATATCTGAGCTTGTGCAGAACTTCATTAGACACACCTGAGTTTCTGCAGTGCATCATAAGACATATCTGAGCTTGTGTAGAACCTCCTCATCATTGACACCTGTGCTGCTGCGGAACCTCATAAGACACACCTGCGCTGCTGCAGAACCTTATAATATACACTGGAGCTACTGCAGAACCTCTTACGAAAAAGTGTATCTAAAAGTGTATATAATACACACCTGAGCTGCTGCAGAACCTAATGATACACACCTGTGCTGGTGAAGATCCTCATGACACAGCGGAGCTGCTGCAGAACCTCATAAGCACACCTGAGCTGCTGCAGAACCTCATTAGACACACTTGAGTTGCTGCAGAACATCACAAAAAACAAACCAGCTGCTAAAGAACCTCAACAACAAATGTAATCCTTTGCTTGTCTGTACTTATCCCCGCTCTACCATTTGCTATGGCTTATTTAGGCTGTGTTCACATCTCATTTTTGAGAAATTTTTCCTCATATGTCTATTCTTTTCACATATATGATCCGTGGCATATGTTGGCATCTGTTTTACACTTAAAAAACATATACTTTTATTTAAGAATAAAATCTCAAGATCCATATTTGGGAATAAAAACGGATTGATGCAAACGCTGTCACACTTTATGCATACATCGTCTATAGACGCCAATGTTAAAAGTATACATTTTGCATATGTTTTCCAAAAGAACATGAAAAATTTTTGATCCCACATTTTGACCCACATTTTGATCCTTTTTTCTTTGTGAAAAATGTGTCCGTCAGCAGTATGCAAAAAAAGAAATGTGAACCCAGCCTTATTGTCGCTTATGGTTAGTTGACTCCGCCTACTTGTGATGGCCACACCTACATAAAATTGGTTATGCCTATATCAATGAGCCACTTAGTTTTTTTCTGCGGCCACTTTATATTCCCAGTCTGCCCTTGCATGTGGCAGTAATGCATGCACTTTCAAACAGCTGAGAAGTGTAAATTTAACAAACAGCATGTGTTAGCTCTAGGTTTACACCATGAAACTATTTAACACTTGTGTTGCCATTACATTAACATGTGGTATTGCGATGTTAACACCATGCTTGTGTCAGTGCATGCATTTTGTAAACATAATGTTAACAGCTTTGTAATCAGTCAAATCCCCTCTTCCCAGCTGTTCTAATGTGTTTGAAAATGCATGCATCATCGCGTGAATATATCCTTAATAAATCCTTTTCCTTGATCTAGTGTGATGCAGTGTTCCAGTGCTATGTGTCTTCCTTGTCTTGCCATATTTTTCCTGCAAGGATGTCCTTGTATGGCACTTGGACTTAGCATTTACACCAGGCATACTATGACTAGTAACCTGTTCCGGGCTTTTTATTTATACCTAGACATTGGCTTTTGTATTCTTTTTTGTTATCTTTCAACGTAGCGAAGATTAAAAGTCATATTTTATCTCTCTTCAATATGTGAACAAATCAACACAATGGTCAGCTGAAAAATAGTGCTGCTGATGAACAGTACAACCCAAAACAGAACATTAACAAATGTCTTGTATGTCGGAAGGGATACAGTGACATCTGGATTTTACATAAAAAGTGTATGTTCAAGTAATTTTTTTTTCTGTAGCACATTTCAGTAACTCTAACTTTAAGAAATCCCAAAAGGTTTCCCATGAAATAAGTATTTTGTCTTCCTTTTAAGGAAAAATATTTTAGACATACTTACTTGCATTCCAATTACAGCATAGATAAAAAATAGCATTACAATAAGCAGAGCCACATATGGTAGTGCCTGTAGAGAGACAACAAAATTAAAGTTAAAAAAACATATATTGTTTGAAATAACAAACACATTACAGTAGAAAACCATAAGCACATTTGTTACTGATCTGATAATTCATATTTAATATTAAAACTATGGACAAATGCAAGCAACTTACAGTACTTTTATTAGGTAATTACCAAAACAGGGTAGACAACTGTCTTTGTTGAAGGCCCATAATGTAATACACTACTAATTATTGGTGCTGACATCAATCAAACATCATGGCCTGTATTTGTATTATTCTTTTCTAATTGGTCATTAGGATCCCAAACTATTTTAACTATTTAAGCGATTTACCTGAAAGGATTTTATGAAGGTCCAGAGCAATGTTCTTACTCCTTCCCCACGACTCAATAGTTTTACAAGGCGAAGGACACGGAACAATCGAAAAAATGTAATCGAAATCCTTGAGGAATCTTCTGCTCCTGGTGTTGCAGGGATAGCTGGTGTCTGTCATAAGGTAAAATTCTTGAGTACTTTGTTAAGATATAATTGTGAGCTTGCCTAAAGAAAATTGCTATTTAAGGAACTACGTCATCAGATTGTAAAATACTAGCACACTCAGTTAGGGTATGAAATGTTCTTTCTAAGACATTCATATGATATCTTGCCTGATTATAAAGTACATAAAATAAATTACTTCAAAAGTCATGTAAAAATGAGCATATCATTTGTATATATCAAGTGTCATATTTTGCCTGAGATTTAGAGGTGAGTGTCTTTAGAGGTGTGAGGGAGTGGGTTTTTTCCCTTTAGACACTGCTATACAAAATGATGTTATATTGGTTATTGGTTAACAAAATGATTGTTATATGGAACCTGACAATACATGTTTCACTAATACAGATAGTGGCAGGTTCCTATAGAGCTCTAGTAACTGTTATCTGACACCCTTCTTTTAGGTAAAAATTTTTCCCCTCAGATCCCCACAAAAACTTGCCAATCTATGCACCATTAGAGCGAGTCGAAGGGTGTGGCCAAATGGCATTTGACTAGGTTAACATTTGACCAGGTTAACATTTAACATTTGATCACGTTAACATTTGACAGGTCCTTTATCCTCTTAACATGAGCAAACTGTACACCATTTACATATCTGACCATATAAAAAAATCACAGCATGCCAGCATGGACTTCTACTCCTCCTCATGCAGGCTGCTATGATTTCATGCGATATGATATGCTGTGATTTCATGAGATATATGCTTGGTGTACAGTATTCTAATGTCAGAAGGCTAAAGGACCTGTGATGATGTCACCATGACCCCATGACATTGTTGCTGCATGCAGAGATAGCAAGGGGAGGAGCTGCTGGATTCAGCCTGAGGAGGCCATACCCACCACGACTTGCTATAGACATGCTTAGACACCTGGTAAAATTATAAAGTTGAATATATAGTTATCTGAGGGGAACATTTTTTAGCTAAAAGACGGGTGTCAGTTAGTTACTAGGGCTCTATGGGAACCTGCCACTAGCTTTATTTATGAATAATGTAGTGACAGGTTCCCTTTAAGGACCAAGCCACTCTAGGCCTTTTGGATCAAGCCTGATTTTTTAAATGTGCCCTGTGTCACTATAAGTGGTTATAAATGCTTTAACATAACCAGGTAATTTTGAGATTCTCAATTTTCAAAGTTCTAAATTCTTTGCTTTATAAGAAGTCATAGTACCCAAATAACTTTCTAAATAACATTTCCCAAATGTCTGCATTATGTTTGCGTGGCTTTTTATGCTTCCTATAATTTTTCTAGGTTGTTATTGGGGTTAGAATTGTGGGTGCAATTTTTCACATTTTGATGAAAATCGCAGAATCTTATATTTACAGGCACCTGCTCTGTTTTCAAGTGACTCTTCTAATAGTTTTAAAGCTTATAAACCACAAAAATTACCCCATTATAGAAACTACACCCATATATGAGAAACCAACTTTAAGAAGTTTGTTAACTCTTCGGGTGTTTTATGGGGTAAAAACAAAATGGAGGAGAAATTTGTACATTTTTTGGTCAATACATTAAATGGAACCTGTCATCAGTAATTTGTCTTTATTGGAATAAGCCACTAGCAGTGTATTGTCAAGCACCTGAGCAGCTTCTAGACCATGTTTTTTTTCATGGTCTAGTGTGGTGGCATCATCTAGAAAATCAACTTTGAAGTGGGATGTAAATTGGTTTTATGAAGTCAAGGAGGAAGAGAGTTTAACACTGAAGTCAAGCTCTTTAAAATGTCTCATTTATTGTAATTGATGGTCCTGCGTCCAGAGAAATAATTGATCAGATCTCCTGAAGTCCGCCACATGATGTCAATTACATGGGAGGAGGTGTTCAAAGGCAGGGAGAGTTGACTTCAATGTTAAGCCCTCCACCTCCCTGACTTTATACATCCAACTTCACTGTTGATTTTCTGGATGGTGCCGCCAAGCTGGGCCATGAAAGAAACATGATCTAGATGCTGTTCAACTGCTTGACAACATACAGGTAGTGGTTTTTAGGCAAACTTCTGATGAAAGGTTCCCTTTACGTTTGTTCCAAAATTTTAAATTCCCAACGACAAAAATATCCAAAAAAGTTTGATAACCAAATTATCCTGAGTATGCCGATACCACATATGTGTTGATAAACTGCTGTATGGGCACACGGCTGGACATAGAATGGAAGGCGTGCCATACAGAGCAGAATTGAAATGTCACATTTTACAAGCTATAAGATGTTTATTTTTTATAACATGTTATTTACAAATTTGTAAATAACTAATGGTTGTGTACGGACCCAGTCACATAACACATCCACGTTTAATACCTGCTTTTTTGTAACATGGACATATGGGGCTTATTATTTTCAGGATGAGATCCACTTTTCAGGTGCTATATTTAGGGGGTTCAATGGCTAATTCATGAGATTTTATTAACTCATTCATTCTGGTTTAGGGTTTATATTTTTTTTGTAGGAAGTTCACTATACCATAAAAAAATGTTATCTTTACTCTATAGGTCAACACAATTACAGAAATACCCCATTTATTTAGCACTTTTATGGTTTCCTTGTTTTGCTGAATAGAGAACTCATTTGATGAGATGCATAACATTTTTATTTTTTTTTACATATGGTGCTGTTTTAGCGGGTTGTTTTTTTTTGCGGCACAAGCTGTACTTTTTATTGGTATTATGTTGGTTAAATGTTACTTTTTATTCCTGAAGCTCTCAAAGGGTTAACAAGCTTTGTAAGCTTATTAATAGTTTCAGGCATGCAGATTTGAAAATGGGGTGATATATAGGGGGTTTCTAATGTAACATATAAAGCTGAGTTTGAATCTTTTACAGAAGCCATTGTCAACTGGCTGCTGGGGCAATTAGAAACCCATTGCAGTTCAGCATCTACCAACCAGTCACTGATTAGTTTCTATTTTGCCACAGGTCATTAATATGAGCTTTTATAGGTTATTATGGGCAATGAATATAAGATAGCTTAAGTGCAAGGTAATATGTGAAGTAATATGTTAGGTAATATTGAAGGTCACAAGTGAGGTGATATGAGGTAATATGTGAGGTGACAAGGTTACTATTGAATTGGAGAGAAAATTAGGGGTTATGTGCACCACAGCGACCAGAATGTGCTTTAGATCAGTGATTTTCAACCTGTGTGCCGCATGGTTGAGTGTGCCCCGGGGAAAGTTCGCCGAACTATGGTGCCCCTGTGTAGCTGTGCCGCCGCGCCCCCGTGTTTCTGCCCCCATACTTACCTACAAGCCCTGCGTCGGCGATCCGCCCATCTTCTGTAGCTCCTGCAAGTCACGTGACCAGAGGCGCGCGGTGCAGGAGCTACAGAAGGTGGGCGGATCGCCATTAGGAGTGAAGGTACGCGGAAGAAGACATCAAGGGTAAGTATATAAGGTTATTATTTGTATATGGAAGGCAGCTAGGGTCTTTTTTTATAAGTAAAGGGAGGCTGGGGCTTTTTTATTAGTTAAGGGGGGCCTCTAGGGCCTTTTAATTAGTAAAGGGAGGCCTCTAGGGCCTTTTAATTAGTAAAGGGGGGCCTCTAGGGCCTTTTAATTAGTAAAGGGGGGCCTCTAGGGCCTTTTAATTAGTAAAGGGGGGCCTATAGGGCCTTTTAATTAGTAAAGGGGGGCCGCTAGGGGCTCTTAATTAGTAAAGGGAGGCCACTAGGGTCTTTTAATTAGTAAAGGGAGGCCGCTAGGGGCTCTTAATTAGTAAAGGGAGGCCACTAGGGTCCTTTAATTAGTAAAGGGAAGCCACTAGGGTCTTTTAATTAGTAAAGGGAGGCCGCTAGGGTCTTTTAATTAGTAAAGGGAGGCCGCTAGGGGCTCTTAATTAGTAAAGGGAGGCCGCTAGGGGTTTTTTATTAGTAAAGGGAGGCCTTTTGTGACTGTTTTAGTGTCATTTTGTGCTATTTTGGTTGTTGGTGTGCCCCAGGATTTTCTAAGTATAAAAAGTGTGCCGCGACTCAAAAAAGGTTGAAAATCACTGCTTTAGATCACACTGGAAGCTGATTCCCATGTGTTGGTCTCTTGGAAGACCTGGTACAGGACTCTTGTTGCTGGAGTGGAGACAGAAGTGTAATCACGGCTCCAGACTAACACTTCCACTTCTAATGGGTCTAACAATACACCAGGTATGCAACCCCAGCGTTGAGCACTTAGAAAGTGCTCTCTACCTGGAGACACAGAAGCTGGACTGTGTGAGAGCCACACATGAGGGACACAGGGTTGCTAAAAGTATTTAGGCAAGACAGGCGAGATGTTTTGTTTGATACTGTTTTTCTGGAATAAATGCACAGTTTCAACTTAAATCCTGCTGTCTATGACTAGTTACAATTGAAGGAATGATGAGTGCAGTATTGCAGATGCGCGCGACGTATTGATATTTCACGCGTCGGCTGTGGGTATTTGGAGAGTGCTCATGGGCTTTGCATGAATGTAAAGGCTCATGCCTCCTACGTTTCGGGCGTCATCCTCCTTTTTCAGGCATGAGAAATGGGGAGGACCTCTGAAACGTAGTGAATAAAGTAAAGTTCCAAAAGTGGCCATGTACAATAACCTTTTCAGCTGTCCAGCAGCCAAATCCACCAAGTGTGAACCTATCTGAGGCTGGTATAGGGGAAAAAGCCATAGGGATGGAGAAATGTAAGCAACAGTTTCATAAGAATTGGAGACTGTGACCAGTATAAGACTGGTCCACATAGTCTTAGAAAAAGTCCACAGAGATAGAGAAAATAATTTCACTATGACCGGAGCTCCCAATATTACTCTTCTCCCTCGTTATTCCATCTTTTTTTTTTTATAATTAAACATTTTTTATTGTTTTTTTTCACAATAAAGGTACATAAAAACATTTACAGAGTCATAGTGGTGGTATATATAATCTTACATATGATTATATTGTTTTAGTTGCTATACAAATGTACCTGTAGGTAGTCCTGGAGAGGGAGCAAGAGAAAGGGGAAAGTTGGAGGTGGGGAGGATGGGGATAAAGCAGGACGAAGGAAATAGAGGCTAGGCTAGCAGTTGTGGTGACGGGGGGGGGGGGGGGGGGGGGGGGGGGGGGGGGGGGAAAGTAGGGTCTGGAATGAGGGAAGGGAAGTATAGGGGGGTGGTTTTCCCTCAGGTAACCCTGAAGTCAAACTACTTAAGTATTTGCATATTGTAAAAATCATAACAGTTGAACGATGTCCTGAATTACTCAGGAGTTAACTTAACAGTGCGTATGACTCTCCAGTAACTCTTTTACTCCATATCGTCCTCTCCTAGTCCCTGATATTCTTTCAAATTTAAATATTTGCTTGTTTGTCCGTACATTATGCAAGTGGTAGCCTGCCTATTTTACCTATTCTGCTGCACACCTCTTTGGATCTATTGTCAGTAAATAAGCTTGTGTTGACCTTGGTGGAGGTTTGTCCCTGAAAATTCTCCACGGGATTCAAAGGTTCGTGAATTTGTTGTGAATTCTATTTTCCCAGCTACTTAGTTCCTCAAGCCTGTAGATTTCTTCTACTTTATTTATCCACTCTGATACACTGGGGGACTCTTTTTGCCTCCAATGCATCGGGATCAGAGGTTTAGCCGCTTCTACTAAATGGGTGATAAAGTTCCTTTTTTGAGGGTAGCCATAGCAACACTGATTCAGGGTTCAGCCTAACTTTCTTTTTTGCAATAGTACTTATACATTTCCCTATCTCTGACCAGTATTTCCTAATCAGGGGGCATGACCAGTAAACATGTCCTAGTGATCCTCCTGGTTTCTCACATGTCCAGCATCTATCATGTTCTATCATTGTCCCTGTTGTCCCATTATTAATGTCAAATGTGTTGGAAAGGCACCCATTTACCCGTACCTTAGCACTAGGGTTGTTATAAAGTGTCATGACTGTGTTAATATAGGTCAAAGGGATGCCAAATTTTTGCAGAGTTGCTTTCACGTATTGCCAGCTTATTCTGTCGAAAGCCTTCTCGGCATCTGTGCCGAGAAGGTCTAGTGGAACGTTTCTTTCATGGCCTGTATGATTCTTGATGAATTGTTATTACCTTCCCGCCCAGGAACAAATCCTGCTTGATCCATGTGTGTGATGTTAGGTAAGAAGGGTCTTAGTCTTTGGGCCAATAATTTAGCCCATATTTTAACGTCTACTTTAAGTAGAGAGATCGGCCTATAATTACCACATAGATTTGTTTCCTTCCCTGGTTTTGGTAGAATTGTTCTAGTTGCCTCTAGGGCCTGTTTCGGAGGAGGTATCCCTGCTAGTAGAGCATTACACTATTGAGTCATATGAGGAACTACTACGTCTGTGAATTTTTTATAATAGCTTGCTGGTAGTCCATCTGGACCTGGGCTTTTCCCTTGGGGGAGGGATTGAAGTAGTTCTCTCACTTCTTGTTGTGTCACTGGTTTGGTTAAATTCCACCTTGATTCTTTTGGTATTTTAGGAAGGTCTAGTTTTAGTGGGAAGTCATCAATATCTTGTTCTAGGGTGTTTATATTCGCACTCTATATATTATATATATTATATACATTTTTATAGAATTTCCTAAACTCCTCGGCTATTTCTGTAGTTTTATCTAGAATGACCCCTGAGGTATTTTTGATGGAGGAGATGTATGTGGCTTTCCTGTCTCCTTTTATGACATGTGACATCAGTTTGTTCCCTCTGTTCTCGTGAGCATAAAATTTATACCTGCAATATTGGTAGTTCTTAGCGTGTTTTATATTAAGTGCGTCAATCAGTTGCTTCCTGAGTAATGCCAGTTCGTCTTGCTTTTTGTAATAAATTTTTTTGTTTCGTTAGCCTTTCTAAGACGGTTATTTTGCTCAATAATTTGTCAATTTCTTTAGTTCTACGCTTTTTAATTCTACATCCTAGAGCCATCAGCTCTCCTCTTATCGCTGTTTTGTGAGCCTCCCAGTTGGCTGTGGGCGATGTATCTAGTGGTGCATTTCCTGACTGAGCCTAGAGCTCTACCTGAGAATGTTGATTTGCCCAATGAGCTATCTATCGTAGGGTCAAGTGTTAAGTTTGAGTCTCCTCCAATTATTCTGATCCCTTCCGTCATTATGTTATTTTTATCTAGTGCTTCCTTTACCCATGTCGTCTGGCCTGAGTTAAGATAAGATAATCCTTTATTAGTCCCACAGTGGGGAAATTCACAGCGTTACAGCAGCAGAGAGAGTACAGAGAGTGAAGTACAAACTATGACAACAATAATATTAGGGATAAATGAACAAAAAGAAAAGGGGGATAAAAAGACAAAAAAGAGACAAGCAATGATCAGCAGTTTGATGTTTAGTCTGTGGATGGGACTTGCAATGACTGGTTAGGTGCATAAAGCGACAACAGAGTTATAGGTATGGTACCTAGTTTTCCTCTGACTAACAAGAATCTCCCATCTGGGTCTGTCCAAGTTAGTTCCTGGGTAAATGGAACTGAGTTGGCAATTAATATGCTTGTGCCTCTTGCAGCTTTATGATATGTGCTATGATAGCACAATTGAAATTGTTTTGGAGGGAATTTAGGTATTTTATCATGTTTGAAATGCGTTTCCTGGAGGAAACAAATGTCTGTTCTCCCTTTTTTTAATAATTGTAAAAGCTCCGATCTTTTTTGAGGTGTGTTTAAGCCTCTGATAATAAAAGAGGTGATTTTTAGGGTGGCCATTTGACTGGTTTGAAAGAAAGCACTAGCATTTTTAAGTAGAATAGGGTTCCATTTGAGGACTTCATCATCCTTACACTGAATTTCATCATAATGTACTTTTTACATATTCTGCAGGAGGTTACTGGTGATATTACCTGACTTAAAGGGAACCCGTCACCACTATTTTCACAAATACAGGTAGTGGCAGGTTCCTATAGAGCTCTAGTAACTATCTGACCTCCTGCTGTTCCCCTCAGATCCCGATAAAATCAGAGTTATAATCTTGCCTGGTATCTATGCAGCTTTGGAGCGAGTCCATGGGGGCGTGGCCTAATGTCATGTGACCAAGGTGACATCATCAAAGGTCCCTGAGCTACTTAATATGAAAACTATACCCCATGTACATATCAGACCACATAAAACAATCACCGCAGCCTCCATGGACTTCTACTCCTCTGCATGCAGGCTGCTGTGATTTCATGTGATAAAATATGCTGTAATTTCATGACATATATGCTTAGTGTACAGTTCCTAATGCTACAAAAGCTATAGGACCTGTGATGATGTCACCCTGGTCACATGACATTATAGCAGCATACAGCAATAGGGATGGAGAGGAGCTGCTGGACTCAGCCTGAGGAGGCCACGCCCACCTGGACTCACTGTAGCCATGCTTAGTTACCAGGTAAAACTATAAAGTTGAATATATGGGAATCTCAGGGGAATATTTTTTAGCTACAAGCAGGGTGTCACATAGTGACTAGAGCTCTATAGGAACCTGTCACTACCTGTATTTGTGAAAATAGTGGTGACGGGTTCCCTTTAAAGCTGTTTTGGAATTTAGTTTGTCTTGAGATTCTGGCAGAGGTTTTTGCTTCTCCAGCCGAGGAATCTCAAGCAAACTTTTAAAGATAACTGACATACAAAGTTTTCCAAACATTGTAATCAGCCCCTAATATGCCTGAAACACATATATTTAACTTATGGCTCTAACGCTCCATGTTATGCTACATTTAACATTATATCCAACATGAACTGGATGATATAATAGTTAAGAAAATCACATTAACATACAACCAGCCTTAACATGACAGTCCTTATGAGGGCTTCCACAATTAGCTAGTTGGTCTGTGACTCAAAAACAGAGTCCCGGTCTTAAGTAAAATGCTTGGTTACTCACAAACCGCGGTCAGTAACCTCTAAAAGTTCAAGAGATTCCCTTCTTTCTCTTAGGGGACTTGTGCTTGCTTGTAGTGGACCACTTATCAATCCTTGGTAGAGATGGGAGATCTAGTTGTTGCTCCGTTACCGGTAGCCAAGATGTGACTTCTAAAGGTTGTATATCTAGAAGGTTCCAAGCTTTCTGTAGATATGCGGGATGTTTAATGGTGCATCTTTTACCATCTTTAGAGAAAGTCAGCCCAAAGGGGAAAAGTCACTTAAAGAGGTGCTCCGTAAGTGGTCTTAGTAGCCTCCTTTTGAATACGGTTGATGGTGCTAAATCTTGGAAGAATGTTATAACAGAGCCTTCTGATTCAATCTCCCTCTTTTCTCTTGCTTCTTTCAAGATGGTCGATATGTCGCAGAAGCTCAGTAACCTGCATACCACATCTCTTGGCGGTTCATCTTCTTTTGGTGTTGACTTTAGCGTTCTGTGAATCCTCTCAGCTATTATCCGCTGTGCTCTTTCCTCTGACAATAATAAAGCAAAAAGCTATTGTGCCTTATCCTTGAGTTGTTCTGTTTTAACTGTCTCTGGCAGCCCTTTGACTCTTATGTTTTTCCTGCGGATGCGGTTCTCCTGATCCTAATGGAGCAGCGCTGAGTTTAAGCCTTCAGCTTGTGTTTTCATTGCATGAGCCATGGCAGCGCCATGCTCTACTATTGTACCCTGGTTAGACTCCAGAGCTTCTACTCTCTGCCCGATATGTGAGACCTCTTCATGTATGGCGGCCAGGTGTTGTATTACGGGGGAGAGCGCTTGTGTAAGTAGTTTTTTTAAGCCTGACCTCATGAGTGGGGCTTCTTTGCTAGGCGCTGGGTTTGTTTCTGCCTCTAGCAAGCTCTCCGCATCCTTGGGCACATCAGACTCCATGACAGGATCCGGCGCCATTTTGTGCCCTCGTGCCAGCGGAGTCACATGCTTTTTCTTAAGGTATTTGTCTAAGTCCCCTTGACTTCTTTTATATCTCGGGGTGTTACAGGTTGATTATGAGCCTTCTCCTTGTTAGATTTGCCCATGTTTCGCTTCATAGGAGCTGAATAAACGGCAGATTAGGGCTTGCTGAGTGGGAGCAGAAGCGCTATGCGTCCACCATGTCTCGCGGCCACGCCCCCTTGTTATTCCATCTTTAACCACCAATGAACGGCACTAATTCTCAGTTTCTCCTGCTGAAAGTATGTCACCATTCAGACTAGCACCATCGCACTTTCATTATCCTCCTTTAATTATATTGTAGCTGGAAGAAAATATGCAGGCAGATGGTGTGGTATGTTCCAACAAAGTTAAAATGTATTAATGGTTCGTCATACTCACAAGAATCAATTAAAAATGCGCATATCACAAGGCAAAATAGCGGGACACTAGCTTTCATGTCCGCCCGATCCAGGGTTTCGCCGGAAAGGGGGATAATAAAAGTGCGATGGTGCTAGTCTGAATGGTGACATACTTTCAGCAGGAGAAACTGAGGATTAGTGCCGTTCATCGATGGTTAAAGATGGAATAACGAGGGAGAAGAGTAATATTGGGAGCTCCGGTCATAGTGAAATTATTTTCTCTATCCCTGTGGACTTTATTTATATAGTGCCATCAAATTCCAAACCGCTTTACAGATTCTGGGGAACATACAAATAAAATAAGACAGAGTAACAACAGTCATGTGAAACAACACAGGAGTGAGGGCCCTGCTCGCAAGAGCTTACAGTCCCTATAGAGTCCCTATGGGTGGAGATAAGGGGAGTGAAAAAGAATAATAAAATATTACTAGGGGTTTGTTATAAGGCTCCAAATATAATGGAAGCAGCAGAGGAAATGCTGATAAGTAAAATGGATGCGGCTTTAAAGCATGGTGAAGTACTTATCATGGGGGACTTAAATTACCAAGAAATTGACTGGGGGGCAGAAACCAGCAGGTCATTCAAAGGTAGCAGGTTCTTGTCAACAAAAAAAGACAATTACCTGTCGCAACTAGTCCTGGAGCCAACAAGAGGGGGGGAACTGCTGGACCTTATCCTAACCAACAAACCTGATAGGGTATCAAAACTACAGGTTGGGGGAACCTGGGTAATAGTTATAATAATATAATTAATTTTGTATTACGCTTTACTAAGAGCGTTAGTGAAGGGGCAACCAACACTCTAAACTTCAGGAGGGCAAATTTTCAGCAACTAAGGGAAGACCTTAAAAGCATAGACTGAGACGATGTTCTCAAAGACAAAAAATGGGACTATTTCTCATATATTCTAAAAAAAGTCCTGTGAGAAACAAATACCATATGGGAAAAAGCATAAGAGGAACAAGAAAAAGCCAATGTGGCTAACTAGTCTTGCAAGGAAAGCAATAAGCGAGAAAGATAATGCGTTTAGGGTGCTAAAACGTGAAGGTAGCTATTAGGCATTACAGGATTATAGAGAGAAAAATAAATCCTTGCAAAAATAGAGACAAAAATAGAGACAGAGAAATATTGCCAGGGAGAGCAAAAATAATCCCAAATTATTTTTCAAGTATATTAATGATAAGAAACTAAAAACGGAGAGTGTGGGCACTCTTGGGAATAACATGGGGGTCATGGTGGAAGGAGATGAGGAAAGGGCCAATCTACTGAATGTCGCCTTCTCGACTGTCTTTACCCAGGAAAATCCCCTGGTGGAAGACACAATGAGGAATAATGTGAATTCTCTTTGGAGTGTCAACTGTTTAACGCAGGCGCCATCTCACAAACACTAAGATAGATAAATCACCGGGGCCAGATGGCATACACCCCCGGGTTCTGCATGAACTATGTACCATGATAGACAGACCGTTATTTTTAATATTTGAAGATTCACTGAGGACTGGTTATGTTCCACAGGAGCATAGCAAATGTGGTACCAATATACAAAAAAGGATCAAAAAGCAATCCTGGAAACTACAGACCTGTGAGTCTAACTTCTGTGGTGGGGAAAATATTTGAGGGGTTTGTTAGAGATGCTATCCTGGAGTATTGCACTGCACATAACCTTATAACCCAGCGTCAGCATGGGTTTATGAGAGATCGGTCCTGTCAGACTAATCTGAATGGTTTCTACAAGGAGGTAAGTTCCAGACTGGACCTGGGGGACGCTGTGGATGTTGTATATCTGGACTTTTCAAAGGTATTTGACACCGTGCCGCATAAAAGGTTGGTATATAAAATGAGACTGCTGGGACTAGGGAAAATCTGTGTATTTGGGTAAGTAATTGACTTAGTGATAGAAAACAGAGGGTCGTCATTAATGGCACATTCTCAGATTGGGTTGATGTTACCAGGGGTCAGTATTGGGGCCACTTCTTTTTAATAATTTTATTAATGACCTTGTAGTGGGTTTATATAGTCAAGTTTCAATATTTGCAGATGATACTAAGCTATGTAAAGTAATAAATACTGAAGTCGATAGTTTAGCATTACAGAGGGATTTGTGGAAGCTTGAGGAGTGGACAGAGAAATGGTTGATGAGGTCTAATGTAGATAAATGTAAAGTTATGCACTTGGGCCGTGAAACAAAAAGTATAATTATGTTATAAACAGTCAATTAAAACTGGCGTTGAAAAGGACTTGGGGGTATAGGTAGATGGCAAACTTAATTTTAATCAACAAACAGTGAGCAGCACAATAATACAAATCTTAACAAAGTACTTTCCTGTTAACAAAATTTTGAACATTGTATCATATTAATAGCAGCAATACTAATCAACACTTGGATAGGATACTGTATGGAACTAATACCCTTGCTATTAACTACCAGTAATAGTAAATGATATCTGTGAAGTACCACTTGTTCTCAAAAGAAGTCTGGACAACATACTAATTGATAATTTTGATACAAAGTAATAATTGAAGAAGTAAGGTACTGTGCTGAGTAGAATAAAGCGCTTCTAATCATTGTGGGGGAATTAGAGAGAAAATAGCACTGGCATAACTCAAAAAGCAAAATAAATTCTCTCTAATTATAATGATGTTAAATACAGTGGCTACATTCAACGACTGAACGGTGTAGGAGCTGAGCAGTACTTGTCCTAGGTAATGCGTGACTGTAAAACTTTTTAAAGTCATTGAAAATTTATATCCACAAGGCTGTTTGAGGAGTTTAGATGGGACGCTCAAAAAAGAAGGTTCAAAGATCAGTAGGAGGGATGTCTCTGGATGAAGAACATATTCAAGCGATGTTTGATAAATTACAGGGAAATATTCAGACTGAAATAAAATCAATGCTAAAGGAAATACAAACGGAATTGTGTCAGTTGGCAGCTCACACTTGTCAAGTTGAGAATGTTACTACGGATATTGTTAAAACTTGTTTGAGGTTAATTGAGGTTGAGGTTAATTAATGATTGAGGTTAACAAGGGGCTTTTAGTAAAGGTAAATCAACAGGCGGTAAAAACAATGGATCTAGAAGACAGGTCGAGGCGCAACAGCTTGTGCATAAGAGGAATCCCGGAAACTGTGTCAGATGGGGTCTTGCTGCATTTCCTAAGGGTTACTTCTCTGTTCTTCTACCGGAATCATCAGAGATGGATTTGATGATCGATAGAGCACACAGACTTAGGAAGCCTAAGGGATTACACTCAGAAAGTCCAAGAGATGTGCTTGTGCACATACATTATTTTCATGTAAAGGAAGCCCTAATCAGAGCTATAAAACAAAAAAAAGCCCCGAAGAGTCAACGTTTCAAGAATTTGTGATACTGGAAGATCTGTTTACAACTACTCTATCTCTGAGGACAGATATAACAGGATACACAGATTCTTTACAAGAACATCCGGTATAGATGGGGATTCCCGTTGAAGATCATTTTTGAAAAAGACTGTAAAACAATAATTTGCCATTCTAAAGAAGAAATGGGGAATATGTGTATAATTATTTTCCTCTTAAACTTTAAAAAGCAGAAACAGGTGGGAAAATTGAAAACTTTGAATTTTAAGAGGGCTAATTTCCAAAAATTCAGGGCTGCAATACAGGATATAGACTGGGATCAGATACTGTCACATGGTGATACTAATGTTAAATGGGAGAAATTCAAATCTATCCTGGGTTTTTATACTTCTAAATTTATTCCAATAGGTAACAAGTATAGACGGGCTAGATTACACCCCTCGTGGCTTACAGCTACAGTTAAAAGGGCAATTAATGAGAAAAAGAGGGCATTTAAAAAATATAAATCTGACGGGTCACCTGAGGCTTTCAATACTTACAAAAAACTTACCAAAATCTGTAAAAAGGAAATCAAATCAGCCAAAATACAAAATGAAAGACAGGTAGCTAAAGATAGCAAAACAAATCCCAAGAAATTTTTTAGGTATATCAATGCAAAAAAATGGGTCACAACAGGTTGGACCCCTTTATTCTGAAAATGGGGCATCGTTGACTGCAGACCAGGAGAAGGCGGAGATACTTAATAGGTTTTTTAGCTCCGTTTATACAATAGAAGAGAGAACTTCTGACTTGGGTGGTGCCAGTGCGGGTCATGCACCCTGTAATATAGTAGACTGGCTGAATGTAGGCATTATCCAATCTAAGCTCAATAAAATCAATGTGTACAAAGCTCCTGGACCAGATGGGTTACACCCCAGAGTTCTTAAAGAACTCAGTTCTGTTATTGCTGTACCACTGTCTAAAATCTTCAGGGATTCCGTAATGTCTGGTGTGGTGCCAAGTGACTGGCACAAGGCAAATATGGTGCCAATATATAAAAAGGGCTCTAGAACTTTGCCAGGCAATTACAGGCCTGTAAGCTTAACTTCCATTGTGGGGAAAGTGTTGGAAGGGTTAGTAAAAGACTACATACTGGAGTATGTGACATCAAATAGAATAATAAGTGATAACCAGCATGGGTTTACTAAGAATAGAAGTTGTCAAACTAACCTGATCTGTTTCTATGAAGAGGTGAGCAGGTGCCTGGATGGAGGAGCAGCTGTGGATATTGTGTTCTTGGACTTTGCAAAGGCATTTGACACTGTCCCTCATAAACGCCTGATGGGTAAAATTAGGGCTATTGGTTTGGCAGAAATCATTTGCAATTGGATTGAAAACTGGCTGAAGGATCGTATCCAGAGAGTTGTGGTCAATGATTCCTACTCGGAATGGTCACCAGTTATGAGTGGTGTACCTCAGGGTTCTGTGCTTGGCCCTCTACTATTTAATATATTTATTAATGATATAGAGGTAGGAATTAATAGCACTGTGTCTATTTTTGCAGATGACACCAAACTGTGTAGTGTAATACAGTCTATGGAGGATGTTCATAGGCTGCAGGGTGACTTGGACAAACTGAATGTTTGGTCATCCACTTGGCAAATGAGGTTTAATGTGGATAAATGTAATGTTATGCACCTGGGGGCCAATAATCCAAAATATGTCCTTGGGGGAGTAAATCTGGGAGAGTCCCTTGTTGAGAAGGACCTGGGGGTACTAGTAGATCATAAATTGAATAACAGCATGCAATGTCAATCAGCTGCCTCTAAAGCTAGTAGGATCATGTCATGTATCAAAAGTGGAATGGACTCTCGTGATAGGGATGTAATATTACCACTATACAAGGCACTGGTTCAGCCTCACCTGGAATATGCTGTCCAGTTCTGGGCACCGGTCCATAAAAAGGATGCCCTGGAGCTGGAGAGGGTTCAACGTAGAGCCACAAAACTGATAAGGGGTATGGAGGGTCTTAGTTATGAGGAAAGATTAAAACAACTAGATTTATTTAGTCTGGAAAAGAGACGACTACGAGGGGACATGATTAATTTATATAAATATATGAATGGTCCATACAAAAAATATGGTGGTAAGTTGTTCCAGATTAAATCAAATCAAAAGACGAGGGGGCACTGTCTCCGTTTGGAGAAACCAAGGTTTAATCACCGGAGGCGACAGGGCTTTTTTACTATGAGAACTGTCAATCTGTGGAATAGTCTGCCTCAGGCGCTGGTCACAGCAGGGACAGCAGAGAGCTTCAAGAAGGGTCTAGATGCCTTTTTACACCTAAATAACATTGATTGTTATGCTATATAGGATTGTTTCCCCTAAATCCCTTCCTCATCCAATCCCTACCCTTCCTTGGTTGAACTTGATGGACAAGTGTCTTTTTTCAACCGTATAAACTATGAAACTATGAAACTATGTTACATCAGTGGGGATGGTGTCCCCAACTGAAGAGAGTGGCAGAAGTACAGCTTCCAGGAAAAATGACGCTACCATGGAACTGACAGTGCTAAGGAACTCATTGTCTACCCCGTGCTCCCCTTTGTTTTGTTTTTTTTTCCTCCCCCTTCTATCCTCACCTGCAAAGCTATGGTGGAAGGGAAGAGATTTCCTTGATGGGGAGGGAGGGGAGTTGGGGGAGGGGGGTTGGGATAGTGTGAATTGGTAAACCATTAGTTAAGCTTCTCATCCCAAGCTGGCATGGAAATAACACGTGCCAGGCCTTACTTTAGTGCTACATATGCACTCTTGTTGTAGTGCATTTAATATCATAAAAAGATTCCTTGCTGACCTAACAATTAAGGCTAGCATGGAAGGGTTCCCTGAAGGCATGAGTTCTGGGCTGATTAAAAATTTACATAAAGTTTCATTGAGTCATTTATTCATATTTTCTTTTTTTCTTTTTCTCCTTTTTTTCTTTTTCTTTCCTTTTTATATTTTTTTCAATATTAATGTTTGTGAAACTCTTTGTGTGCATAGGACCGTTGTTTTGAAGAGAAGAGAAGTATGGGATTATCATTGTGGTCTTGGACGGGATGTATCTGAGCCAGATAGTGTTTTTTCAAGAGACTCATTTACTGGCAAGCGACACATGGCGTATGAGCCATCCAAAATTTCCTTATATAATCCATGCCACTGCACCAAAAAAAAAGGCAGGAGTTCTCATAGCAGTTCATGCGACAGTAGGAATAGCTATAAATAGTATGGAGATAGACACAGAAGGAAGATACATAATCATGAATGGTATGGTACAAAGACGTCAATGCAACTTTGCTAATATCTATGCCCCAAACGTAGGTCAATGTAAATTTATTAGATTGATCTGTGAAAAACTGAAAAAATACAGGGATACAAACATGATAATGGGGAAGGGGGGGCGATTTTATTGCAATTATGAACGTCGAATTAGATCTATCTGGAGAATATAAAAGAGAATGGAGATCTGTGAGAAAAATCATGCATGAATATCATCTGCATGATGTTTGGAGGTATAAACACGGCGCAGAAAGAGGATATAATTTCTTCTCTAGACCTCACGGCTCATATTCTAGAATTGATTATTTTGTTGTCGATTCTCTATTAGTTGACCGTGTGGTTGGCATAGAAATATTACCAATTACATTAGCAGATTAAAAACAGATTACAAGATTTACTAGATCAACTGAGAAGTTTAGAGGATCAACATAAAAAAGATTCAGGTGGTGTTCTACTTGACAAAATAGAAGATATGAAATAAATACAGTGCTAATAAATGAGTATGAAGAGAACCTTAGGCAAACTAGTGCTCGTACATACGCTACAAGTAATAAAGCATCTACACTTCTTAGTAATGTAATAAAAAAACAAAAAGTGGCTAATTGTAAATTTAAAAGGTGAACTCCTTTTTAACCCCTAAGCGATATTACTCGTCCTAATATTTGAAGAATGCAGTGGGATGCAAAGTGGAAAAGATAAGAAAATTCCTTTCTTCAGCGGTCTTACCAAGATTGGATAAACAAATGAATAAAGAATTAAACAGACCTATTAGCATGGAGGAAGTAGAAGAGGTAATAAATACATTGAAAAATGCCAAATCTCCCGGGCCAGACTGAATAATGAATATTATGTATTATTTAGTGAGATATTAATCCCTCATCTAACAGTTCTTTTTAATAACTTCTTTAGGGGAGAAGATATACCTGAAGAAATGCAGGAAGCCACAATTATTATGATCCATAAAAGTGGGAAAGACCCTTGTATGATATCAAATTCTAAAACAGATTTAAAATTTTTTTTATCCATATGAGCTAGCAGATTGGTGAATGTATCACGCAGTCTACTTTCACCTGATCTGGTAGGTTTTATTAGAGAACAATCACAGAGCCTGACAGTCAGCCCATCAGCAAGGCAAAAATGGAAATGTTTTCAAGAAATATCAAAAAGTCACAGAAGAATAGAAACATCTAAAAGATAGCTTTTATTGAATCCCTTTAAAAAAGGAGACATATTGTCTCCAGACTAACAAATTACATATATTGAGTCCTTGTAACTAATTTTCTTATAAATGCAAGGTCTCTATACCAGGATACTAAATGCTCCACAAAACGTTAATTCAATACACTATTTAAGGCATCTTATGGCATTATCACCATGATAGGATACATAAACACATAGACCCACTTAACCCTATGCATTTTGCCGTTCTAATATAGCGGCTCCTTAGGGGTCTTGCTATGGGAAAATGAACCAAAAGGGGTCCTCACAAAGATAATTAAAGGGGTATTCCAGGAATCAGCATATTTCATATACAAATGGGTCCTTAAAATATAAGCTTATATGTAATTAATTGTTATTGAAAATTTTGCTCTCGTTAGCAGAATAATGCTGATGACATAGACTGTAAAGAAGAATTAAAATGCTACAGGCCCTTTAATAAGTCCGTTAATTTCCTCCGGGCGGTCCATTGCAGAGCATACACAGGACAGAAGATGGCAGCTGGTCACATGTCCTGCACCTGCCTGGGCAGGTCATGTGATCACCACTACGTTTGGCTGTAGTCGGTTGGTTGCAGTGCATCCAGTATGGCCGGTGTTTTAATGATGGCAGTTACACATCATTACTATGGTAATAGAGCAAGAAAACCTGTTAGATCATCACTGGGAGCAAAGCATAAGAGTAGTAGGAGTTACTAGGAACTAAAGGATCTTGGGACTTGTAGTTTCCATTGGCAGCCATCTAACTTTAGAGAGGCCATAACATTTTGTGAATCATAAAATCAAACTATTTAAGCTCCATTTTGAAGCAGAAAGGGACAGTAGGGACTCAGGGACACTGATGGGAATTTTACAGTTGAGCGTTAACTCCTTGATTTCTGAAACATTGTGTGAAGGTGTCTACTGATAGGTAGTGGGGTAGTCTGGAGCTGTATTTACGGAGGATATCTATAGCCCTTGAACAAAATCAGGTATTCCACAGATTCCACAAAATGGGTAGTGAGCAAAGTAATACTGTAGCTGGACACTGTAGACCTAAAAAGGCAACTGACATAGTGTCACACAGGAAAGGTAAAGAGTGGGTAAAAGGAAGTTATGAGGTATTGAATTTTTTGGGTATGTTAGATGATCCCCTCAGTGTGCAAAGGTGGGAGACAGCACTTGTTGAAAATGGCGGCTGGCTCAAAGACAAAAAGTGGCACACCCAGGCAGAAGGTTGGCTTGATGTAAGTAGAGAGTTAATGACAAAGGGTTGGACAAAAGTGGATGGGGCTGATTACGGGAGACTTAGACCAGTGACTACAGACGGACCAGGACAGAGTGACAGGAATCCTTCAGAGTGCTCATTGAAGAAAAAGACAGGCGAGAAAAAGAGATTTAATAATATTTTCCTTGGAGTGAAAGATGGCCCCTGTAATGCAGACTCCACCTCTTTATCTGGTGGTTAGAGAAGATGACACGCCCTACCATCCTTCAGTGGCGGCCATCTTAAGTTATATTCCCTTCAAGTCCCTGAAAGTTTCCATTAAGGCTGGTTGTGGGTAGCAGTGGAGCACCATTGAAGGGCCTGAACAGATTTCTGAGATAAACGCCGGCTGAGATGATTTCATCTTATTTCAGTTCTCTGTTCGGATTATTCTTGGATGTGCAACGCTGTTTGTTTGGGTATGGTCATCTCTGATAGATAAAACTTATTTGATTCTGACAATTGCAGAAAAATTACTAGAAAAAGTATTTCAATGTCTCTGGTACCTGCTTTTTGGAGTTGAAAGAGTTAATCAGGGTCAGATCTGTGGGCAGCTATGCAGCTGGGCTCTGTCTTATCTGTGTCTGTGAAAAGTGGCCTTGAAGTGCACAGAAAGCATCTGTGTTGAGTGGGGGCGACAGAGCTGACAATCTAAAAAGACTTAAAGGAATTTGCTTGTGATAAGAATACAAAAAGACAGTATGATGTGATGTCCTCCTGTGTAACCCACGAACAGACTAAGCAAGAACAAGCCCCCCCAACCGTATTACAGAGCCTATGACTGACTTTTGTTTATTTTTGATTAAAAACCAACACAAGGGTACCTGACTTCTGTTTGAGACGTTGGAGTCTGGCCAGAACTTTATAGAGAGCACAGAACACTGAACTAGAGATGGTTGAGAGAATCCTATATGTCTAGATGAGATAAAGCGGAGACCGGTACACTAGAGACATCTCTGCCAGACTTGTGACAGAAAGCCAGGAAGAACAGAGACTAGTTTCACAGACCGCGCCAAAGTGAGACTGAGAGAAAGTTGCGGTCCGCTGACAGCCCGACCCAAGTGGGTGTTACAGGGAGGCAACATTACTAAAGTAACTGGCCACATTCTAATAAGGGGGTGGACGTAAGCACGCACAAAAACTGATGTGTGACTCTCCCCTGCTAGCCCGATGATGATTTTAACCTATTCCCGGTCAAGGAAAAGGCCCGGAAAGGACAGCCGGATACATGTAGGATGGTCTATGATCTCCAAGCTGCCAATGAGTGTACTGAAGCCCAGTGGTCCCTAGCCCAAATTAGAAGCAGTCCCCGGGAGTGACATATTATTCACTGTTAAAGATTTGGCAAATGTTCTCCTCTCTGTGCCCCTACATGAAGATTGCCAGTACCTATTTGCCATTACCAGTCTAGTATTCCAGTATACATGGTGCAGATTCCCACAAGGGGGGTAAAACTCCCCAAGCCAGTTCTCCATACTACATGGCCCTATAGGGAGTAGACTGGCAGACTAGCTCCTTACTGGATGTTCTCCTTTTCAGTATGCGGAGGACCTACTGTTTTTGTTTGCCAGGATGCATTTATTGACCTTATGTGTTTTCTGTTCCAGAGGGGTTGCAAAGTTTCCAGAGACAAACTCCAGTACTGCCAGGAGAAGGTGGTCTTCCTAGGCCACTGCTTCTCAGCCACAGGCTTCCTGACAGAGGAAAGAAAGCTGGCAATCCAGAATATGCCCCTACCTCGAGGCCCTAAGTCCCTTCGCATGTTTCTGGGCCTAGTCAGCTAATGCAGGCCTTGGATAAGGTCTGCCTCCAGCCTGATGCAACCTCTCTATGACTGTATTGCCTCTACCCCTTTTTCCCTCAGTCCGGATTCAATTGATGCATTCCACAGCCTTAAGCTGGCAAATCCTGTCTGCCCCGGCCCTAGGCACATCCCACTGGATAAAACTTTTGTTTTATTTTGCACTGAGTATCTAGGCCACGCCACAGGTGTCTAGTCCAGGAACGTGGTGGCCTCCCCAGTGGCCCACTATTAGGCCCGGTTAGACTCAGTAGTGAGGGGAGCCCCTCATGTGTCAGTAACTGCAGCAGCAAGGCCAGTGAGTTGATCCTAGATCACTCAGTTACTGTGCAAACCCCACATACCTTGCACAGTATCCTCACCCAAGTACAGCCCAAGCATCTGAGCAAAGGCCAGACAACTCAAACTCCAGTGTGCACTCCTGATGCCCCCTCACACTGATAAGGTGCACAGCTCTGAATCCTGCCGTTCTGTCACCAGTCTTCGAGGATTCAGAGAGGGGGGGAGAGAAGGGTGATTAACCCAGATGTTGAGTTTTTTCTCATAGATGGCTCCAGGTCTGCAGGAGAGTACAGTCAGTTCTACACTGGATATACAGTGGTCAGTGGTGTACATGAGGTAGTACAAGCAGAACCACTCCCTCCACACAGGTCAGCGCCGGAGGTGAAGTGACGGCACTCAGGGAAGTGCTACAACTGGTGGAAGGTAATAGGGCAAACATCTATACTCAAGGTATAGTTCTGGGGTCCAAACACGACTATGAACCCATATGGAAGGCTAGAGATTTCCTCACCTTTGCAGGGACCCCCTTTAAGCATGGCACGCAGGTTAAAGAGCTCATGGATGCTCTATTACTTCCACAAGAGGTGGGGATAGTAAAAGTAAAAGCGCACACAATTTGGTAACTCCGCAAGCCAAGGGCAAGTATGTGGCCGACAGGATGGCAAAGGCAGCTGCACAGATGGAGCCCAGAGACCTGAAGTCTCAGCGGTGAGTTCTGAGCTAAAAGTTTGATCCACAGGTGTTCCAGTCCCTGGTGGCCCGAGAGTCATCAGAAGTGAAGAAAGTGTGGAGGAAAGCTGGAGCCCAGATGCCGATGGGACCTGGATGCTGGGAGAAAGGGTGTGCTTGCCCGGAGCCCTGCACTCGACAGTAAGTCAAGTAGCCCACGACACACACACATATCCAAAATGGCCATGCTAGTGCTCATAAACCGCAATGGTTTCCCCGGGCATTACTACCCTTGTCACTAGACTAATGAAAGCCTGTATAGTCTGTGCCCGCCACAACCCGGGTAAGGTGGTAAAGACCCCACAGATGGTGACACCTAAGCTGCTGTATCCCTTCCAAAGACTGCAGATGGATTTCCAGCTACCAATAAGTGGTATGTAGGAGTACGTGCTTGTGTGCATTGATCTCTTTCCAGGGTGGCCAGAAGCTTCTCCCATGACCAAGGCTACTGCCAGAGCTGCAGCCAAAAAGTTGGTGAGTGAGATTTTTCTGCAGGTTTGGACTTCCAGAGACCATAGAGTCCGGTCGCAGAACCCACTTCACTGGACAGGTAAAGACTAAACCTTGTCCCTCCTGGGTGTAGAACAGGCCCTGCACCTTCCCAAGTTAGTGATGGGTTTGAGAGACTAAACGGCACTCTTAAGTTAGAGATCCAGGAGGCCATGGAAGCAGGGAAACCGTGGCACGAGTGCTTTCCTGCTGCCCACCATTCAGTTAGGACCACCCTTAACAGAAAGATGGGATTGTCCCCCTTTGAAGTACTATTTGGCTGTGCACCCAGACTAGGCCTCTACTTCCCATAGACCCTATAGCTGATGGCAGGAAACAAGGTGGAACAAGCCACAGTTGAGCCAGGCCATGGAAAAGGTCAGCAAAAGTGTTTCTGATTCCTTTTTCAGATCCAGACAGAGACCTCAGGATGCATAACCTGAAGCCTGGAGACTAGAGAGAGAGTCTGGAGCCTTGCTTCGACGGTCCTTTCCACGTCCTGCTGACCAGCGCCACGTCTGTTAAGCTAGAGGGAAAGATTTGTGAATTATATCGGAGATGCTTTCCAGAACCGCATGGCTTTGGACATGAACCTTGCTGAGAAGGGAGGAGTCTGTATGATGGTTGGAGTGGCTTCTTGCATGTACATCCCGGATGATATCGCCCCCTATGGATCCATTACCCATGCACTTGAAGAGTTTGAAGGAATGTCCAGGGAACTCAAGAGAAACTCTGGGGTGGACACTTTGTCCTTCACTTTGTAGTTGGGGGATTGGAAGGGTTTCCTTTAGGTGGGGGTGATATTGGGGATTGTGATTTTGCTCTCGTCCCTTATTGCATGTTGTGTGGTCCCCCTCATCAAGTTCACCATGTCCAAGATGGCCGTCCAGGCGGTAAGAACCATGACAGGAGAAGTGCCGGTGTGGAGGATACCGTCTTGTTGAAGAACCAGCCTGTTAATAAACCCATAAACTATAGAAACACAATTATGTAATTTGAGTATGCAGGCCTGTAACCCCCGAGTGACTGGCCTCCAGGGGATCTGGTGAAGAGTTAACAAGTCCAGCAGGTAAGGGTTTAGCCTACCTGTGGGTACCTGGAGCTTGAAAAGTTACAGGCCATGCAAGACTGAAAATGTTAAGGATATCACACTGGTCTTGAATGCCATCTTACTTACTGTCAGACATTTTAAAGACTCAGCATTCATTTCACATAACTTTGTGTAGTGAAAACTAAATTTTGGGTGGGGTTCGCCCCTCAGCACACAAAGACTTAGTGCTTGCTAGCACCACCTAGAGGAAGGTATCCAGGTGAACATCTGGACATTTTGTTTATGTGACATTTTTTTATAGTGTTGAATTTCCAGGGTCAAACCACCCAATAGTATTTCCTGCTTGTGTACTTGCCCGCCTCTTGGAGAGTGTGTTATGACTTTCCAGATAAGAGTTTCAGTGCCAGAGAGAATAAAGCAGTCTTGAGCTGCTTGTCCTTCAGAAAGGACAGTGTGTCTTTCCTGGTTTACTCCATTCCAAGCTGGAATACAAAGACTCTATAATTTGAAAATCACCTTTACAATGTTAGGGGTTTGAGTCCCAGATAAAAATCTATAAGAATACTCATACACACCAAATTAATTGTGATACCGTCTTATGAGTTCCTAATAATGTCATGTACTACACAACTTTCACAATTGAAACTCAAGTTGCACACAGCCAGGATGCCTATAATGTGACTTGATATATCACCAAGAAGATTTATATACTCGATGGATATAAAAGCGTCAGTCCCAAATACTACACCCTGGGTATGCTGAAACAGACATACACTTATATGTTGTACTTGCCAGAAGTTGTATCAGTATGACAATAAATATTCTAACTTCTAGATTGCACACATCCCAAGGCCTATCAAATTGTGCACAGAAAATTTGTGATTAGTGCCGTACACAATTCTTATTCCATGATAGTCGATGTAAACAATTCATTTATGACTGGTGCCAATAGATATAGTTCATAAGGACATGGATATACACATGTTCCCAATCCATGCATTGGAATATCACCAATCAATAAAGACATTGCACTTGCCCAAACAGATTCCAAAACATATCATACTGAGCCGGGTTCAGTGCACATGCCCTTTAGCCAGTAGTACCAACAGCAAGATAGGGGTACTTAACTTAGATGTATGAGGACCCTCAGGACGCCCAGACGGTATAGATATGGACGTACCTTTCCCATTGCCTAAGATGCTTCTTATACACAATGCTGGCGTCCTCCGGAGGCCATTGCGCATGCGCCCCTCTGGCACAGTGTGGATTTACACGTGTAAATGCGCCAGAAAAGCAAAGGACAGGCGCACATACTGTGTTGCGTGCCCCACAAACAGGGAATCAGGCCCACGTCCTGGGTAAGTATCGTGTGCACGCGCCATCTATTACCACGGTGCATATAGAGGTCAGGATCCAGGTACACAGTCCTAACCAACGATGTGCGCAGGTGTCATTTACAAGTTATTTTACCTCCATGGTTTTATTAGAGGGAAGCAAACAAGGGACACCCATATCACTAGACGCCGAGAAAGTGTTTGATAGGGTGCCCTGGGGATTCCTCTATGCGTCTTTGGAAAATTTTGGATTTAGTGGGTGTTATTTGAGTGCAATGATGTCTCGACAGTAACAAATGCAGGGCTTCACTCGAGTAAGTTTTATCTTACAAATGGTACTCGGTAGGGTTGCCCCCTGTCACCGCTAATCTTTAATTTATATATTGAGTCACTTGCGCAAACTATTAGATTGGATGAGGATATTAAGAGAATTATTACCATAGCGGTAATGAACACTATTGGGTTATATGCAGACGATGTGATTATTACGTGACAAGAGCCAATGAAATCACTACTGAAATTGAGGGAGGTGCTGCATGAGTATGCTGAGATTTCCCTTTTCAAAGTAAATGCAAAAAAGTCACAGGAATATTGGAGACGTGTACAAAATTTGATTTATAAATTTATATGGGCAGGCAAGGCGTCGCGGATACAGAGGAAGATAATGAATACTTCAAAAGAAAAAGGTGGGATGGGAGTCCCTGATATTATATTATATTATATCATAAAGCAGTTATTATTGAGCAGCTGAAGTGTTTTTGGGATAATAAATCATTCCTGGACCAAAATAGTAGATGCAGAAATTGGTCCATTCACGGTGAAAGGGGCTATCATATTAAAATATATAGCCTCATTAAGGATGGAACATTTCCTAAGAACTACAAGGGACCTTTTACATATTTGGAATAAAAAAAAATAAAGAGAGTCTATGAATACATATTAAGCTGGGAGACATTAAATTGGAATTTCTGCAGGAGATAGGTCTAAACTTACATCTGCCATGGCGGAATAAATTAGGGATCAGGGCATTAAAAGATGTAATTTGTAAATGATGCACTGATCCCTTTAGCCACAATATGTAGAGATGAGCTATTGTCTAACAAATTGCTTCTGCAATAATTAGGGCTTAAGAATTTTTCTTGTGTTAATTACAGCCTCTGATCACTTGTTCAAGCTATTCTTCACCTAATACAGTGTAATACAGATGTATTACACTGTGTTATGTGACACACTGAGCATGCTGCGCAGAAGGCAGGAGGCAGGACCCGGCACCCAGATGAAGATCGCGCAGCCCCGGGCACCGGCAGTCCCGGGGCTGCGATCAGAGCAGCAGGACCCCCCCCCGGTAAGTGCCGCGGGGGGTCCGAATCCAGTTAAATGCCCCTAGCACGCCGCGGTCAGCGGGTGTTAGAGGAGGGTGTCGGCTATAATATATAGCCGACACTCGCAGCTTCTGGCCCCGGCTCCATTCAGGAGCCGGGGCCAGAAGTTTGACATACTATTACTGCATATTGCGGGAACGCACCTCCCGCCATGCAGTAATAGTACGTCAAATGTCGGGAAGGGGTTAAAAAACAAAATTAAAACAAAAATAATATAAAAAAAAATCTATAACTTTTATATTTTCCCAGGACACCTTGATGATGATTTCAGTGCTACCATTTTTAGGACTGTACAAACTTTTAATCACTTTTTACTGAATTTTTTGTAAACTTTTTTTATTTTTATTTTTACTATTTTTCAGACACCTAGGATACTAACTGTATCGGGGATCATTAAAACATATATAATTTATTAGAATGTTTATAAAAATAGGCTTAAATATGTGGAAGCCCAATAGATAGTTTTCCCCTAATACAGGCTAAGAGTTGGGGAAGACCCAACTAGTGGCAACTAGACAGTACACTTTAAAGGATCATAAGCTCCATCTGAGAAGAGAAGACTCCACAGAGCCTGAAGGAATTATACCAATGAATGTACGGTAACACTAGTTACCAATATTTCTAACCCAGGGTAGTGTCCCCAAGTCCACTAAAGTGCAATTTATAGAACCATAACTACACCTTGTAAGGTTCTAACAAAAGGAATAAAACTAAAGATAGTCACTATATATCTGTCGTATTGTTGGATCAACAACTGACCAACACTCACCGGCCACTTTATTAGGTATACCATGCTAGTAAAGGGTTGGACCCCCTTTTGCCTTCAGAACTGCCTCAATTCTTCATGACATAGATTCAACAAGGTGCTGGAAGCATTCCTCAGAGATTTTGGTCCATATTGACATGATGGCATCACACAGTTGCCACAGATTTGTCGGCTGCACATCCATGATGCGAATCTCCCATTCCACCACATCCCAAAGATGCTCTATTGGATTGAGATCTGGTGACTGTAGAGGCCATTTGAGTACAGTGAACTCATTGTCATGTTCAAGAAACCAGTTTGAGATGATTCCAGCTATATGACATGGTGCATTATCCAGCTGAAAGTAGCCATCAGATGTTGGGTACATTGTGGTCATAAAGGGATGGACATGGTCAGCAACAATACTCAGGTAGGCTGTGGCGTTGCAACATTCTACATATGGTAATCTCACAGGAACGATATACTGTTATGGCGGCCATAACAGTGCCAGCATCCTACTGATAGGAGCTAGCTTTAGTGTGTGAAGTGATCGGTCTAGTCAGCATAGTAGCTCATGCCAAAGACATTGGCTCAGTATATCGTTCCTGTGAGATTACCATATGTAGAATGATGCATGATTGTCTACTGCTGACTGATTGTAAGGCTCTAAGATGACTAAGGCACCAGAAGAGAAACAGTGAGAGTATGTTTGAATGGTGTCCTTAGAGAGCTCTAGATAGCCGCTACTAATTTCTAGATAGCATCAACTTGAAACTGGACTATTGATATGTTTAAGCCCACGAGTCGAAAAGAAAAATCAAGCACTAACATAAATGAATAGCTAACTCCAACGCAACATAGTGTCTTATCTTTCATAAGCCGGAATATTATAGGGGTCTGGTGATTAGATTTAGACCTCATATCGGTGCATATGACTCTTTGAGCATAAGTCTATGCCAAACAGGGGTTGGTTACCTTCCAAATGTTATTCTGTAGACACTACAATATATTCCATTTCTGAAGTCACCTCTAATGAACTGGTGCGGTAAAAAGCAGCAGGGAAACACGTTAGGTGTTTACTGTATTATTAAAATCTTACTATATAGGTCAGTCAATGATCCACTAATACGACAGACATATAGTGACTATCTGGTGTTTTATTCCTTTTGTTAGAATCTTACAAGGTGTAGTTATGGTTCTATAAATTGCACTTTAGTGGACTTGGGGACACTACCCTGGGTTAGAAATATTGGTAACTAGTGTTACCGTACATTAATTGGTATAATACCTTCTGGCTCTGTGGAGTCTTCTCTTCTCAGATGGAGCTTATGATCCTTTAAAGTGTACTGACTAGTTGCCACCACCAGGGGTCTTCCCCAACTCTTGGCCTGTATTAGGGGAAAACTATCTATTGGGCTTCCACATAATTAAGTCTATATTTTAATAAGCATTCTAATAAAGTTATATATGTTTTAATGATCCCCAATACAGTTAGTTGGTGTTTTTGATTTTGGTTAGGGGACATAAACCAATATACTTAGGGATTTCTAGTCCCGGTTCTTTTGACCTAGGATACTTTAACCCTAGGTTGTCTGATCCATCCTACCTACCATATACTGCCGTAGTACAGTATGGTAGTATATAGGGATTTTCCTCCTCATTCATTACAATACCCGAGGCTGTCATGGCGACCCATCGACCCCCCCCTTGATATTGTCACAGGGGCGGCGATCCTCGCCAAGATGGCGGCGCCCGTGCGCTGCCATTTTTTTTAAGGCCAGTTAACACCCGCGATCGGTGCTAGCTCCTGAGCCCTCTCCATGCACCCGACATGTGATGTACTATTACGTCACATGTCTGGAAGGGGTTAAATTGACAAAGAGTGAAAAAAAACTATTTTTTTTAATGTACTGTATAGTGCACAGGCAGTCCCCTGCTTAAGAACACCTGACTTACAGACGACCCCTAGTTACAAACAGTCCTCTGGATTTTGGTAATTTACTGTACTTTAGCCCTAGGCTACAATAAACAGCTGTAACAGTTATCTGAGGTGTCTGTAATTAAACATTTGTGTTAATCCTGGTTCTTATGACAATCCAACATTTTTAAAATCCAATAGTCACAGAGACCAAAACATTCTGGCTGGGGTTACAATTAGAAAATATACAGTTCTGACTTACAAACAAATTCAACTTAAGAACAAACCTACAGAACCTATCTTGTAAGTACCCCGGGGACTGCCTGTATATAACAAATTAACTGAAATGAACATTGTAAATTAATTCTCTGTTTTGTGTCAGTTGTTTTGATATACAAAACATCTCGTCCTACTTCCGCAATTACAATGGACCAAAACGAACTGTAAAACAAAAAAAGTCTTTGCAGACTTTGGACCCGCACCTGCTAACAGCCAAAGTCAATGCGGGTTCTGAGACAAGTTAACTGGCAGCCTAACTTTGCAGTTTGAACAAACATGGCAAAAATTATGTGGCGTTGAAAACCCTCTGGCAGAAGGTTGTCCAGTTGAAGGCCAAAAGGGTTGAACCCATCGGCCATATTCATGCCGATTCTGCCGATTCATACAGACTCTGCTCATTCCAAGTCTGTAATTTCTAGAATATTGCATTTTTACAACATCACAAACTCATTCAAGTTCCCCAAGAAGGCTTGTCACCCTCAAACCACAAATTCAAAAGCAAGCGAGGACAGAATAATGCAGAGAATCTCCACTGGTAATCTTTTCAACACAACCACTGGAATTGCTTAGTTTAGCACTAAACAAGGTAAGGCTTAGTCTCATCATACAGTGTATTGATGCTTAAGAGCTTTTGGACTGACAGCTAGAATCATCTTTGCTGAGGAACATTTTGTGCGGACAGGGGGGGCGTATTTCAATGTTCATTTTAGTGTTGAAAGCAAATTTTATTTCTTTGGGTCTCATAGGAAATATGTTCATCAGTAAACTAGAGAAAGACTAAACCAAAGTGTGTAAAGAAGTCAGTGAAAGGTAGTTTTCTGTAGCCAAAATTGGACCTCTCATTCTGTTACATGGCTGAATAAATGAAGGTGGGTATTAGAACCTTCTTCAACAACGTGGTTCCTTCCTTGAATTCTTTACTCAACCAGCCAGCAATTTTCATGCAGTATAATATTCCCGGTCACTCAGCAAAATGGGTAAGCATTTCCTTGAAACAGAAAACATTGATAGAATGAAGTGGCCAGTCCAGAGTTCCGATTTAAACCCAAAAGAAAACCCTTAGTAACCCACAACAGTCGCAGAACTGTGGAAGAAGTGTAGATCAAAAGGGCACAAGATCAATGTGAGAGACTAGTCATTTGACCGCAGATGTGCTGAAGTCTTTCAAAGCAAAGGACTGTACACCTCCTAAATTTAGTCATTTCTGTTCTTTAATTATAATCAGCACTTTTTTTGCAAAATAAAGGTTTTATGTTGATATACTTTAGTTATTTGGTAAAACACTATTGTAATTGCATGGAGTACCCCTTACCAAAAAAATCCTTCAGTAGATCAAGTGTTAATACATTGTTCTCCAATTTTGATCTTCAGTAATATAGACAGTGGCTTACTTTAAATGGTCATATCCCCTGAACCGTGGTATTTTAAAGGAGAGATATGACCGTTCTCCGGCATGCCAGCTGATGGCAAAATCCATACAGAGGTATAGAAGACACTTTAAAAAAGTACTTTCATACTATACATACCTATAAAATATTTTGATGTGTTTAAATTTTAAATGGGTTGTATTCAATGGTACACTTAAAAGACATCCACCCTAAGATTGAATGCTCATAGACTAGCACTACTCACATGCTCGACATGTCTGCATGGGCTAGGAACTGCTTTTATTATAACCCAGAATAGTGCTTGTTTATAAATAAGCAAATTTGCCTGAGGAGAGCATATGAGTAGTACTAATATACCAGGATTGTGTCCTTAAATTGAAAGCTAAATATGTTAGAGCAAGTTAGGTTAGATTTTGAAGAAGTTACTTACATCAAGTTCACTCAGGATAACATCAATTATACTGCCTATAACAATAAGGAAATCAAATACATTCCAGGGGTCCCCGAAGTAACCCTGAAAAAAGAGACACTTATTAAAATAAAATACAATAATAATTTCCCAGTTAAGTTTTATAGTTGTATATAGTAGTAGTATATAAACAATATGCAATACAATATTTAACACTGATAGCTTTAACTTCAACAACTATTTAAAAATTACACCCTGCCAACAAGAAACATCCAATTACAGTTCCTAGGGCTAATGAGGAGAAATTATTCTGGCCTTACCTTAATGCACACATAGCAAATGCACTTTCAATAGGTCTAATGGGTCATCTGTGATTTAAAGAGTAGCCTCCATTAAAAAAAAAACTTTTGATATGTTGTAGGGCAGGGGTCCCCAAACTTTTTACATAGGATGCTGTTCACTGTCCCTCTCAGACCGTCGGAGGGCCGGACTAAAGTTTAAAAATAAATAGCGGTACATGTGACCGCATCCGTAATACACTGGGCCCCCCTCAATTAATTATTTAATATACTGCACCCCCTCGTTAACTATTTTATATATTGGCCCAATCAATTAATTAATTGGGTCAATTAATTTTGAAATATACGGGGACCCCTCTCCATTAATTATTGAATAATGTGCCCCCATTAATTACTAGACTGCCCTCATAATATTTCATACGCTGCCCCCCCCCATTAATTATTTTCTGATGCCCATTCTAATTAATTATTTATGATGCCCCCTCCATCATTAATTAATTTCTGATGCCCCCTCCATAATTAATTATTTTCTGATGCCCCCTCCATCATTAATATTTTTGATGCCCTCATCATTAATTATTTTTTGATGCCCCCTCCATCATTAATTATTTTTTGATGCCCCCTCCATCATTAATTATTTTTTGATGCCCCCTCCATCATTAATTATTTTCTGATGCCCCCTCCATCATTAATTATTTTGTATGATGCCCCCTCCATCATTAATTATTTGCTGATGCCCCCTCCATCATTAATTATTTTCCATACTGCCCCTCCATCATGAATTATTTTGTATGATGCCCCCTCCATCGTTAATTATTTTCTATGATGCCCCCTCCATCATTAATTATTTTGTATGATGCCCCCTCCATCGTTAATTATTTTCTATGATGCCCCCGGGCGCCACAATGTATTTGCTGCTAGTTTAAAAAAAAAAACATACTCACCTCTGGCAGCGGCTCCCGCGTCTTCATTCTTCGGGCTGCTGCCGGGCAGGAAGGGGTGCGCGGGCGCGTGCGATTGTAAACAATTCATTTATGACTGGTGCCAATAGATTTAGTTCATAAGGGACATGGATATACACATGTTCCCAATCCATGCATTGGAAATCACCAATCAATTAAAGACATTGCACTTGCCCAAACAGATTCCAAAACATATCATACTGAGCCAGGTTCAGTGCACATGCCCTTTACCAGTAGTACCAACAGCAAGATAGGGTACTTAACTTAGATGTAGAGGACCTCAGGACGCCCAGACGGGTATATAGATATGGACGTACCTTTCCCATGCCTAAGATGCTTCTTATACACAATGCTGGCTCCTCCGGAGGCCATTGCGCATGCGCCCCTCTGGCACAGTGTGGATTTACACGGTAAATGCGCAAGCAAAAAGCAAAGGACAGGCGCACATACTGTGTTGCGTGCCCCACAAACAGGGAATCAGGCCCACTCCTGGGTAAGTATCGTGTGCACGCGCCATTATTACCACGGTGCATATAGAGGTCAGGATTCAGTACACCAGTCCCTAACCAACGATGTGCGCAGGTGTCATTTACAAGTATTTTACCTCATGGTGTTTTTTAGAGGGAAGCAAACAAGGGAACACCCATATCACGACGCCGAGAAAGTGTTGATAGGGTGCCCTGGGGATTCCTACTAGCGTCTTGGAAAATTTGGATTTAGTGGGTGTTATTTGAGGGCAATGAGGTCTCGACAGTAACAAATGCAGGGCTTCACTCGAGTAAGTTTATCTTACAAATGGTATCGGTAGGGTTGCCCCATGTCACCGTAATCTTTAATTATCTATTGAGTCACTTGCGCAAACTATTAGATTGGATGAGGATATTAAGAGATATACCATAGCGGTAATGAACACTATTGGGTTATATGCAGACGATATGATTATTACGTGACAAGAGCCAATGAAATCACTACTGAAATGAGGGAGGTGCTGCATGAGTATGCTGAGATTTCCTTTTCAACAGTGAATGCAAAAAAGTCACAGGAATATTGGAGACGTGTACAAAATTTGATTTATAAATTATATGGGCAGGCAAGGCGTCGCGGATACAGAGGAAGATAAGAATACTTCAAAAGAAAAAGGTGGGAGGAGTCCTGATATAATTATAATTATATCATAAGCAGTTATTATTGAGCAGCTTGAAGTGTTTTTGGGATAATAATCATTCCTGGACCAAAATAGTAGATGCGAAATGGTCATCACGGTGAAAGGGGGTATCATATTAAAATATATAGCCTCATTAAGGATGGAATTTCCTAAGAACTACAAGGGACCTTGTAATATTTGGAATAAAAAAAACTAAAGAGAGTTATGAATACATATTAAGCTGGGAGACATTAAATTGGAATTTCTGCAGGAGATAGGTCTAAACTTCATCTGCCATGGCGGAAAATTATGGGATCAGGGCATTAAAAGATGAAATTTGTAATGATGCACCGATCCCTTTAGCCACACATATGTAGAGATGAGCTATTGTCTAACAAATGCTTCTGCAAAATTAGGGCTTAAGAATTTCTTGTGTTAATTACAGCCTCTGATCACTTGTTCAAGCTATTCTCACCTAATACAGTGTAATACCAGATGTATTACACTGTGTATGTGAACACTGAGGCTGCGCAGAAGGCAAGGCGGAGGCAGGACCCGGCACCCAGATGAAGATCGCGCAGCCCCGGGCACCGGACAGTCCCGGGGCTGCGATCAGAGCAGCAGGACCCCCCCGGTAAGTGCCGCGGGGGGTCCGAATACAGTAATGCCCTAGCAAGCCGCGGTCAGCGGTGTTAGAGGAGGTGTCGGCATAATATACTAGCCGACACTCGCAGCTTATGGCCCGGCTCCATTCATAATAGTAATGTACGTCAAATGTCGGGAAGGGGTTTAAAAAAACAAAATTAAAACAAAATAATATAAAAAAAAATCTTAAACTTTGATATTTTCCATGTTACAGAGTGTGTTATGGCTTGTTTTCTAAATTGCACTATTGTACAAATTGCACTTCAAAATGGTGGTATAATGATGCCGTGTACTGTGAAGCTGGAAAAAAATTCCAAATGCAGTGAAATTGGGGAAAACATGCATTTGCAACGTTTTCTTGTGGGCTTGGATTTTACGGATTTCAATGTAGCCCACCAAAAGACATATGTACTTTATTCTTTGGGTCAGAATGATTACGGGGATACCAATTTTGTATAGGTTTTATAATATTTTCATACACTTACAAAAATTCAAACCTCCTGTACAAAAAAAGAAAATTATTTTGCCATCTTCTGGCGCTGATAACTTACTTCTGAGTACGGAGCTGTGGGTGGTGTCATTTTTTTGCAACTTTTGATGTGATTTCAGTGCTACCATTTTTAGGACTGTACAAACTTTAATCACTTTTACTGAATTTTTTGTAAACTTTTTTTATTTTATTTTTACTATTTTTCAGACACCTAGGATACTAACTGTATCGGGGATCATTAAAACCTATATACTTTATTAGAATGCTTATTAAATATAGGCTTAAATATGTGGAAGCCCAATAGATAGTTTTTCCTAATACAGGCAAGAGTTGGGGAAGACCCAACTAGTGGCAACTAGACAGTACACTTTAAAGGATCATAAGCTCCATCTGAGAAGAGAGACTCCCAGAGCTGAAGGTATTATACCAATGAAGGTACGGTAACACTAGTTACCAATATTTCTAACCCAGGGTAGGGTCCCCAAGTCCACTAAAGTGCAATTTATAGAACCATAACTACACCTGTAAGGTTCTAACAAAAGGATAAAACTAAAGATAGTCACTATATATCTGTCGGATTGTGGATCAACGAACTGACCTACACTCACCGGCCACTTTTAGGTTAGCCATGCTATGTAAAGGGTTGGACCCCCCTTTGCCTTCAGAACTGCCTCATTTTCATGACATAGATTCAACAAGGTGCGGAAGCATTCCTCAGAGATTTTGGTCCATATTGACATGATGGCACAACAGTTGCCACAGATTTGTCGGCTTGCACATCCATGATGGAATCTCCCATTCCACCACATCCCAAAGATGCTCTATTGGATTGAGATCTGGTGACTGTAGAGGCCATTTGGAGTACAGTGAACTCATTGTCATGTTCAGAAACCAGTCTGAGATGATTCCAGCTATATGACATGGTGCATTCTCCAGCTGAAAGTAGCCATCAGATGTTGGGTACATTGTGGTCATAAAGGGATGGACATGGTGCACAATACTCAGGTAGGCTGTGGCGTCGCAACATTTACATATGGTAATCTACAGGAACGATATACTGTTATGGCGGCCATAACAGTGCCAGCATTCTATGATAGGAGCTAGCTTTAGTGTGTGAAGTGATCGGTCTAGTCAGCATGTAGCTTGCCAAAGACATTGGTCAGTATATCGTTCCTGTGAGATTACCATATGTAGAATGATGCATGATTGTCTACTGCTGAAGATTGTAAGGCTCTAAGATGACGAAGGCACCAGAAGAGAAACAGTGGAGTTGTTTGAATGGGGTCCTTAGAGAGCTCTAGATAGCCGCTACTAATTTAGATAGCATCAACTTGAAACTGGACTATGATATGTTTAAGCCCACGAGTCGAAAAGAAAAATCAGCACTAACATAAATGAATAGCTAACTCCAAGCAACATAGTGTCTATCTTTCATAAGCCAGAAATATGGGGTCTGGTGATTAGATTAGACCTCATATGGGGGCATATGACTCTTTGAGCATAAGCTATGCCCAACAGGGTTGGTTACCCTCCAAAGGTTATTCTGTAGACACTACATATATTCCATTCTGAAGTCACTCTAATGAACTGGTGCGGTAAAAAGCGCAGGGAAACACGTTAGGTGTTTACGTTTATTAAAAATCTTATATATAGGTCAGTCATGATCCAACAATACGACAAGACATATATGACTATTGGGTTTTATTCCTTTTGGTTAGAAACCTACAAAGGTGTAGTTATGGTTCTATAAATTGCACTTTAGTGGACTGGGGACACTACCCTGGTTAGAAATATGGTAACTAGTGTTACCGTACATTAATTGGTTAATACCTTCTGGCTCTGTGGAGTTTCTTCTCAGATGGAGCTTATGATCTTAAGTGTACTGACTAGTTGCACCACCAGGGGTCTTCCCCAAATCTTGCCTGTTAGAGGGGAAAACTATCTATTGGGCTTCACATAATTAAGCTATATTTTAATAAGCATTCTAATAAAGTTATATATGTTTTAATGATCCCCAATACAGTTAGTTGGTGTTTTGATTTTGGTTAGGGGACATAAACCAATATACTTAGGGATTCTAGTCCCGGGTCTTGACCTAGGATACTTTAACCCTGGTTGTCTGATCCATCCACCTACCATATTACTTGCCGTAGTACAGATGGTAGTATATAGGATTTCTTCCTCATTCATGACAATACCGAGGCCTGTCATGGCGGCCCATCGACCCCCCCCTTGATATTGGTCACAGGGCGGCGATCCTCGCCAAGATGGCGGCGCCCGTGCGCTGCCATTTTTTTTAAGGCCAGAGTAACACCGCGATCGGTGCTAGCTCCTGAGCCCTCTCCATGCCACCCGACATGTGATGTACATTACGTTCACATGTCTGGAAGGGGTTAATTGACAAAGAGTGAAAAAAAAACTATTTTTTTTAATGTACTGTATAGTGCACAGGCAGTCCCCTGTTAAGAACACCTGACTTACAGACGACCCCTAGTTAAAAACAGTCCTTGGATTTTTGGTAATTTACTGTACTTTAGCCTAGGCTACAACAAACAGCTTTTACAGTATCTGAGGTGTCTGTAATAACAATTTGTGTTAATCCTGGTTCTTATGACAATCCAACATTTTTAAAATCCAATAGTCACAGAGACCAAAAATTCTGGCTGGGGTTACAATTAGAAAATATACAGTTTGACTTACAAAAACAAATTCAACTAAGACAAACCTACAGACCTATCATTGTAGTAACCCGGGGACTGCCTGTATATAACAATTAACTGAATGAACATTGTAATTAATTCTCTGTTTTGGTCAGTTGTTTTGATATACAAAACATCTCGTCCTGCTCCGGACTAAACCATGGACCAAACGAACTGTAAAACAAAAAAAGTCTTTGAGACTTGGACCCGCACCTGCTAAACAGCCAAGTTCAATGCGGTTCTGAGACAAGTTAACTGGCAGCCTAACTTGCAGTTTGAACAAACATGGCAAAAATTATGTGGCGTTAAAAACCCTCTGGCAGAAGGTTGTCCAGTTGAAGAGCCAAAAGGGTTTGAACCCATCGGCCATATTCATGCCGATTCTGCCGATTCATACAGACTCTGTCATTCCAAGTCTGTAATTTCAGAATATTGCATTTTTACAACATCACAACTCATTCAAGTTCCCCAAGAAGGCTTGTCACCCTCAAACCACAAATTCAAAGCAAAGCAGGCACGGACAGAATAATGCAGAGAATCTCCACTGGTAATCTTTTCAACACAACCACTGAATTGCTAGTTTAGCCACTAAACAAGGTAAGGCTAGTCTCATCATACAGTGTATTGATGCTTAAGAGCTTTGGACTGACAGCTAGAATCATCTTTGCTGAGGAACATTTTGTGCGGAAAGGGGGGGCGTATTTCAATGTTCTTTTAGTTTTGAAAGCAAATTTTATTTCTTTGGGTCTCATAGGAAATATGTTTCATCAGTGTAAACTAGAGAGAAGACTAAACCAAAGTGGGTAAAGAAGTCAGTGAAAGGTAGTTTTCGAGCCAAAAATTGGACCTCTCATTCTGTTACATGGCTGAATAAATGAGGTGGGTATTAGAACCTTCTTCAACAACGTGGTTCCTTCCTGAATTCTTTACTCAACCAGCCAGCAATTTTAATGCAGTAAAATATTCCCGGTTCACTCAGCAAAAAAGGGTAAGCATTTCCTTGAAACAGAAAAAATTGATGAATGAAGTGGCCAGTCCAGAGTTCGATTAAACCCAAAAGAAAACCCTTAGTAACCCACAACAGTCGCAGAACTGTGGAAGAAGTGTAGATCAAAAAAAGGGCACAAGATCAATGTGAGAGACTAGTCATTTGACCGCAGATGTGCTGAAGTCTTTCAAAGCAAAGGACTGTACACCTCCTAAATTTAGTTATAATCTTGCTCTGTGCTACAGTCATTTCTGTTCTTTAATTATAATCAGCACTTTTTTTTGCAAAATAAAGGTTTATGTTGATATACTTTAGTTATTTGGTAAAACACTATGTAATTGCATGATGGAGTACCCCTTACCAAAAAAATCTTCAGTAGATCAAGTGTTAATACATTGTTCTCCAATTTGATCTTCAGAATATAGACAGTGGCTTACTTTAATGGTCATATCCCCTGAACCGTGGTATTTTAAAGGAGAGATATGACCGTTCTCCGGCATGCCAGCGCTGATGGCAAAATCCATACAGAGGTATAGAAGACACTTTAAAAAAGTACTTTCTACTATACATACTATAAAATATTTTGATGTGTTTAAATTTTAAAATGGGTTGATTCAAGGGACACTTAAAAGACATCCACCCTAAGATTGAATGCTCTAGACTAGCACTACTCACATGCTCGACATGTCTGCATGGGCTAGGAACTGCTTTTATTATAACCAGAATAGTGCTTGTTTAAATAAGCAAATTTGCCTGAGGAGAGCATATGAGTAGTACTAATATACCAGGATTGTGTCCTTAAATTGAAAGCTAAAATGTTTAGAGCAAGTTAGGTTAGATTTTGAAGAAGGTACTTACATCAGTTCACTCAGGATAACATCAATATACTGCCTATAACAAAAGGAAATCAATACATTCCAGGGGTCCCCGAAGTAACCCTGAAAAAAGAGACACTTATTAAAATTAAATACAATAATAATTTCCCAGGTAGTTTTATAGTTGTATATAGTAGTAGTATATAAAACAATATGCAATACAATATTTAACACTGAGAGCTTTAACTTCAACAACTATTTAAAATACACCCTGCCAACAAGAAAACATCCAATTACAGTTCCTAGGGCAATGAGGAGAAATTATTCGGCCTTACCTTAATGCACACATAGCAAATGCACTTTCAATAGGTCTAATGGGTCATCTGTGATTTAAAGAGTAGCCTCCATTAAAAAAAAAACTTTTGATATGTTGTAGGGCAGGGGTCCCCAACTTTTTACATGGATGCTGTTACTGTCCCTCTCAGACCGTCGGAGGGCCGGACTAAAGTTTAAAAATAAATAGCGGTACATGTGACCGCATCCGTAATACACACTGGGCCCCCCTCAATTAATATTTAATATACTGCAACCCCCTGTACCTATTTTATATATTGGCCCAATCAATATTAATTGGGTCAATTAATTTGAAATATATGGGGACCCCTCTCCATTAATTATTGAATAATGTGCCCCCATTAATTACTAGACTGCCCCTCATAATATTTCATACGCTGCCCCCCCCCATTAATATTTTCTGATGCCCATTCTTAATTAATTTTTTTGATGCCCCTCCATCTTAATAATTTCTGATGCCCCCCCTCCATCATTAATTATTTTCTGATGCCCCTCCATCATTAATATTTTTGATGCCCCATCATTAATTATTTTTTGATGCCCCTCCATCATTAATTATTTTCTGATGCCCCTCCATCATTAATTATTTTTGATGCCCCCTCCATCATTAATTATTTTCTGATGCCCCTCCATCATTAATATTTTGTATAGCCCCCTCCATCATTAATTATTTTCTATGATGCCCCCTCCATCATTAATATTTTGTATGATGCCCCCTCCATCATTAATTATTTTGTATGATGCCCCCTCCATCATTAATTATTTTGTATGATGCCTCCTCCATCATTAATTATTTTCTGATGTCCCCTCCATCATTAGTTATTTTTTGATGCCCCCTCCATCATTAATTTTCTGATGCCCCCTCCATCATTAATTATTTTCTGATGCCCCTCCATCATTAATTATTTTCTGATGCCCCCCTCCATCATTAATTTTGCTGATGCCCCCTCTCCATCATTAATTATTTTCCATACTGCCCCTCCTATAATTATTTTGTATGATGGCCCCCTCCATCATTATATTGTGTTGTATGCCCCCTCCATCGTTAATATTTTCTATGATGCCCGGGCGCCACAATGTATTTGCGCTAGTTAAAAAAAAAAAAAACTTATACTACATCTGGCCAGGGCTCCCGCGTCCTCATTCATTCTTCGGGCTGCTGCCGGGCAGGAAGGGGTGCGCGGGCGCGTGATGATGTGCGCCGGGGTTGTCTTCCGGGCACATCGCTCCACCTGCAATAATAGTGCTCGAGCGGCCACATCGACCGCATCGAGCACTATTCAGTGACGGGCAGGAGCTTCCTGTCCGAACGGACGGAGGCTCCTTCCCGACTGCCGCAACCCGCCGGGGGCGCTCTGAGAGCTGGATGTGGCGGGGGCCGGATTAAAACGGTCCGCGGGCCGCAGTTTGGGGACCACTGTTGTAGGGCATATAATTTTAAACCCTTTTGCAATGGGATTATTTACCCAAATATTTCTCCTTCCTCTTTTATTCTGCAGCCTTTTCCCTGTTATCAGTGACTCAGATGGCCCTTGCTAGGCACGTCCCGTCCGCATTGGGCTGAATACGGAGTGAGATTATACATGTGAGACACACCCCCTCTCTCAGCTGCTCGTAGCCGTTTCCTTTATGGCTGCCATGTGCTGCCAGAAGAACTAACTAATGTAGTAACAATCTACATTTACACTCCAAGAGGGAGTTTTTTTTCAAATTTTTGAGCAGACATTGTTTTTGCTTTTTTTTGGTGAGAAACTCTAAAGTCACGCAATGGTGGAAAAATTACACCACTTCAGCATATCAACTTACTTGGTTGTGCAACACCAAATATATCAACTGAGTACTTTCAAAAGAATGCAAATTTCTGTTTCAATAGTTTTTTTATTGATTAAAAAAAAAATTATAGCATGAAATCCAGTACACTGAGTAAGTACAGTCATGGCCAAAAGTTTTGAGAATGACACAAATTTTATTTTCACATGATCTGTTGCCCTCTGGTTTTTATGTGTGTTTGTAACATGTTTTTATCACATACAGAAATACAAGCGCAATCATATTATGAGTAACAAAATCTTTGATTGACAGATAGAATGAGTTAATAAGGCAAGTCAATATTTGCACCGTTGACCCTTCTTCTTCAGAACCTCTGCAATTCTCCCTGACATGCTCTCAATCAACTTCTGGACCAAATCCTGACTGATAGCAATCCATTCTTGCACAATCAATGCTTGCATTTTGTCACAATTTGTTGGTTTTTGTTTGTCCACCTGTCTCTTGATGATTAACCACAAGTTCTCAATGGGATTAAGATCTGGGGAGTTTCCAGGCCATGGACCCAAAATCTCTATGTTTTGTTCCCTGAGCCATCTAGTTACACTTTTGCTTTATGGTAAGGTGCTCCATCATGCTGGAAAAGGCATTGTTGATCAACAAACTGCTCTTGGACGGTTGGGAGAAGTTGCTCTTGGATGACATTCTGGTACCATTCTTTATTCATGGATCTGTTTTTAGGCAAGACTGTGAGAGCCGATTCTTTTGGCTGAGAAGCAACCCCACACATGAATGGTTGCTGGATGCTTTACAGTTGGCATGAGGCAAGACTGGTGGTATCACTCACCTTGTCTTCTCCGAACAAGCTGTTTTCCAGATGTTCCAAACAATGGGAAAGGGGATTCATCAGAGAAAATGACTTTACCAAAGTCCTCAGCAGTCCACTCCCTGTATCTTTTGCAGAATATCAGTCAGTTCCTAATGTTTTTTCTGGAGAGAAATGGCTTCTTTGCTGCCATCCTTGATCCCAGGCCTTGCTCCAAGAGTCTCCGCCTCACAGTGCGTGCAGATGCACTCACACCTGCCTGCTGCCATTCCTGAGCAAGCTCTGCATTGCTGGTAGCCCGAACCCGAAGCTGAAACACATTTAAGAGATGGTCCTGGCACTTGCTGGTCCTTCTTGGGCGCCATGGAGCCTCTCTCCTTGAATTCCTTGATGATGCGATAGATTGTTGACTGAGGTGCAATCTTTCTAGCTGTGATAATCTTCCCTGTTAGGCCAGTTTTGTGCAGTGCAATGATGACTGCACGCGTTTCTTTAGAAATAACCATGGTGAACAGAGAAGAGAAACAATAATGCCAAGCCCCAGCCTCCTTTTAAAGTGTCCAGTGGTGTGATACTTAATTATGATAAATTGATCTCCAGCCTTGTCCTCATCAACACCCACACCTGTGTTAATAGACCAATCACTGAAATGATGTTAGCTGCTCCTTTTAAGGCAGGCGTGCAATGAAGTTTAAATGGTTTTTTTGGGGGAAAAAGTTCATTCTCTATGGAAATATTGACTATGCAATTAATTGCTGTTAAGCTGATCACTCTTTATAACATTCTGGAGTATATGGCATTATAAAACCTGATGGAGTACACTTTGTAAAAATTAACATTTATATCATTCTCAAAACTTTTGGCTATTGACTGTACAAAATATTTGAACAGTTGGTTGCATACATCTTACATCACAAGTTACATATCTAATGTTATATGTCCTTATAAAGTAGCTGCATGTATATACTGGCTATCTCTACAAGTTGCTTGTTCATTTAGTATTATATATTCAAATTCATAATCAAAAATAAATATCAACTAAAACAAAAAAGAAGAGAAAACAAAGAACTCATGCAGGGAGATGTTTTTTCCAGTTTAAAGGGGTTATGTCACCATAGTTATATTTATTTAATAAAATTGAATGCATTAAAATAGTTACTTTTGCCATAAGTATTCATTAAAAATTATACTTCCCTACTTTGCAATTGTCTTTAAACTTATTTATGGCTCCCCCTGCTGGTTGCTCTAACCGTCCTCTTGTTTTCCTCTGCTGGCCGAACATGCGCAGAGGATTCATCTCGGGCAGCTACTTGTACACTGATGATTCCTCCGCCTGCTGGCCGCATCACTCCTCTCCATCTTCATACACTGTCACGGCCAATCAGGTTGCCCTTCTCCTCTGCCACGCTGTGAGAGGCTGCAGGCTGTGTCCTGTCTTTGATGTAGCAGAGCCAGCCCTGCTTCAGGTCAGTGTGGACAGGTCAGCCAGGGCGCTGGAGCAGTCACCCTGTTATCACAGACATCGGGACTGCTGTGTCCTGCACTGCCCTTCCCCCGCCCCATCACACACCACAGGAGCAGGGAGAGGAGGCAGAGGCTGCCAGCACAGAGCCAGCCCAGAAAGAGCAGCTGAGCTGGAGCAGGAGGAATGGCAGGGGCTGCATTGCAAGGAGGCAATGATGGCAGGTATGGCGAGTCATTATGGTAATTATACTGTATAGGTCCCCTGCAGAGTCTAATCACTTTGCTAGGGAAAGACCACAAAACAAAAATGTAAAAAAATAGATGAATACTCCAAGGTTGCCTCTTAGCAGTGGTCCCTCTGCCCCTGTGTTAGATCCAGCAGTACTGCAGGATCTAATGGGTTAATACCTTCCCCATCATCCCTTGGTGCTGCCATTACACTGAGTTGCATGATATGACAGCTCAGCAGTTGGCACATGGAGAAGAAGGGTGGGAATAAAAGTTATATCATGGATCCTAGTAGACATTCTGCTACTTTCAGAAGTATGGCAAGTTTGTGTATGTATACATGAGTATATATGTTATATCAGTGTGTTCATATAATCAGTGCATTGTATATGTGATTATGTCATACGTGAGTGCTTTGATCCCTGTGGTTTATGATAGTATCGTGAACTCCTGCACACAGTGTCATCTGCAAGATCCTGTGATGGAACTAATATAATCAGCATGCCCCTAAAAATAGCCCTCATACTGAGTGCAGGGCCCCTAAATGCCAGGAGATCCCTTGATGTCAGCGATGAAATCACATTGAGTCCCCTGTGCAGGCTCATAGAAATGCAGTGTAAAGTTGGGTTCACACTATGTTTCAGGTATATGCTCAGTGTACACATCAAGAAAGCTCCCAAAGTATAAGCTGAGCGTCCCAGCCTAACAATAGATTTTAACATACCACCCACCAAATGTTATACTGAGACGGACCTTCACCCATGAAATCCTTGTACATTTGTTCCTGCTATCAATACACCTGTACACAAGAAGCATTTCAGGACCTTGGAAGGTCCACAAAAGGTCCTGAAAGCAAGGTTTAATCACCGGAGGCGACAGGGCTTTACTATGAGAACTGTCAATCTGTGGAATAGCCTGCCTCAGGCGTTGGTCACAGCAGGGACAGCAGAGAGCTTCAAGAAGGGTCTAGATGGCTTTTTACACCTAAATAACATTGATGGTTATGTTATATAGGGATTTTTTTTTTCGCTAAATCCCTTCCTTATCCAATCTCTTCCCTTCTTTGGTTGATGGGCATAAGACTTTTTTTCAACCATATAAACTATGTACCAGATGTTGGAAGTGATTCCAGACTCATAGGTGCTATAATATTCATACAGCCCAGGGCAGTCTTCATCCACCTCTGTTTAGCATGGCTCCGCTCCTATCCCTTGGTTACTCCCTTATTTCTGGTCCCCATAGAGGTACCACTCTTACCTTTTGGTCCCCAACAAGGTACCCCCAGCATGACCCCTTTCCATCTCCCCTACTAACTTTGACCAAATCATTGCCTTTTAATTGGCCAAATTTTACATTTTTAAGCCCTGCCTAAAAAATTCACAATCAAGGATAAGGCAAAGATCAAGATATATATTATATAGCAATTTTGCACACGGGCATAGAATGTGCCAAAATCATGTAGTCTGGGGTTGTGTTCTAAACAATATGAGATGGCGCTCATAGGGTAAACCATATCCATATCTATTTAAACTTAGAAACAGGACCAAAAACTATGTGAATACATGTTAAAAAAATTATGTCATTAAAGGCAAATGTTAAATCCTGTAGACATGTTTAAAGGAAATCTACCACCAGGATGAAGGATTTTAAACCAAGCACACCTCCATGCTGGTGTGTGCTCCCACTGGAAGGATCTACTCTTCTTTTAGCTTCTTGTGCACTTGTTCTTTATGAAAACAAGGCTTTTCAATTATGCAAATGAGGCCTGAGGGGCTCTGGGCTCCTGTCACGATTCTGCACTGATTCTTCCTGCATTCTGACTCCCACTAGTGGCAAGTATGCAGATTACTTGCTGTCACAATTCTGCATTCTGTCTGCCCCTAGTGGCAAATATGCCTCTGGTGGCTGGTTCTCCGCATTGCAGTCATATCCTGGAACTTCCTCCTTAGGTCACTCTGATCTTCTCTCTGGGTTGGACTATGAATCTGTTTCCTGAAAACAGGGACACTTGTGTGCAGGGTGCACTCGCCCTTTAACTATATGCTGGGGCACAAGCATGCCCTAGAGGACGGAGCACCCACACGTTGCACCCACGCGTTTCACAGCTTCACAGAATTAGCAATGAGTCTATAATAATGAGTACTGTGATTCCTGCTTTAAGAAAAACACTCTAAACACTACATTTTCCTAATACAGGCAGTCCCCGGGTTACACACAAAATATTTTCTGTAGGTTTGTTCTTAAGTTGGATTTGCATGTTAAGTTGGAACTGTATATTTCATAATTGTAACCTTAGCCAAATTTTTTTTGGTCTCTGTGACAATTGGATTTTTAAAAATGTTGGTTTGTCATAAGAACCAGGATTAATAATAAAGCTTCATTACAGACTCCTGTGATAACTGTTACAGCTGATCATTGTAGGCTAGGACTAAAGTACAGTAAATTACCAACATCCAGATGTCCACCTGTAACTAGGGGTCTGTAAGTCAGGTGTTCTTAAGTAGAGGTCCGCCTGTAGTGTCTACCCTCCCTGTGTAAATCTCATCTGCAATCAACAATATTTTTACTCATTTCGTTACATTGTCCGGAGGTTGAAAAACAAAGTTGCTTTCTTCCAAAAACAGCGCCACCCCTGGTACTGCATGGTATTGCAACTAAGTGCCATTCATTTCTAAACAAGGCCAATCCTTGGTCAGGTGTGGCGCTTTGTAAAGCCATGTTTTTCAACCCCCTGGACAACCCCTTTAATGTATAAGGTGTTTCTTTACTCTTTACAAGGAGGAGTTTAACCTTCCTTTCCATCATTTTGGAGCTTTAGATATAAAAGTATTACTCATACGTCCATGTGCTTTAAGCCTTTGGAGTGGCGTTCGCATAGGTCCTCCCCGGAGCTCTGCATGCAGCCTGGAACCGGCCAAATTAGTTAATTTCTTTCAGCAACAAAATAACATTGTGATGACATGCAGGTGCCACAACTGAGCCCCAGCCAAGGACAATAATGAAATATCACATAGTAAAAGCGCTAAACTGCCGGAGATCATAGGTCACTTTTAATGACTTAACCTACTTAAAGTGCCCGAGGGGCTTTATGGGATGACACTAAATGCTCTATTTAATGTAGTAGAAGGAACTGGCGTTACATAGTCAAGATACTGGAATATTTATTCTCCCAAGTGTTTTATTCATCTCCATGGGGTTACTGCAGCTTGTGCACGGATTTCTGCAAGCCCCATGAATGATAAGTCATAGAAGACACATAGCAAGTGAATGGAGCAAAAATCTGATTTTGCACAGTTCTTTATGGTTTCGATTAGGGATTAGCAAATCCATTTGTTGAGTCGTGGATTTGGTAATGATCTGAAAATTTTCAGTCACTTTATCAAAATCCGATTATCAATCCAGTCATGGTACAAAAAACACGTTACTATCCCCAAGAATTGCTGAGTTCTATGACAGAATTTTGTACCTTGCAAAATATCCTTAACTAATGAGATACGGCATTTAGGGTGTTAAATAACTGGATAATGTCAATGTCAAAACTGCCTTTAAGAGCAGCTCTCATGTTCTCATGACTAACACCACGCACAGGTGCCCTTCAAAGGGCTGACTATAAGTCTTGCTACTTCTCAGACCTGGGGGTGTGTCTCAGTTGCAATTGGAGTGACGAACCAATCAGCTGCTGGCACTCCATTTATAATCCCCGGTTTAGTGCTGGTTATAATAGTCTCCTCACACTTGTAGTTATTCTTTTCTTTTGTGCATTTTACTGTGTTTCTGACCCTTTTTGGACATTTTTGACTATTGTATTTCCTCACGATTATGTACCTTGCCGCCATCTGGGTTTTGACCCAATTAGCCTGACCTTGCTTTTATCTATTTGTCTCTCTGTTTATCTGTTCTCTGCACATGCCTAGAATAGGGGCCATCATCCAGTTTTCACATGCGGATTAGCAGGGACAGAGGTTCTGGGAAAGTAGAGGGCCTGGACATATTTGTGACCATCAAGTTTATTTCATCCCTTTACTCCACAATCAAAACTTCTAAAATCAATGCTGAGTCTATTTTGTTTTCCCAAGAGATATCTGATTATAGATGCCTATTAAAGTCAATGGAGAGGGGAGAGGTAGCAATATTATATAATAGAGAAGAGGTACAGGAAGAGAAAGAGGATGGTGGTGCTAGATATTAAGTTTCTATCTTACTCCAGGTACTTTTTTCACATAGGAACAGGTCAATACTTTTCTATAATGTCCTTTATGAGCTTACAGTTCTTTCAGAAATGTATGGAGAAGATTCTACAATCTATGTCTCTACCTACTTGCCAGCCCTGCGCTAAACTGCAAGGGACAACTGGGCGATGGGCCTTACCCAGGATAAGTGCACCAAGCAGTAAGACAAACAAACAAAAAGACATCTAGATAACTAGGCAAAGTCAGATTTTGAGGTATTGTTATATGTGTAGTGAAAATGTTTTTTATTTTTATATGCTTGCTAAATGCTGAAAACTAAGAGGACGCTCAATTGTGAATGAAGATTTACAACAGACTCCTGTGCAGTGAAAGAATGTGGACTTTGGCTGATTTACAATACCACTCACGCCAAGGAGAACAGAGCCTTTGTTCTTGCGATGCCTATGTTAAAATCTACTAACCAATGAACTATGCACATTACTTCTTATCTTTAACTAACCAAGCCCAGGTCCTGCCTCACTGAAAGTTCTATATAATCATTTGTGATGCAAATAAAGCATTCTCACATCGGCCTAGCCTTTCATGGCATCACTTCACAGAGATTGAGATATTATACCATACTTTGTCTTGTTTTGATTTCTTCTGAGCTCAGTTTGTGAATTTTATTAGTCATTAGAGAACCTGAGGTTGTGTAAACAGGGGCAGTACTTGACAAGATAAACCAGGTCAAAACCAAGATAGCGGCGAGGTACAAAATCATAAGGCAGAACAATAGTAAAGATTCAAGCAAAAAATCAAGAACTCAGCTGCATCACAGAATATCACCAATTTATAAATACAGGTTAATAGCCAAGCAGGAATATATGGAGTGACTGGATACTGATCCAGAGGCTCCCTGGAACATCCCTCCATAGGAAGGCTGACAGAGGCTGCTGACCTGTCTATCAACCAGCCCTCTGCAGAACATTACACCCAGATGAGAACTTAATCTACTGGGGTAGCTCTTGCAGAAGTTGTGACATTTAGGATTTAGAGGAATCTTTCACAATGGTGGCTAGCTAATATTATCATTCATCCCAGTGCTTAGAGAGAGCGGATGGGAGGGAAATTTTTTATTAAAATTTATAATAAAGCAAAGCAAGACATGAGCTTTTTATGAAAAAATATCTTTTGTTTAGAGGACTAGAGGGGGTTATATACCAATTTCCAAGACAAGTGGAGCAACATCAGTTCGAACTAATCCCAGATGGACCCAAACCAAATATTTTTTTTAATTCTTCGATAAATCTCAAATGATTCACTCATCTTTAAACCTTAGTAACCCAGTGTTAACTATGTTGTAGAATTGTTTTTCAATGCTGTGGTTGGTGGATTGGTTATTATACGGTATATAGTAAATTATATCATATAAGCCCTCATTGCCCCACTACCCCTAGGTGCTCAGATTGAGGGTTGTTGTTATAACTACATGACAGATTTTCGATGCTTTAGGCTAATGTCCGTAGATAATTGTAGATTTCCAGTGTTTTCTTCTGTGTTCTGATGAGGACCACATGATGCTCACATATGTCCTGTCTTATACATTTACACGTAACAACCTTCACATTACAATAAGCAAAGCTGAATAATGATACAAAGGTCCTAAGTTTAAACAGATCCTATAGAGCTTTATTACGCCGACAATTACAGATCCTATCTGCAGGACAATCTGCTTCTAATCATACACACGTGAACGGCCAAAGTAATCCTTTCCATATTCCACGTCTTATCCAATAAATTGTCTGATGGTGCAAATAATAAAATACATTCAATAGTAATTCGGCTACTCGCTGCCAAGATTGCAGAAGTTGTTGGCAAAATCACCCACAGGTGGGATAACGTGAAAAAAAAAATTTGGCAAAATTTTCTGTTGTTTCAAAAATATGACACGACGGTGACCTGTGAGCACACCCCTAGCCTTCATGCAGATGACTATATTTATATAAATATATAAATTCCAAATTTTACTAAATAAATGCAACCAAGAAAAATCAATGCGGTCATTCTGTACTTCCACATGTTGGTTAATATATAAGTAGTGTTGAACAGAACCAAACTGCAAAGGTCGGGCACCTACTTAACCTTATGGGTCAGAGTCCCCTGATCCCAAACTTCATTAGGGCACCACCATTTTGGGGAGGATCATCGCTCCCCAATGACGTCATCAGGAGCGACGACCTTACCCAAAAAGGGAGTGGTGGATTGGTGGTGGCACGTCCACAGTACTTCATCTTCGCCAATGGTATTTAAATAATTAGCACCGGCGATCGGTGGCAGCACCGATTGCAGGTGTTGCTAGTTGGAGTTCGATACTTGAACACCAAAACAGTGGGACCCAAACAGTGAACCCCTGGACCCGAATAGTGTTTTAAACTTGGTTCGGCTGAACTTTGCCAAACCCGAATTTCAACAGAATTTCCACTCATCACTATTTATAAAAATACTTATACCGCCATGGGTTTTATCAGAACTTCCATAGACATAAATGTAGAGAGCCGTCTATCTGTAGTATTATATATTCAAATTCATAATCAAAAATAAATATCAACTAAAAATATAAAGAAGAGAGAAAGATGAACTCAAACAGGTTCATGGCATAACCACTTTAAGTCTGGAAATAGAAACTTCTTACAGACCAATAGGGGAGGTCAATTTGTTATATTATAGTTCAACAGCCCATGTGGCAGACATCCAGGGCTGCCATATTTTGAAGGGATTGTGGGGTAATGATATGCCATTGCCGCTGCATTTGAGTGTATCTAATTAATTTCAGTTAGGAGATCTTCAGGTGTAGGAATAAAAGAGGATTTCATCTCCTTGTGATCAGAATCTTAGCAATTGTAAGAACTTTGGTTGCCAACATTTTGCTGGTATAACGTAACAGCAAGTCTAATAACAGCAGTGCCCCTTTGGGGTTTGCAGAAAGCCTGCAGTGAAATAATTCACTTAATAACTGGAATACTCTATGCCAAAGTTTAGATATACAAGGGGTGTGAAGTGTTATAAGTCTAATAAAAACTGTAATCTTTAACTAACCAAGGCCAGATCCTGCCCCACTGAATGTTCTGTATAATCCTTTGTGATGCAAATAAAGCATTCTCACATCTGCCTAGCCTTTCATGGCATCACTTCACAGAGATTGAGATATTATACCATACAATGTCTTGGTTTGATTCACTCTGTGAATTTTATCAGTTATTAGAGAACCTGAGGTTGTGTAAACAGGGGCAGAACTTGATAAGGGCATGACCATAAAATATGATACAGGGTTCCTCTAGCTCCACAGCCCCTCCAGCAAAAGGGCTGTGTTGCAAAGCTTGTCAGGGGTACAATACCAATTAAGTATTGTTTTAAGAGCCGCCTAAACTTGTGAGCAACTTTTCAAAGATTTATGGATTAATGAAAAGGTTTTAGACCATTCTTGTTGAGAGATAACCATGTCTAGGATCCAGATTTTTAGAGGGTGGGATAATGAAAAAAATTAATTATTCGTGATAGCGGAATAAAGAGGTTTGGTTGAGGAGAACGCAATATCCATGAGCTTTTTGTTATATGATGGAAAAGGATTTACGATACTATTACAAAATCTTTCTATAATGGTATACTGAAAGTCTGAGATATTTATGCCATATTTAATATTAAATGTTTGATGTGTCATTATTTTATTGTCTTCAATAAAGGCGTCTAGAAACAATATCCTTTTAGCTATCCAATCATTGACAGGTAATGAAGGGTATATATAAGTAAGTAATGTGATAGAAAAGTCTTTCCAATCAATCAAAGTTGTTGTTATCTATCGTGTAGAGTATTCCAACATAAAATAATTGCTGTTGGAGAGATTTGTGGTGGCATACGAATTTGCCCCATTTTTGCTAAAACCAATTGACGAATATTTATTCCCATAGTGAAAAAACTTTCTATTTGCATCCATGGCGTGAAAACTGACACAATGGGGGTCATTTACTAAGGGCCCCGTGGCCGCACTTTTGTCGGGTTTCCCAACTTTTCCTGTTTTGCGCCGAATTCCGCGGGGCTTTCACGCGACAGAAATAAGGGGGCGTGGCCATCGGAAAACCTGACAGATTCAGAAAAAACGCAGAATTTAAAAAACTAATTGTGTCGCAAAATCTATCACTCACATGCAACGGTGATAGGTTGGTAAAATCCGACGAACCTCAGTGGACTTCAGCGCAGCAGCGACACCTGGTGGACATCGGGCGCATGACCTTAGTGAATCGCCGGAAGACCCGAATCCTCTTCGGAGAACGCACCGCTGGATTGCGTCAGGACTTGGTAAGTAAATAATCCCCATTGTGCCATTTAGCTGCCTCTGATAGGAGAGTTGCATAGTAATATGCAGTAATATCAGCGAGTTCTAACCCCTCTGCCAGTTTGTGTTTAATCATAATGTTTTTCGCAATGCAAGGTTTTTTCTCCACCCAGATAAATTGAGAAATCATAGTTTGAATTTTGTCGAGATAAGATTTGGGAAGGGGTATAGGTCAGGTCCTACAAAGATAAATGAGCTTTGGTAATACGCTCGTTTTAAATGCTACTACACCGCCTAGCTACGATATTTCTATTTTTTGCAGTTACAATCTTTGGTTAGTGAATTCAGGAGCGGGACATAATTATGTGAATATAATGTATTTGGGGAATTTGTAACCTGAATTCCTAAATATTGGACCAATTCTTTTTGCCAATCTAAGTTCAATTTTTGTTTTAGGTAGTAGAGGGAGTCACAAGGAATGTGTATGGGGAAAGCTTGAGATTTTTGAATGTTAAGTTTATAATATGAGATCTGACTATATCAATAATCTGCATAGCAGTTTTAAGAGAGGTTTCAGGTTTCAGATTTTAATGTAAGAATAATGTCATTTGCATTTAGTATGTGTTTTCCCCCCCTATTTGCCAGCAGTTGCAGGTAGAGTTCTAACTAGTGGTTCGATTGATAAGAGAAAAATTAAAAGGGAAAGAGGCAGCCTTGCCATGTTCCGTTGGTAATAGAGAATTTATCTGATAATGAACCGTTTGCAAATATCTGGGCTGATGGGGAGGAGTATAATGTGCCAATAGCATTTAAAATTCTGCCCTCTAACCCCATGGCTCAGAATGTTGAGAAGGCGTATAACCAGTTAATACGGTCAAACGCCTTCTCAGCATCTAAAGTGACCAAGACCGCAGGGGCTGATAGCACATTGTAATGAATGGGTTAAAACGAAACAGCCTCAGGTCTTCCGAAGACCTGAGGCTGTCATGGCGACGGGTCACCGATCTCCGATGTCGTCACCGGGAGCGGCGATCCACAGCAAGGTAGCGGCGCCTATGTGCCGGCATCTTTTGGAAGCCGCCAGAGATCAGCGGGAAAACACTCACTATCGGTGCTAGCAATATGCAGCAAAGACTTACCGGCTATGGAAAGGGCTTGGTCCACCAACCCTCTCCATGCACGCCCAAGTACGACGTAAGTCAGGAAGGGGTTAATAGCCATACATTCATGGGGGCGAGAAAAGAAGGAAACTATATCTAAATTGCTGATACTTTTGCTTTTATCCCTAGACATGTAAAAAAAGCATATTATCCTAATAAATCTACCCTTCAAGGAAAACAAGTGAAAATAACATATTAAAAACAATTTGAACAAATGGTTACTTTATGCAACCTGGTAGAGTCCGTATTTCTGGCTTGAGCCATAGTTGGAAAAAGGACTATGTTGGGGGAAAGTCCAGCAGATACCGTATAGATGCAATGTGAGCCAAGGACCACAGCCGCCATCTGCAGTGTACCTGACCACTGATTAATAGTGGGTGTTGTGGTGGTCGAACGTTTGCCATTCATCTTCTATTCTGTCTCGAGGTTTCTTTGGAGATGTTCGGAGATATTCAGAGTAGTAGAAATCCTTCATCTATTGATGGTATAGCGTGGGTTACACCATTCTTAGTGAGAAGGAGGTGTAAAGGGAAACCCCATGGTGGTAATAGGTGCGAGTTGCCTTTTAAGCTGTAAAGTCATTGCAGAAAGGTCAGTAAATAACGCAATGTTGGCGTATGGAGCTGGCAGTTGACCAATCATTCTTGCGGTTTCAAGTAGTCACTCTTTCACAGTATAAAAATGGATTTGTACCAGTACATCTCTTGGAACAGCCTCATCAAGATGTTTCGGTCTGGTCGGTCGGCCTGTCGATAGTTAAATCATGTTCTGAAGAATCCGGCAAAATGTTTCTAATTAGCACCTGCCATAGTTGAGTAGATCTGCCTGCAGCACTATTTCTGGGATTCCCCTGATTTTAACGTTATTGCAGCGCAACCTATCTTCTAGATCAGCCATTTTAGCTCTTAGCTGCTGTACCTCATTGTATAGCTCATAATGGGAGTCTATAAGGCTGTTGTGAGACCACGCAAATTCTCACATTTGGTTTTCTATATGGTCAGAGATTGAATTGAGCCATGTATAGGAGTCAGTAATTGAGCAATGTCCTTTTTGAAAAGATCTGTGCAGTGTGGTCAGCATTCCCTTCATTGATACTTCTGTGAGGGTATTATTAGGATATAGGCAGTGAATCAAATGCGTCCCTGAGGTCATTGCCCAGTAGCTGTGCAGCTTATCTCCTGATAAAGCCGTTTTTTTGGCCGGGCTGCAGGCCTGGGGAGATGATACGAGGTCCTGCAGGGCCTTCCGTGCTGCAAACTGTGAGCTCCTTTCTCCATCTGTTGTCTTTCTTTATCCTCGTACTGGTGAGGAGGGATCATGCGATTCTGAGACTGACCTGGATCTGCGATGTGAGCCAGAGGTTGCTGGAAGCTGAGGGGAAGCAGTGTGTGCCTGAGTTGTCAGCGCTGCGGTGCCATCTTGGATAGTGCTCGGCGATGAAGGAAACCTGAAACTAGTGAGTGGGCGTAACGCATTTTTTCTCTTCTTAGTCATGACAGGAGGATAGCAGGGAGGATTGGGCGAGGAGCGGGTTTGGTCGCTTTAAAGTCGCTGGTTTGGCAGAATTGCTGCGGCGCTACAGTCTCCCATGTCCACCTTAGCCATGCGCCCAAGAATGCAAATTTCATCACAAAACTAGACCACATAGGAGGTGGTGTATGTGGATCCATTGCTATTGCTACATCTGGTGCAAGGTAATGATGTAACTTCTAGCCACAATTTCGAGCAATTTCAAACTGTTGCTAAAAGTTTACTATGTATCTACATATAAGCCATGTTTAGTAAATGTGGACATGTCTCCCTACAACCAGAGTTATGATTAACTCCGCACGTCACAGCATTTTTTCCTTTATTTTTCACTCTCCACTTTTAAAAATCTATATCTTTTTCCTGATTCTATGTGTGGAACTGAGTCAGGGCTTATTTTCTGCATAACAAATTTTACTTCTCAGTGACATTGGGAATCTTTAAAAAAAATTTCAAATGTGTCCTTTCCATTCTAGATCAGAAATACAGGTGCACTAGGGAACGCATGCACAAAGGCTTTTTCAAATACGGGGAAAAGGGTGGAGCCTGGTTAGCGAAAGCAATACACCCCGGAACACTGACCATGCACATTTTCTCTATAAACTCTCCAACTATGGGATTGATTCACAAGGAATATCAGATACTAGAAGAATTTTCCAAATTTTATTCCGCCCTATACAACATAGAAGATCCTGGGTCTGGCCGACCCCTCCAAGTGCGCCATCAATAGAGGAGTACTTGGAAATAAACTCGCCACCAAAAATCCCGATTATGGAAGCCGAGACCTTAGAGAATAACTAAATAAATAGTCCAGGCCCAGATGGTTTCACAGCCAGGTTTTACAAATAATGCAAACCCGAGCTGCTCCCCCTTCTAACTAAGGCCTTTAACTCTGTCTCAGAGGGATGCCCCTTTCCAGACCAGGCTATGCAGGCGTATATCACTGTCATTCCTAAGCCAGGGAGAGATCAAACACATTGCAGTAATTTTAGACCAATCTCCTTACTGAATGTGGACACTAAATATACTCTAAGCTATTTGCCTTACAACTCCAACCGTATATACCCTCCCTGATTCATCAGGAACAAGTTGGTTTTGTCCCGGGAAGGGGGGGGGGGGGGAGTTAAGGATAATACCATTAAGACTATCTCTTTAATTGAAAGGGCAAAATCCTCCGGCACTTCTATGTGCTTGCTTTCCATAGATGCTGAAAAAGCATTTGACTGGGTTCATTGTGGGTTTCTAGAAACCACCCTACACCCTACACAGGTCATTCTCCCCGAAAGCCTTTTTCTTCACTATTGCTTCCCACTATTGTCTACTCTGAACCTGATGTAGCATGTGATTTAGCTTTTCTTTGCTTCACATGTTGTATGTATGCTTGTAAGGATGTAGATGTGTTTGTTTAGTGTAATCTTACTTAGTTTTGATGCATTTTTGTTTGTTTTAAAACTGTTTTTATTGGGTACAATCATAACATCATATTTAAAGACATTTGACATAGCAGATGTACCGGTTTTCTTTTGTTTACAAACAATAAAGACATTAATACAAATAACTTTTTCAAACTTGTATTATTCGATGAAGAAGAAAAAAGGGGGGAGGGGGAAGGGTAAGGAGGGTATAGGTTTGAAAAGGGGGAGGGTAAAAAAGAGTGAGGGAAGGATGGGGGGGGGGGACCTGTGAGTTGAGAGAGCACTTCTTTAACACAAAGTGTTGTTTTGTATTTTAGTTTTTGTAGTTTAACCATGGTGACCATATATGCAAAAATTTCTTTCTGCTGCACGCGACCCATTGGGCTAGTTCTTCAAACCTACAGATTTTGTTGACCTTATCTATCCATTGGGCTATAGAGGGAGGAGTGTTGGATCTCCAGTGTCTAGGAATGAGCAGTTTGGCTGCTGTTAATAGGTGAGTGTGAAGGTAATTGTGTCCCAGCTCGATATCCTGATCAGGAATACCTAACAGGACCAGCTTTGTTGATTTAGGAATGGTTTTGTTACAGATCTTCCCTGTGGCTTCTAGCACCGCATCCCAGAAATCCTCAATGATCGGACAGGACCACCCTATGTGTGTCATGTCCCCTGTATCTAAACCACACCTCCAGCATGTACCAGGTATGTCTGGATTGACTTTATGCAGCCAAGCTGGTGTTTTATACCACCTTGTTGTTATCTTATATTGATTTTCTTTAATTCTAATACACCTGGAAGTGCCATTAGAATTACATAGTAAAGTTTCTATCTCCCCTTCAGTGGGGGTGACCTGTAATTCCTTTTCCCATTGTCTAATGTAGGAGGGTGTCTCAAACTGTTGTATTGCGTCATAACACCCTGACATAAGTTGTCTATATAAAGGTTTTTTGTTTGTTAAGCCAATCAGCCAATCTGCAGACTGATTTACTTTGTGGAAGTCTCTGAGGAACTTGTTACATATCTCTTTAAAACTCTGTATGTGAATAAAATTTTTAAGCAGTAGTTCTGTTTTCCTAAACAGAAAATGTTCATCTATTACTTCCTTTTCCTAAAAAAAGGAAGCTACTGAGTGGTGGTACAATCTTTTCCAGTAGGAGTCTGTGTGTGTTCTGTGTGGGTATACCAAATAGGGGAGCAGGCTTACTTCTTACTTGCCCTCGTGAATAGGGCTGATATGCTGCCCACCCTCTTGTAAGGGCTCAAAGCCCCAAAGACGTGCCTTATCCCACTCGGACATTGTGGAATTTTCCAAAGAATTGTATAATGTCGTTTTTGTAGTCTGTGTGATAGAAATCATTCTTGCTAACTGTGTGGCTTTGTAGTAGTTATGCATATCTGGGTACCCTATTCCACCCAACTTAGCCCGTTTTGTTAAGAGTCTGAGAGGGAGCCGGGCTTTCTTACCCTGCCAGAGGAAGTTGGAGAACACTTTGGCAATCTTCTGAAAAAAGGACTTCGGCAGTTTAATGGGAAGCGTTTGATAAGAGATATAATAATTTAGGAAGTATATATGGTTTCAGCATATTTTTCTACCCCACCAGGACATATATGGGACCTTCAAGTGTTCCAGCTGAAGTTTAATTTGAGATAGGAGAGGGATATAGTTGAGCCTATAGGGATAGTTGAGCCTAGAGGGATATAGTAAAGCCTATTCACATCCGGAGAGAGTTGGATTCCTAGATATTTGAGACTTTGTTCTTGCCATTTGTATGGTGAGCTCTGATTTAAAGCTCTTGCTTCACGCTCAGGGAGAGTTATATTTAGAATTTCTGATTTGGAGAAATTTACTTTAAAGTTAGCAGCCGTCTTGTGAATGAAGTCATCTATCTGAAAACCCTTTATCGAGGGCAGGGATCTTATCTTCCTAATTAATGCCTCCATGACAAGGATAAATAAAGTTGGAGAGATGGGGGAATCCTTGCCTGGTGCCGTTTTTAATATTGAAGCGGGTAGACAGAGTGCCATTCACTCTTATGCGAGCGGTTGGGACTTTGTATAGTGACAGTATTGCCTGTGTAAATTGTTCTGGAATGCCAAAACAAGAAATAGTAGCTGTTAGGACCAACTTCCATCCGACCAACTTACGCGGTCGGATGCCTTCTTGGCATCGGTGCCGAGAAGGATTAGGGTTTTTTTTTGTTTAGAGGCAATCTCTATTATCAGGATCAACCTGCATGTGTTATCCTTTCCTTGTCTACCAACTACGAATCCCCGTCTGTTCCTGACCTATCAGTTCTGGAAGAAAGGTCTTTAGTCTTTCCGCCATAGCTTTTGCCCACCACTTTAGGTCATTATTTAGTAGAGATATCGGACGGTAACTGCTACATTGCTTGCGGTCTTTGCCCTCTTTGTGAATGATTGTAATTTGCGCTTCTTGGGATTGCTTGCTCAGTTGTGATCCCTCCATGATGGGTGACGGGTAAAATATGGTAAAAGTGTGGAATGGGAAGTCTTATAGTAGGAGATAGGCAAGCCGTCCGGACCAGGGCTTTTTCCAGAGGGTATGGTTTTTAATATTTTCCCTAACTCCTCTTCCATAAATGGCTCGGTTAATCTAAGAGCTTGGTCCCTCTGCAGTCTGGGCAGACCACATCTGCTTCTCTAGTTTTGACTTCCATTCTTCTGCTGAAAGTTTCAAGGCCGAGTCGGGAATATTATAGAGCTTCTCATAAAAATCATGGAATGCTGCGGCTATCTCCGTACTAGTGTCACTCTGCGTACTAGTGACAGTCTCTCCTGATTCTTTGTTTATGGCTTTAATGCAAGCTTTTTCTGTTTGCTTGTGAACTAAGGCTGACATCATTTTGTTACCTCTATCCCCGTGGGCATAATGCTTAAATCTCAGGGACTGAAGTGTTTTAAGCGGCGCCGCATTTAAGAGGTTTTTCACTTCGTTGCGTAGTAGAGTTAAAGACGCTAAAGTATCAGAGGTCTGTCTTTTCTTATGAGAGGATTCTAATGCCGCTATACGGGTTAATATATCGTTAAGCTTCTTATTCCTTATTTTCTTTACATACGAACCCAGTGAAATCATTTCCCCCCTAACCTGCATTTTGTGTGCATCCCATAATGTTAGAAAAGGTAGGTCATTGTCCTTATTCTCCAAAAAGCACTTCTCTATTATAAGTATTTGGCGCGTAGACGTTAGCAAAAGTTGTTATTGAGTCTCCGAAGGTGCCTTTGATAAAATGGTATCTCCCCTCAGGGTCTAAGAGTTCCGAAAGCAGTGTGAACGGAGAATTTTTATGGATGGCAATGCTCACTCCTCTAGAGGCTTTATGGTAAGCGCTATTGTACCACCCGTGAAAGTTTTTGGTAGGCATTTTAGGAATTTTATTCTTTTTAAAATGCGTTTCTTGCAATAACAATACCTCTGCTTTGAGGCTTGTGGCTATGCGCATTATTTGGCTTCGCTTTTGTGGAGTGCCCATCCCTCTCACATTATATGATACAACAGTGCTGTCACTCATTATATGTTTCTAGTATAGCTAATGCATAATGCATAAAGAATGTATGTGTCACCAGATATGTATCTTGGCTTGTCTGTGTCAAACTCACAGGGATGGGGGAGGGGAACACATAAGGGAAAGAACATGGTAACCAATAAGGAGAAAAATATATAGATCTTAAATCTTGTTTCTGCACTTGGGTTGAGAACCTCCTGTGATGTCACACATTTATTCCTTCTTTTGTGCATCATGTCATAGGCAGAGACAGGAGCTAATCCCCCCAGCGCAGATGGGCTGACTCCTATTCTCCAACTCCCAGTAGGTCGTAAGGCCCCTGGGAGAGGACGGGGGAGAGGGAGGGTCACCCTAGCATAACCATATGTCATATTTCCCCACACATGGCCTCCAGAAGAGGCTAAACATTTCTATAATCAACTTATAACATTTTTATATCTAGTTGTCAAGAAAGGGCTTAGTCCTTTTAACCAGTGTGTCCAGAAAAAAACAGAAATACAGCTCTTTAAACAGGTGGCTAAATATTCTTAATACTCAAAGCTATTTGAACCATTTTAACCTACAATACTGCATCAGATAAAATCATCCGATACTTCTCACAAGTGGATAAATCAAGTATGCTGCCCAAGTTGTCACGGTGTTGTTCCGGAATCCCTTGGTTGCTTCTTGTGTCTGGGCGATCTATGTTTACCCACGATATTCTAGGCTGCTAAGGAAGGCAACTCCGGTATGGGGTATGTGAAGCTTGCAATACATCCAGTAGCGGCCTGAGAGCTCTTCTTTTTGCGAATGTCGATGGGGCAATGTCCTGATAGAACGTGATGACCGCATCTTGATATTTCAATTCACCCGGCTCCCTGCTGGCTCGCAAGATGGCTGCTGTATTGGTATAACTCAGAAGTCAACAGACAATATCTCTAGGTGGTTCTCCTGTTCTGGGTTTAGCCAGGAGAGCTCTGTGGATGCGCTCTATTCTGATCAATTCTGCTCTTTCTTCTCCCAAGAGGCTGATGAAAAGCTCTCTGGCTACAGCAGGAAGGGCTTCATGAGCAAAGGACTCCGGGAGCCCCGGATGCGGACATTTTGTCTTCTACTTCTGTTCTCCAGATCCTCTGCTCTTGATAGGGCATCATTAATCAATCCGTAGTGGATCTGAAGTGAGTTTTTAACTCTTGCATCAAATGAGATCCTGTCAGCTTGTGGTAATGCCACCTGCTACAAACGTTTCCCCAATTGTTTCATATCTGTTTTTATTTCTGCAAGGTCCTTAGCTATAGGGCTTAGAGCTTGGAGAAGTGTCTTATGAATCCCCTGGATGCAGGGGTTGAGCTTGTTGTGCTGGTCTCTACCCCCGTGTCAGAGAAGTCTCCCATACTCTCTACCTCAGATTCTTCCTCAGTGCCTGGTCTCGTTCCGCTCGCCATCTTGGACGATTGCGTGGGAGATTCGCACATCTTCTTTCTCAGAAATGTCTTCATTTCCAGAAATTTAACACATTTGGCAGGACCAGGTGTCTCTCTGAGTTTTTCTTTATTTGTCTTGCCCATTCTGGCTGTATTCTTTGGCGCTGATAGAGGCCCCGTGTGAGATGTGATGAGGAGCACAGTTCTATGCGACCATCACAGTCCACGGTCAAGCTCCGCCCCCCTAGTTTGATGCATTTTTACTATGACTTTGATCTGTTTGATGCAGCTCACCTATCTCAATTCATGTAACCTTATGCCTTACAAGGCGCATAGCTTAGAGTTACAAGTTATTTCATTATGCCATTGTATAATTGTCCTGATGCTATGTTGTTGTTTTTTGATTGTCCAGGTAATAAGTCCTGTGCGATTTGTCTTGTTCTATCCAATAAATGTTGGATAAAAAAAATTCAAATGTGGGGAAATTGGCAAAAAAATTTACGTCACTTTCTTGTAGCCTCCGTTTTTACGTCACTGTGCGCTCCAAATGATACATTTACGTTATTGTTTTGTTGTTATTTTTATTTTGCTTTAGTGTGTTTTAATACATTTTCATAATTGAAAACATTTTGGTCATTTGGGCACTATTTTCTGTTGTGGGTTTTACCCACATGAAAAAAACGTTTTTATATTTTGATAGATTGGGCACTCTGGAAGCGGTAATACCAAACATGTTTGTACCTAACTGTTTATGTAGTTTTATATTAGTTCTAGGCAAAGACCATTCCCCAAAGACCAGCATGGGGAGTGGCGATCTCAAAAAGATGGCAGTGCCGCTGTCTTTTAAACGCTGCTGGCAGCAAACAATGGATAAATACTTGATGGATTAATCAATGGATTAATAATGCTAACACTGGTCACTGGCAGAGCCGGATCATCATTGGCATTCTTGGAGCGCTAGCGCCTGGCCCCCGATCCAGATTTTTTGGTTGAGGGCCCCGGTCTGGCGCTCTAATAGCGCCAATGATCAGGCTCCTGCTGGGACAGAAAGCTCCTGCCTGTCACTGAATACTGCTCGATGCGGCCGGAAGCGGCCGCTCGAGCACTATTACTGGAGCAATGTGGCCGGAGCTGCCGTGCACCCCTTCCTGTCTGGCCGTGGGTGGAAGAAAGAAGACGCGGGAACCGCTGCCAGTGGGAGAATAGGATTTTTTTTTTAAATCAATCAGCAGTAAAAGGGGCTTATTGTATAAAACCAGAATATGTTTACCGCCAAGGGGGAAGAATATATAGAATATATAATAATTCATTTGTGAGGGGGGGGGGGGGGGGGGGGGGGGGGGGGGGTGAAATATGTAATATCATTGTGGGGGAGCTAGAATATGTAATAATTTATTGTGGGGGGGGTGATTATGTAACAATTTATTGTGGGGGGAGAGAATATGTAATAATTCATTTTGGGGGGAGAGAATATGTAATAATTTATTGTGTGGGGCAGAATATGTAATAATTCATTGTGGAGGGCAGAATATGTAATAATTTATTGTGGGGGGAGAATATGTAATAATTTATTGTGGGGGGCAGAATATGTAATAATTCATTGTGGAGGGCAGAATATGTAATAATTTATTGTGGGGGGAGAATATGTAATAATTTATTGTGGGGGGCAGAATATGTACTAATTTATTGTGTGGGCAGAATATGTGATAATTTATTGTGGGGAGCAGAATATGTAATAATACATTGTGGGGGGGGCAGAATATGTAATAATTCTTTGTGGGGGGCAGAATATGTAATAATTTATTGTGGGGGGCAGAACATGTAATAATTCATTGTATGGGGGGCAGAACATGTAATAATTCATTGTGGGGGGAGAGAATATGTAATAATCTATTGTGAGGAGCAGAATGTGTAATAATTCATTGTGGGGGAGAGAATATGTAATAATTCATTGTAGGGTGGGGCAGAATATGTAATAATTCATTGGGGGGGGGGGGGCAGACCTTCAGTCCACAATGAATCATTTCATGCTTTGTGATCCCATGATGTTACTTTTATTTTATTTTTTTTTATTATTATTTTATTTGTATATTTTTAAATAAAGGTCCACAAGGAGGAATTACTAGTGTACATGCAGTGTATAGCATAGAGCCATGTCATGGTGGCCGGCATGCCTGGGTGCTCGGTGCCTTCGGCCTCCATTGGGCCTGCGCTTGGCCAGACCCCGGCTCCATACAAAGATCTGTGAAACAGATTGGTGAAATGTCTGAGGCGCTGCAGTTTACACACTTATGCAGAAGCACCGTCATGTCACCTGCAACGTCAAGCCGGCAAATCACAGAGCTATATACTAGGGGTCTGGAGTTATATACTGCGGACCTGCCGTTATATATAGGGAGCCTGAAGCTTTATACTGGAGGTCGGAAGCTATATACTTGAGGGTCTGGAGCTATATACTGCACCAGCTGGAGCTATATACTGAAGGGCTAGAGCTATATACTGAGGGCCTGGAGCCGGCTGTTTGCGACTTGTTGTTGGCATTGCCATGAATGTCAGGTCTTTGGGAGACATGGCTGTAGCTTGTAGTGTTTGGGCTGGCAGTGTTGGTGCCAGTTGGGTGGGAGACAGCACGGATGGGACTTGAAGGGTTGTCACAGGCATGGAGGGGGACTGTAGGGTTGATACTTGCACATCTTTGCCCTGAATATTTGGGACTAACTGTCTCTCATGTATAATTTAATGTATTAATGCTGCCTGCATGTTAATTGTTTAAAAATCACAATCTGGTCGTTGTGGGATTTTTACCTCATAATTAAAATTTTATCTTCAATTGCTTTTTTCCCACCTCTCTTCACATTCAATTTTCTCAAACTTGCTTAATCTCCCCCCCCCCCCATGTCTCTCCCTAACTATTGTAGTAAATATCTCTTCCTGAACACCCTCAGCTTTCCTTACACTTGTATATAAACAAATAAAGTCTCCTTTCCCCCTATATTGGACGAGCGCTGCTTGCATTTTGGACGTCACCCTGTCACCAGCTGACATCCCTCCGATGACATCCCAGGACCAATCTGATTGGTCCTGTGATGTCGATTGCAGCCATTGGCCAATCAATACAGATTGGCCAATGACAACAATCTGTGATGCGGAGGGGCAGATCTTACTATTCTTTAAGTCTGTACAATCATCTCCTGACTGCACGGTAGGTTCTACAGGCTTTTTCTCTGAGCAACTGGATGGCCTGCTTGAGGCTTCCTGATTGGGGGATTTCCAGGCCCAGGTGTACCTGTCAGTCACTGTCAGTGGGCAGCTATTCAGAGTGAAAGAGGGAAGCCCGATCAATCATGCTTTTCTCCTCTGGAACACAATGATATAGGTTTTCTTTATGTTGATGGGTAGTGCCCAGGTGGCGCTAAATTTCTCCAAGATTTCCAGGTTGCCCTGGAGACCTTTCTCAGTAGATGTCAAAATTAGCAGGTCATCTGCATAATTTCACCTCTATGTCATGAAGGGTGACTACAGGTGCGAAGGAGGTCTCCAGGGTTGTCTGACCCATTATCACTGCTGCAAATAGGCCGTTCTCCTTCCATTTACATTCACGCTGTAGGAGCTCCTGATGACATCATAGGTTTTCCCACCTATTCCCCTCTCCAGCAGTTTCAGGAAGAAAACTGGGTGCCTCACTGAGTCAAAGGCCTTTTTAAAGTAAAAAAAAACCAAGCATATATAATTCCCGGCTTTGCCTTGTGGACGTGGTTCTGGATAAGGCTGTGCAAGGTATAGAGGTTGACAGTGATGAGATGGTTTGCCATGAATCCTACTTTGCTCTTGCTGAGGACATTGTGCTGTGCAAGGAAGCTAAAGATCCTTCTGTTCAGGACACTATTGAACAGCTTTCCCAGGTTACTACTCACACAGATCCCTTGGTGGCCGGCACTTAGCACAATGTTGAACAGTTTAGCTATTGCAGCCTGTATTTCAGGTTGACTGTATCTTATCATCTCTGGTAGGATGTCATCGGAACCACCAGATTTTTTGCATCTTATGGAGGAGATACTCTCTGTTACCACCTGCAGGGTTATTGGGGAATCTAGAGGGTTTTGAAAGGCTTTGATTTTTTCCTCAAGGGCTTCTAGTTTTGTTTTGATGTTTATTTGGTTTAGTTGCTCTGTTGGCATATCTTTGTAGAGATTCTGTATTGGTACCAGATGTTGCCTTTCTGTATTTGGAAATTGTTTTCTTTCCCCTCACTGCCCATGTGGAGCCATAGTTCCCAGAATGAGTTGTCCTAGAGGGCATCTTGGATCTGGGTGAGCTTGGTAGAGATGTGATTCTCTTTTTCCTGCAGTATGGACTTGATTGATGTTGTATGCTGTTTTAGGCTTCCCTCAGGTTAGCAATGTTTGGGTCTCTGTGTTTCTTGTAGGAGGCTGTTCCGATCTGCATTCTTTGTTGTACCAGCTATGTCTATCTATTAATTATATGTTTATCTATCTGTATGTCTATATACCTATCTATCTGTATGTCAACATATATCATTAACTCACATCTTACCTCACACATAAGCTATCTTAAACTCATTATCTATTACTATAGGACAATCAAAGCTCAGAGCTCATATTAATGACCTCTGTCAAAATAGAAACTAAGCTGTCAGTGGTTGCTTACTGCCACATCAGCCAGCAGACAATTCCTGTAAATAGTGGTTAATAAGTGTATTTTGGAAAGGGTAGGGTGAAAATTTCGAAACCCATTCTATGACGTTCACCAAGTCACAGCTGTCGGACTGGGGTAATTGATTTTGGGAGCCCACCTACTACTACATAGGAATATTGTGGGATAAGGGAATTTCTAAGTACTAGTGGGGCAGTGAAATAAAGGATATGATAATCCCTTTCTCCCTCCCTCTCTGCTAGTGACTGCTCTTGGTTTGTGTACGGGGGCTGCAGTGGTGATGTTATCTCAGGACATTAATGTTAGGAATAGTATAAGAGTTACCCCTGGTTTCCCGGGCTTTCTGCTAGTGACTGGGCTGTGGTTAGGGATGTAAGTGTTTGCACTGCAACAACCTTCCAATACAGAAATGCTACCCTACTCTGGCGTCCACGCACCACATAGACAAGACACACCTGGCTCTCTGCCCCTATAGATATAACAGTGCATAAGCTCAGAGCTGTCTCACAATAGAAAGTTATTCAGTGACTACAATTCTGAGCTGACACAGGAAGAAATAGGATTTAGTACCTCACATGTGTCATGTCCCACAATGTCCCACACTGTACTTCTAAAGAATCTACATAAGAAACCCCTCTGTGTCCCCAGCATATCAAAAATAACATGGTTACCCCTGAATATATTACTACACTACAGTCCGTGAATAAATAATACTGTGCCATTAAAAAGTATGTGTAGTATATAGCCTACCAGCCCCCAGCAGTATATAGTTAACCCCTATATACTACAGGGGGCTGGCTATATACTAAAGGGGGATGGCTGGCTGTACACTACTGGGGGCTGGCTGGCTGTATACTACTGGAGGCTGGCTGTATGCTACATGGGGCAGGCTGGCTGTATACTACAGGGGGCAGGCTGGCTGTATACTACAGGGGGCAGGCTGGCTGTATACTACATGGGACAGACTGGCTGTATACTACATGGGGCAGGCTGGCTGTATACTACAGGGGACAGGCTGGCCATATACTACATGGGGCTGGCTGGCCGTATACTACATGGGGCTGGCTGGCCGTATACTACATGGGGCAGGCTTGCTGTATACTAGTGGGGGCAGGCTGGCTGTATACTACATGGGGGCAGGCAGACTGTATACTACATGGGGGCAGGCTGGCTGTATACTACGTGGGACAGGCTGGCTGTATACTACGTGGGACAGGCTGGCTGTATACTCCATGGGGCAGGCTGGCTGTATACTACTGGAGGCTGGGCTGGCTATATACTACATGGGACAGGCTGGCTACCAATAAACAAATACAGGCGGCACAGTGAGACTGAAGGATTGTGATCCAAAGTGGGTGCAGGCTCCAGGGATTCGACTCTAAACCCCAGCGGATATCCAGAAAATTGAAGCAGAAGAGCAGCACTCCTTGGTTTTCAAAATGTATTCACAAGTGGAAAGTACAGTGCAACGTTTCGGCTGACTCAATGCAGCCATCTTCAAGCAATGTGAATAGAGTTACATGCCGGGTTTAAATAGCCCCGCAGGATGTGACATCATCAATGGTCATGTGATACAAGCAATCAATGTAGACAACAAGAGTGCATAATACAAATCTGAATATCACCATAATATTGTGTAAAATACATCAGATTCAGGTGTACAATAGTGTACAGGTATTTGGAGAAGACATTCACCATGTTGCGCTCAAAATAACTAATAAACGCATGTTCAGTGGTTGCCAGGCAACCCGTCACGCCGGGTATAGTAACGATCAGCTCGGCACAGCTGCGTCTAATATCCTTCACTAATCCGGGCCATACCTGTCTGCAGTGGTGACTCTTGTTGGAGAAGGCACCGTAGGTCGATCATGACCAGAAGTGTTGTCCATAGTGTCGGTGCTAACTCTGCAGTGTCACTGCAAGTATCGCGAGACCAACTCTCATGTCAGGGCGGCCATCTTTGTGTGGGGAAAGCGCAGTATGTGCCAGTAAGCTAGGGGGACACTATTCGGTGGGTATCCAGAATTGTGTCTGGGTACAGTGTGTGTACAGATCATGTGTGGGTTGGCTTGTGTCTCCCAGGACAGTAAGTCCGGTGCAGGTAGGACCCGGTTTATGCCTAGTAACCAGTGGCGCATTAGTGTTATACAATGAGTTTACAATTATATGTTTCAATTAAAACATATGCCTCATTGTATAATGTCCTGAATTGCTAGTGTTGTGTTAGTTAATTCTTAAACGATATGTCCAGGGATATAATCCTGTGCGATTTGTCTTGTTCTATCCAATAATGTTGATAAAAAAATTCAAATGTGGGAAATTGGCAAAAAAATTACGTCAACTTTCTCGTAGCCTCGCTTTTTACGTCACTAGTGCGCTCCAAATGATACATTTACGTTATTGTTTTGTTGTTATTTTTATTTTGCTTTAGTGTGTTTTAATACATTTGTCATAATTGAAAACATTTTGGTCATTGGGCACTATTTGTGTTTGTGGTTTTACCCACATGAAAAAAACGTTTTTATATGTTTGATAGATTGGGCACTCTGGAGCGGCCATACCGAACTGTTTCACACTAACATCGTGTTATTTTGTAGTTTTATTTATGTTCTTAGCCAAGCACCATTCCCCAAAGACCAGCATGGGAGTGGCGGATCTCAAAAAGATGGCAGTGCTCGCTGTCTTTTTAAAACGTGCTGGGGCAGCAGCATTCTTGAGCGCTAGCGCCTCGGCCCCCGATCCGATTTTTTGGTTGGGGCCCCGGCCTGGCGCCTCTAATAGCGGCCCAAGTGGATCAGTAGGCTCCTGCTGGACAAAGCTCCCTGCCTGTACTGAATACTGCTCGATGCGGCCAGGAAGCGGCCCGCTCGAGCACTATACTGGAGCAATGTGGCCAGAAAACCACCCGCGCCACATCGCTTCCATGAACTTGGATGCGCGGACCGGCGTGATGACGTCATCACGCTGCCGTCACCCCTTCCTGTCCTGGGGCACGATGGGAGGAAAAACAAGACGCTGGGGAACCCTGTCCCAGTGGGGGAATAGGATTTTTTTTTAAAATCATATGCAGAATAAAAGGCCTTTTATTGTATAAAAACCAAATAATGTTTACCAAGCCCGAAGGGGGAAGAATATATATATTAATAATTCATTTGTGGTGGGAGGGGGGTGGTGGGGGGGGGGTGAAATATGTAATATACATTTGTGTGGAGGCTACAGATATGTAATAAATTTATTGTGGGGGGTGGATTATGTAATAACTTTATTGTGAGATGGGGAGAATATTGTAATAATTCTTTTGGGGGGAGAGAATATGTAATAATTTATTGTGTGGGGCGAATATGTAATAATTCATTGTGGAGGGCAGATATGTTATTATTGTGGGAGGAGTATGTATAATTTTTGGGGGGAGATATGTAATAATTTATTGTGGGGGAGAATATGTATAATTTATTTGTGGGGGGCCAAACTAATTTGTTAATAATTTTATTGTGGGAGCAAATATGTTAAATATACATTGTCGATGGTGGGAGAGATAAGTAATATTCTTTGTGGGGGGCAGAATACTGCTAATAATTTATTGTGGGGGGGGCAGACATGTAATAATTCATTGTATGGGGGGCAGAACCATGTAATATGTTAATTCATTGTGGGGGGGAGAGAATATGTAATAATCTATTGTGAGAGCAGGATGTGTAATATTCATTGTGGGTGAGAGAGAATATGTAATAATTCATTGTAGGGTGGGGCAGAAAATATGTAATAATTCATTGGGGGGGGGGGGGGCAAGACCTTCAGTCCACAAAACAATTTCATGCTTTGTGCATCCCATGATGTTACTTTTATTTATTTTTTTTTATTATTTATTTTATTTGTATATTTTTAAATAAAGGTCCACAAGGAGGAATTACTAGTGTACAATGCAGTGTTAGCATAGAGCCTGTCATGGTGGCCGGCATGCCTGGGTGGCTCGTGCCTTTCGGCCTCCATTGGGCCTGCGCTTGGCCAGACCCCGGCTCCATACAAGATCTGAAACGATGGTGAAATGTCTGAGGCCTGCAGTTTACACACTTATGCAGAAAGCAAACCGTCATTCACCTGCAATGTCAAGCCGCAAATCACAGAGCTTATACTAGGGTCTGGAGTTATATCTGCGGACCTGCCGTTATATATTGGAGCCTGAAGCTTTAATACTGGGGTCGGAAGCTATTACTTGAGGGTCTGGAGCTATATACTGCACCAGCTGGAGCTATATACTGAAGGCTATAGCTATACCTGAGGGCTGGAGCCGGCTGTTTGCGACTTGTTGTTGGGCATTTGCCATGAATGTTAGGTCTTCGGGAGACATGGCTGTAGCTTGTTTATGTTTGGGGCTGGCATGTGTTGGTGCCAGTTGGGTGGGAGACAGCACGGATGGGACTTGAAGGGTTGTCACAGGCATGGAGGGGGACTGTAGGGTTTGGTACTTTGCCATCTTTGCCCTGAATATTTGGGACTAACTGTCTCTCATGTTAATTTAATGGTATTAATGCTGCCTGCATGTTAATTGTTTAAAAATCACAATCTGGTCGTTGTGTGGATTTTACCTCAAATTAAATTTTTATCTTCAATTGCTTTTTTTCCTTCCCACCTCTCTTCACTTCACTTTTCTCAACTTGCTTAATCTCCCCCCCCCCATGTCTCTCCTAACTATTGTAGTAAATATCTCTTCCTGAACACCCTCAGCTTTCCTTACACTTGTATATAAACAAATAAAGTCTCCTTTCCCCTATATTGGACGAGCGCCTGCTTGCATTTTTTGGACGTCACCCTGTCCACCAGCCGACATCCTCTTCCGACAATCCCAGACCAATCTTGATTGTCCTGTGATGTCGATTGCAGCCATTGGCCAATCAATACCGATTGGCCAATGACAAACAATCTGTGATGCGGAGGGGCAGATCTTACTATTCTTTAGTCTGTACAATCATCTCCTGACGGCACGGTAGGTTCTACAGGCTTTTCCTCTTCTGACACTGGATGGCTGCTTGAGGCTTCCTGATTGGGGGATTCCAGGCCCAGGTGGTACCCTGTCATCACTGTCAGTGGGCACTATTCAGAGTGAAAGGGGAAGCCCGATCAATCATGCTTTTCTCCTCTCTGGAACCCAATGATATAGGTTTTCTTTATGTTGATGGGTAGTGCCCAGGTGGCGCTAAATTTCTTTCTCTCCAAGATTTCCAGTTGCCCTGGAGACCTTTCTCGTATGATGTCAAAATTAGCAGGTCATCTGCATATAGCAGAAATTTCACCTCTATGTCATAGGGTGAACTACAGGTGCGAAGGAGGTCTCCAGGGTTGTCTGACCCATTAATCACTGCTGCAAATAGGCCGTTCTCCTTCCATTTACATTCACCTGTAGGGCTCCTGATGACATCATAGTTTTTCCCCCGCTATTCCCCTCTCCACATTTTTCAGGAAGAAAACTGGGTGCCTCACGAGTCAAAGGCCTTTTTAAAGTAAAAAAACCAAGCATATATAATTCCCCCCCTCTCGGCTTGCCTTGTGGACGTGGTTCTGGATAAGGCTGTGCAAGGTAATAGGTTGACAGTGATGAGATGGTTTGCCATGAATCCTACTTTGCTTTTGCTGAGGACAGTGTGCTGTGCAAGGAAGCTAAAGAATCCTTCTGTTCAGGACACTATTGAACAGCTTTCCTCCCAGGTTACTACTCACACAGATCCCTTGGTAGCCGCCACTTAGCACAATGTTGAAACAGTTTAGCTTGATGCTCCTTTATTTCGTTTACTGTATCTTATCATCTCTGGTAGGATTTCATCGAGCCACCAATTTTTTACATCTATGGAGGAGATACTCTTGTTACCACCTGCAGGTTATTGGGGAATCTTAGAGGTTTTGAAAGGCTTTGATTTTTCCTCAATGGTGTCTATAGTTTTGTTTTGATGTTTATTTGGTTAGGTTTCTCTTTGTTGGCATATCTTGTGATTCTTATTTCGGAGTTGCTGTACGAGACCTGATTTCGCTTTCTGTATTTGGAAATTGTTTTCCTTTTCCCCTCACTGCCCATGTGGAGCCATAGTTCCCAGAATGAGTTGTCCTGAGGCATCTTGGATCTGGGTGAGCTTGGTAGAGATGTGATTCTCTTTTTCCTCCGCAGTATGGACTTGATTGATTTTGTATGTCTGTTTTAGGTTAGCTTCCCTCAGGTTTAGCAATGTTTGGTCTCTGTGTTTTCTTGTAGGAGGGCTGTTTCCGATCTGCATTCTTTGTTGTACCAGCTATGTCTATCTATTAATTATATGTTTATCTATCTGTATGTCTATATACCTATCTATCTGTATTCACATATATCATTAACTCACATCTTACCCTCACACACATAAGCTATCTTAAACTCATTATCATTACTATAGGACAATCAAGCTCAGAGCTCTATTAATGACCTCTGTCAAAATAGAAACTAAGGCTGTCATTGGTTGCTTACTGCACATCAGCCAGGAGACAATTCCTGTAAATAGTGGTTATAATTGTATTTTGGAAGGGTAGGTGAAAATTCCGAAACCCATTCTATACGTCACCCAAGTCCAGCTGTCGGACTGGGGGTAATTGATTTTGGGAGCCCACCTACTACTACATAGGAAAATTGTGGGATAGGGAATTTTAAGTACTAGTGGGGCCAGTGAAATAAAGGATTATATCCCTTTCTCCCCTCCTCTCTGCTAGTGACTGCTCTTGGTTTGTGTCGGGGGCTGCATTGGTGATGTTATCTCAGGACATTAATGTTAGGAATCGATAATAGAGTTACCCTTGGTTTTCGCGCGGGCTTTCTGCTAGTGAGGGCTGTGGTTAGGGATGTGTGTTTGCACTGCACACAACCTTCCAATACAGAAATTCTCCCACTTGCTTCCGCCCTACCCCATAACCATTCCCACACCAGCACCTGGCTCTCTGCCCCTATAGATATAACATTGCATAAGCTCAGAGCTGTCCTCACAATAGAAAGTTATTCATGACTACAATTCTGAGCTGACACAGGAAAATAGGTTTAGTACCTCCACAGGTGCATGTCCCACATGTCCCACCTGTACTTCTAAGAATCTACATAAGAAACCCCTCTGTGTCCCCAGCATATCAAAAATAACATGGTTACCCCTGATATATACTACAACTACACAGGTCCGTGAATAAATAATACTGTGCCATTAAAAGTTGTGTAGTATATAGCCTACCAGCCCCCAGCAGTATATAGTTTAACCCCTATATACTACAGGGGCTGGCTATATACTAAAGGGGGATGGCTGCTGTACACTACTGGGGGGCTGGCTGGCTGTATACTACTGGAGGCTGGCTTAGCTACTGGGGCAGGCTGGCTGTATACTACAGGGGCGCTGGCTGTATACACGGGGGCAGGCTGGCTGTAATACTACATGGGACGGCTGGCTCTATACTAACATGGACAGACTGGCTGTATACTACAATGGGAGCTGGGCGAGCTACGACGGGGACAGCTGGCCATAATACACTGGGGCTGGCTGGCCGTATACTACATGGGGTGGCTGGCCGTATACTACATGGGGCAGGCTTGCTGTATACTAGTGGGGGCAGGCTGGCTGTATACTACATGGGGGCAGTAACTGTATCTAACATGTGGGCAGGCTGGCTGTATACTACGTGGGACAGGCTGGCTGTATACTACGTGGGACGGGGCTGTATACTCCATGGGCCTGGCTGGTTAATGGAGGCTGGGGCTGGCTATATACTACAGGGACAGGCTGGCTACCAATAAACAAATACAGGCGGCACAGTGAGACTGAAGATTGTGATCCAAAGTGGGTGCAGGCTCCAGGGATTCGCACTCTAAACCCCAGCGGATATCCAGAAAAAATTGAAGCAAAGAAGAGCAGCACTCCTTGGTTTTCAAAATGTATTCACAAGTGGAAAGTACGTGGCAACGTTTCGGCTGACCTCAATGCAGCCATCCATCTCAAGCAATGTGAATAGAGTTAACAATGCCGGTTTTAAATAGCCCCGCAGATGTGACATCATCAATGGTCATGTGATACAAGCAATCATGTAGACAACAAGAGTGCATAATACAAATCTGAATATCACCATAATATTGTGTAAATACATCAGATATCAGGTGTACAATAGTGTACAGGTATTTGGAGAAACATTCACCATGTTGCGCTCAAAATAACTAAAACGCATGTTCAGTGGTTGCCAGGCAACCCGTCACGCCGGGTATAGTAACGATCAGCTCGGCACAGCAGGCTGCTCTAATCCTCTCACTAATCCGGGCCATACCTGTCTGCAGTGGTGACTCTTGTTGGAGAAGGCACCGTAGCTCTTTGAGTAGTAATGCCACTTCACCTGAATTATGTCTTAAAAACCTGGGCCTTTTCAACAAAAGTGAGTTTATGCCTTTTATCAATTCCTGTGCAGTAGAAACATTCATATCGCTAGTTAAACAAGATGTTACATCATTAAAATTGATCTATGATCATACAAATGATGTAGGGGTCCGTAATAGAGATGAGCGAGCACTAAAATGCTCGGGTACTCGTTATTCAGACGAGAACTTTTTCCCGATGCTCGAGTGGCTCGATACGAGCTCCCCATTGATGTCATGGGAGACTCGAGCATTTTTCAAGGGGACCAAGGCTCTGCACAGGGAAGCTTGGCCAAACACCTGGGGAACCTCAAAAGGATGGAAACACCACGGAAATGACAGGAAACAGCAGGGGCAGCATGCATGGATTCCTCTGAGGCTGCTTAATCGCACCATTATTGTCGCAAAATTATGGGCAACAGCATGGCCATGACAGAGTGACAGAATGAAAGCTA